>BSBK01006799.1:2500-525000 GCA_027943335.1 Chamaecyparis obtusa
AGGCCTACCCAAGAGTCATCCCAAAATAGAGCTTGGTCCCTGGAGCCTACATCCCACGACAAATATTTATTGATGATCCCACAACAATCCTTTATGAAGTTCCAGATCCGTGAACCTTTTACATGCGTTTGTGTCCTGAATATGTTGATAGGGTCCGTGTCAAGGACATATTTGTGTAGTAAAATCGAAGCCCATTTACTACTAGATTCCTGATAGAGTCTCCAGATAAGTTTAGCTCCAAGAGCTTGTTTTTGCCATAATAAGTTTTTGATGCCAAGTCCCCCCTTGTTAATTGGTTTGCATAAAGTATCCCATTTGATAAAGGCTACTTTTTTGTCTTCAGAAGGGCCTTGCCAGTAAAAATCTCTAAACATTTTATCTAGATTTTTTTAAACATTAATCGGAAGGGGAAGAATTGACATATGATACGTGGGTATAGCTGATAAGATTGACTTAATCATGGTAGTCCTACCAGCTTTTGTAAGCCATCTTCCTTTCCACAAGCTTTTCTTGTCTTGTATTTTGGTGAGAACCTGTTGCCAAAGTTTGGAGGATAAAAGACCTTTATCTAGGTCTATACCCAAGTATTTGCAGGGGAATTTACCGACTTTATACCCCATTACTTTACAAATTTCCATTTCTATTTTCATAGGTGTATTGATAAAGAAAATTTCCGACTTTGAGGGATTCACTCATTGACCAGAGGCTTTCGCATACATATTAAGGATGACTTTAAACGCTTTAGCTTCTTGACAGTTGGCTATGCCTGGTAAAATCGTGTCGTCCGCAAACTGTTGGTGAGTTATGTTTGGTACGTTCTCCGATGCCTTTAACCTTGTGATTTTTCCTTCCAATTGTCTCTTTGTTATTGATCTCCCTAGCGCTTCTACCATAATGACGTAGAGGAAAGGGGACAGAGGGTCCCCTTGCCTAATTCCTCTTGAGATATTAAAGAAACCTTCCGGGGTACCATTTACAAGTATCAAGATTTTAGGGGTAGAAATGCAGCTAAAAATAAGGTTAATCCATTGTTTGGAGAATCCAAAGGCTTCCAAATATTTACAAAGAAATCTCCAATCTACTTTGTCGTATGCTTTCTGGATGTCTACCTTAATAAGCATACTAGGATCCTTAGTTAATTGAGCAGTGTGAACTATTTCTTGGGCAATGATTATCCCATCAAGGATCGATCTATTTTCTACAAAACCCGTTTGTTCTTCTGAAATTATATTTAGGAGAAGAGTTTTAAGTCTGTTTGCTAGGCATTTTGATAGAATTTTATAGATAGCATTGCATAGAGATATTGGTCTGAAATCTCCTGGGTCTGAGCAATCATTTTTCTTTGGAATTAGAGCAAAAAAGGTGTTGTTAATTTCATTTAACAATGAGCCTGAGTTTCTAGTAGCTTCTACCGCTTGCCACACCTCCTCCCCAACAAAATGCCAACATTTTTGAAAAAAACCTGCTTGAAAGCCATCTGGGCCCGAGGCTTTATCCGGATGGAGTTGGAAAACCGCTAATTTAACCTCATCTAAGGATAGTTTACTATTAATCATCTTGTTGTCTACTTCCATTATCAGCTTTGGGATAGACTTCAGCATTTCATTTTGTGCTTTGAGGTCAGTTGCTTCAGTGTCATTAAGAAGAGATTGATAAAATTGTGTTAGTACGATTGATATCTGGAGCAGTTCCTCAGTAGTATGACCCTCGTTATTTTTTATTTTGGATATTCTATTGATGCTTCTTTTGAAATTAGTGGTATTGTGAAATTTTTTTGTGTTGTTGTCTCCTTCCTTAAGCCAGGACTCCCTCGACTTCTGTTTCTAGAAGATCTCTTCCTTAAGGAGGATAGCGTTGTATTTAGCCATGAACTCTTTTTCTTTGTGGTAGCTTTGTTCGTTCATGCCATTTTCTATTACTATATTATTAAGGTCTGCGATATCTTGTTCTATTTGATGTTTTTCTTCAAATATATTGTTGAAATTGCTCTTATTCCATTCTAAAGCTTTATTTTTAATAATTTTTAATTTTGATGTTAAGAAAAACATTCTAGAGCCTTTTACTGAGATTTGGTTCCACCATTCCTCCAGAATGTTAATAAATTCTAGGTTTTGGAACCACATAAAGTCAAATTTAAAAGGATTTATGATTGGTTTAGCATCCTCAATAATTGAGAGTTTGACGGGGAAGTGGTCAGACCCTGCCTCAGGGAGGATTTATGCATTTATTAAATGATTGGAGCTTTCAGAGCTTGTCTTTATAAAAAACCTGTCCAATTTTTCAGCAATATGACTGAAACCTGCTCTTCTATTGTTCCAAGTATATATACCATTGGTTGTATTGATGTTGATCAAATGGTTATCAAAAACCCATTTGCTAAAATCTTTTTGAGCCTATGAAATATATTTTGATCCCCCAAATTTTTCTTCAGGATCTAGGATTGCGTTAAAGTCTCCTCCAATAATGTGAAAAACTTGTAAGCTATTTATCAAGAAGTGATGAATCTCTCGCCAGACTCTTCTCTTATCTTCATTAGGAATGGGCCCATTAACATTAATTAAATTAAATTTTAGATTGGATTTAAGACTTTTAATTTCTAAGCTCATCCAGTTGTCATTTTTAGATGCAAGTTGTGCTGAAATTTTCCTAGGGTCCCATAAGACTGCTATCCCTCCGGAGGATCCTATAGCAGAGGCTATTTCTGATTTCCATATTCCCAATTTATTGTTGAACTTAGTACTTTCTTCTTTGCTAAGTTTAGTCTCTTGTAGTAGAATTATTTCTGACTCGAAGTTATTTAGATATCTTTTCATCAATCTCTATTTGTTAGGGGCATTTAATCCCCTAACATTCCAAGTAGTGACTTTCATTGCTCTTGGGGAAGGCTCTTCCCCTTCCCTGTGTACAGAATGTCAGCAATTTTCTTTTGGTTGCCTGCGTTACCTGCTATATTTCTAAGTTCTACAACTGATTTCCTTCCTCTTTACTTTTTCATTTTATTAATATTCAGGGTGCTCAAACTTCCTCTGTTCATTGCTATAGCTATCTGTCCTCGTTTGTAATCCCGAAGAGGCCATCAATAGAGTCCTTTATAGATAATAAATTTACATTATTTTTAATGTTGATCTTGTTTTGCTATTCAGAGGAGAGATGGTCAAAGTCTGCATGTAGATGAAAGTCCTCCTTTTCAATAATTTCCTTGCCATATGTCTCAATTAAATCTTCTATACTACCTGATAGATCCAGATTCAAAGTATCTAGCTCTATAGGGATTGAGGTGGCTGGTTCCTCCCCCATTTGATTTGCATTATTGGCTGTCTCCTAATCAGGACATTTTTATTGAAATTCTCTTTATTTATATTTTCTATTTGAGTTAAGTCCTCATTACTCAGAATCAGATTAAAGTTGTCTTTATCTGTATCTTTATTGTTAAGATTAGAGGGTTCTGTGTATTTATCTGGGAGAACTTTATCCAAGACTCCCATTTCCAAGGGGGCTGAATGAGTAGGTGAAGGTAACATACCATTTCCTTCCTCTAGATCCTTTAGAATACATTTTTGAATCATTCTGATCAGAGTTTCCTTTGGGTATTTTAGTTCATCTAGATCAAAAATTTCATCAAGGAACGTGTCCATGAGCTCATCTGTTAAAGACTCTCCAAGGTAAATAGTATTGACTTCTTCTTTGCATTTATCATTAGGTTCTTCTATAATTGTTGCATTCGGACAGTCAATTTTAACAACCTGATCCCGTCTTATGTCAGTCTTACTTATGTCTAGATCAGGCTTATCTATTTGTTGTTGACAGAAATCAAATATTTGATCTCCTGTTATAAGATCTATCCCTTTATCTATGTTATCTTTATCTGATGTGGTGGTGACTTTATTATCACTTGTAATATTGATTTCCTGGGCTAAAACCTCAGAAGTTCTAATACTAAGAGTTTCAAGATCTTCTTTAAGAGGAGGGGAATCTGAGAATAAGGGATGGTCATAGATAATTACTGGGGTACAACTATTATCAAGAGAGGGAGGGGTAGCTGCTGATTTTTCTTTTTCTGTGTCTTGGAAAAAGAAGCCTCCTTTGTCCTTATTAAGGATTAACTTGACATTTCTATCAGTGCATGAGGGGGAATCTATGAGATTCTGCTGAAGGTCAAAATATAGTAATTGTTCTACCTCCCAAGTTTCAATAAAATCATCCATAATTAATGGATTAATAATGATATGGTTTGAATTGTAGCATAACTGAAAAGGAGAAATGACTTTCTTATGAAAATTCATTTTGACTACAATGGTTGACTTAGCATGATCATGCTTAGTTTTAATTGTTCTTTTGTATTCTCCAATCCTATTTCCAATGTTTTTAAGAATCTCAGGTTGTTTAAATTCCAGTGGTAGGTTTCTTAGAACTATTGCTTTTTCAATCAAGAAATCCATTACCTTAATAGGGTTGAATAAAGAGAACCAATTACAAACAAAGAAAGAGATCTTTCTATACTTTAAAAAACCTTTCTCCATAATTTTCTTTTTAAGACTACTACAATTACAATTCAAGAAAATAAAGTTTTCTGGCAGAATAGTAATACTTACCTTAGCTGGGAGTTGGGAGATTAGTCCATCAGCTATATCTGGTATAGATGCCCCTGTTCCCAGCCACTTACATATTACACCTATTTTTGCACAAGCATTCTATTTTTGCAATATCCATTTACTGTCCAAATTAATCTTATTATAATTTTGCCCAGGAAATCCACAGATAGTGTTTGAAACTATGTTGTTGCCACGACTATGTGGCGGAGAATATATATCTTTAGTGGTCTTAGACATTGGTACCTTAGAGTTCCTGTTGGGTTTACCCGAGATAGGGTTACAACCCTTCAGGAATTCCTTGTTTGTCCTCTTGTGTGGAGGAGAATAAGCCTGATGGGCCTTATGAATAGAATCATAACCAGAATGCAATGCAGAGCTATCTATTACATTTTTATTCACCATAATTTTTCCTCCAGTTTTAGATCCTAGGGTTTTGTTAAGGAGAGGGGGAGACAAGCCCAAATCCGTATGCAATTGCTTGCAAACCGGATTTGGTTTCTCTCGCTATGTTCCTTCTCCTTTCAAAACCCCCTTATTCTAATTTTTCTTTTTCTTTGGTGTTTTCAATTTTTCCAGAATGCCAAAAGAATTTTTCAAATCAATTTTATTGGGACTATTTTTGTCTATAAAGGATCTTACCGCTTTCCTTTTCTTAACCGTTTGCCATGTCTCCTTGTTGGTAATTCTAACACCGAGAGGCATCTGAGCCACTGTCGACCTTCCTCCCCCCTTTGTAGACAGAGGGTCATTGGAGTATGCTACCGGATTCCTCCTAGATCTCGGGGCCCTGATGGTCTCGGTTACTGCATTTTTCCGTAATGCATATTTAGTCTTTGAGAAGATCTGGATTTGCTGATCTAGGGCATCTACTAAAAAGACTTTCAAGGATGGATGCTCATGTGTTTTTGCAAAACCCTTGGTGGCCGAAGTATATCTTCTATTCCCAACCAAGGGCTTTGCAATATCTCCTAATTCCACAGTTGCTGGGAGTTCCGTTGGCTTTGATTCCTTCATACTTCTTTCCTTTTGTTTAGCAATGAACCCCTTAAGATGATCATAATCTGGATGGGGTTGTACATTTTTTGCCCTGCAATCTTCTTGCTTATGACCGTAAAGCCAACATTTGAAACAATAACCATAAAATTTCTCATTCGAAGCGGTCAAATTTTGAGCATCTCCCTTAGAAGTGGAATTGCTATGCTTTTTTGCAGCAGTACAAGCCGAATCTTGATTGAAATGTATCAACCCTAGGTTTATCTGCCGTTGTTGGAAGGCCTTCTTCCTTCGAATATGAGTATTACGCATTTTCGTTGCTAAGTGAAGCAATAAAATATGTACAATATTTATATCTATTTAAGTAAACATTCTTTTAATAATTTCCAAACATTCAAATATAATATACTCGTCAATAGGACCTTTGTTTGTTAATGAAGTCAAAAGATTTTAAATGAGCCCAAAAGATATCAAGTCTCATTTAGTGCAAAGTTCTTTTAACATAAAGAATGAGGCTAAACATGTGTTGTAGATGCCTTGGACCAAATAGAATACCCCTTATTCCTTGATTCTTAAACAAATAATTTCAACCTAAGATTTATGAATAGCAAAAACAATCTTCTAAATAATATAAAATTTTATATTAAAAAAACATAAAATAAATAAACAAACACATATATCTTTTATTCTCTTTTTAAAAACTGTATTCATTTCTTTTTAAAAAAGGTTCGACAACTCCACCAACGTCCCTATTTTTAATTAACCTAATTCTATACTAATCTCCTTATCAGCACATACGAACTGAATTAAAAGAAAGAACAAGATGCAATGTGTCTTTCTTCAATACAATAAGAGGGTTCCGATATTTGAGATACACCTATTAACACCATTCTTAGAAAAATTATTCAAAAGAACCGATTGGAAGTAGTGTCATAACAGTACTGGCGGCGGCATTTTGGAATGGTATGCAGTTTTCCTTAATTTTGATTGAAAACTGTGACTTCGCATGCAGTTTTCCTAAATTTTGATTGAAATTTTTTAACTTCGTAGACTTAAAAATCAATTAGAGGTCAATAGATATATGTCTGAAAATGCATTCTTCCACAGGATTACTTGAAAGCAGTAGTGCCTTCTCAGCTGATTGCAGAAAGAGGATCTAACATCGTAGTCATCAATCCAGGTGTCTTTATCTATCAATGCACATTCTAAAGTTATTTAATCTTCGGCTTAATTTGGTGTTGAAGTGAGTTGAAAAGTCCCAGTAAATACATACGTCTTTTTTGCCATTGAAAAGATTTGACTAAATTGCTTGAAATAAGTAAGTAAATGATGCCCTCTAACAAGTTTCTTTTACATTCATTTTTTTTTGGACGCAATTTTACAACCTGTAACAATGCACATTACAAATTTTTTTTTGGACGCTATGAAGATAAAACAATGCACATTACATGGTGGCTTGGTTTTTTTTGTTTTTAAGTTTAAAAAATATGCACGTTTTCCAGTAGACACGCATTTGCTACTTTTTATTTTCTAGTTAAATTATCCAATGGAATTGCTTGCGAATAAATAAATGGTGTTCTCAGAAGTTGCCCTATACCAATTTGTGATATAACCTTATTTTGGAAAGTGTTTCTACGAACATTCAAAACATACTTGGCCTTTATTTTTTGCTTTGAAGTATAAAAAGAAGCACTCAAGTCATTTCTCCAGTCGAATGATTTAATGAAATTGCTTGAAAATTGAGGAATACATAGAATTTTTATAAGAATTTATAAAAGCATATCAATAAACCTTTCAATTTTTTTTGATGTTTATTTTTTGATTTCAAGTCTTTTTAAAAATTGGCAAAACCTTTTAATTTCTGCTCATCCTCAACAGAGTATGCTCTCACTAACAGGTCAATTACTCACACAAGTACTCTAATATTATGTTAAGCAAACCCAATACACGAGTCTTTCTTCCCTCTAGTTGAGCGATCTTAACTTTCTTGGCCTTCTTTTGTATTGAATTTAAAAAACCTTGGTAAATTTTTTATTTCCACCTGAACGATTCAATGGGAAAACTTGCAAGTTGATACATAATTTGTGTTTTGTTAGAAGTTTCCCTAATACTAATTACGTTATGATCATTTTTTGAAGGTTCTGAAAACATTAAAGTTGGTCTGGCGTCATGGCAGACACCTGTGGTGATTCCCCATTGCATTGCACATCTTATGAATGGGCCCATGGACGAACATGCCCAAATAAACAAAAAAAACTGGGAGCAAGTAAGTGACCTAGTTCTGCTAGATTTCTTAGACCAAATATTTTGTTGGCTTAAACGTATTTTATCCGAAATGGAATATTAGAATTGATTCTACTAAGAAAAGGAGATCATATGGGTTTGAGGATAATGAATTGATCAAGGTTTTTTTATTTACCAAAATTGGCATCAGTCTTGCACCCTATGTTACCTGAAGTTCTTGGGAGAAGTACAGCGGTGGATTGGGGACATGTTTTTGGAATAGCTTTTTTGGGAGGCCATTTTTTAGGGGATGACATGGGACAAATATGAAAAAAGGGAAAAATTAAAAAAATAGAAAATTTCAAATATTCTTATGATAGCATTGATAAGGTATTCATCATTGATGCAAGAGCATTTGGGTCACCTCCAATCTTGCTGTATAGTTTGGGCAGTTTGTTTTAATTTTTGTTTGTGTGTTTAGGTTTTTAATGCTTTCGTTTTGCTGAGTCAATTTTGCTGTCATGTGTGGGTTTGCTGTTAAGGCTGTAGCTTTTACTTGATGCTGGATGTAATGACCCCGGTTTTGGCAGTCAGTCCTAATACTTAATAGTTAAAATTTTAATGAAGGAAATTATTAAATATTTGTCAATAATGTTTTGGGCCGACTTAGGGAGAGTTTTTTTAATTAACTAAATAAATATTAATAATTTGAATAAGTTGGCTCTAAGGCTGACTTGTTGCTGATGGCGGTTAACTCTTAACAGACACAGTTGATCTTGTATTTATATAGGTTGTTTTAGCTTAAGGAGGCATTGAAGTATCTTCCAACAATTTGGCATTAAATGAATGCTCATGAAGTCTAGATGCAACTGTGGATCTCTGATTTGTTTGTGGTAGGACGTAGCCCCTATGATTGTCAAAAGTTTGTTGTTTACCATTGCACAATCTATACATGTGCATCAGTCGCATTATTCTTTACCTAATTCACATCATTACGCTGGAGCAGAGTATTGCGGGTAGGGAAATTGCACCAGTTAGTAGTACAAATACTCTGAGCAACCCTGGGAGGAGAATCTGATACCAAGACAAGGGAGCACTATTCCCTATAGTGGTGTCTCGACTCTCTCATTTGTTGTTGTCTCTCGATACAGCAAAGCAGAGGTTTTATTCAGCAAATAAGGAGAGTGATCATTGTTTGAGCATGGCGTGAGGAGGTTTAGTCATGTGATCTGATACTGAGAATCAAGACAGACTGTGTGTGGATGTGATTGGAGAGCTCTAACCAGTTTTGCAGGCACTCTCCAGACTGTGAATCAGGAGCAGATTGATCTGGTTCTTTAAAGAATTTTGAATGCTATTAGTTGTAAATCTGAATGCATATTGAGTTAGGTTATTTGTCCAGTTGTGACTGAACTCGGATTGTAAACTGAATACTATTCTGATCTACATTTGAGTGAATACTATTCTATGCTGAATTTGAAATGATTTATATTTGAGTGCTGTCTGACTCTTTGAAAAGTTATGAATTGGTGCATTTCATTTTAGAGTGTGATGCCTTCAAGGACAGCAGGGACAGCTATGTCAATATCTTGACAGCTAATTCTTGAGTTGATTTATTCAACGAGGGGATAGTTGAGCAGTTGGGGGCACTCATTATCAAGTTGCACAAGAAAAGGGCTGAAATGCAAAAATCAGTGTGTGAGGTGGTCTGTCCCACAGGCTATCTTTAGTCTCGTGGACGTTAAAATTTCTTTCTTTATTTCTTTTCATTGTTTTTGCTAGTATTGAATTTAGTAGAATCCGTGTGGTATCTTTTATTGGTATTAGAGTACTCCAAACTGCCAGCCTTTGATTTCTTTATGGGTGATAGATAACAATGTTATCAGCTGTGTGAGAAAAAGAAGGGAACTGCCATAGGGGACAAAGAAGAAGAACATCCTCAAGAATTCATCAAGGAGACTAAGGAAATGGTGACTAGCATAAGAGATACTATGGGGGAAATGGTCCAAGTATTAAAAGGTTTGGGCCAGCAGCTGAGCACGGATGAACCTATACAAACTCAAAGAAAGCAGAAGTGAGTAGCTTAGGTAGTGAGAAAGCGTCAACCAACACAAAAACCTTCATGACTAAATTTCTGGACAAGGAAGCAATAGTAAATGTGGAGGAAGAACAACCTGATTTAGAGGAGGATGTATCAAGATTTGATGATGAATACTATGCCTTAGCCCGGTCATATGCGCTGATCTGACTTGATGAAGAAAGCAACATGGCATGGGAGGAAAGGGTATAAAGGAAGGATATTTAACACCGATCGGGAAAGATCACCACTCCAACTTTTGATGGATTTGGAAGCCCATCAGCAAGGGCATGGTTGTAGAAATTGGATATAAATTTCTCAGTAAATCTTGTGCTCAAAGAAGAAGCTATCAAATTCGCCACCCTGCATCTTAAACGGGTAGCTCACGAATGGTGCTATCATGGCATGACTCAATAACCTCTTTGGAAGAATTTAGTCAAAGATTGACAAAAAGATTCGATAGAAGATATCCAAAAATTCATTTTAGGGAATTAGCTCAGCTGAAGCAAGAGGTCAAGGTGGAAGATTTTGTAGCAGAATTTTAAAAGCCTATAGTGATGATTCCCAATGTTACTGAAAGTATACTCAATTCTATTTGCGGAAGGATTAGCTGAACCTCTTAAAGGTTTAGTACGGACATTTGGTCCAAATACACTACAAGGAGCGATCACGAGAGCCCTTTATCTGGAGGATTCAGTGACTGGGGACAAATTTTATTCCAAGAAAGCAGCAGCACCTATTTTGCCCAAGATATCTTTTAATAAGAATATACCACTCCCCAAGGCATCTCCCTCCAAGCCATGTCCAATAGAGGTGCCCAAGTATGACCTATGTTACATGCTGAGAGTGTTGGCAACGAGTGCATAGGTGTTTGGGTAAGGGGAAAATACATTATAAAGAGGTAGTCTTTGATGAAGATACAAAAAGTGGTGAGGTTGAAGCTGAAAAAGAGGTAGGAGAGATGGAGTTTGAACATAAGGAGAAGATCATTTAGGGGGTACACTTGCTGCACTCTTAGGGTCACCATGATACAATGCTTTTCGTGTTAGAGGAGTCTTGAAAGGACAATAGGTAACAAATTACAATTTTTATTGAAAGTGGGGCTACTTATAACTATAGTGATGAAGAACTAGTGAATAGTTTGAGATTAAAAACAGAGGATTTTGAAGGCTTTTATGTCAAAGTCGCTAGTGGGATGGTTCTTCCTTGTAATGGAGTTGACAATAGGAGAGTATAAAATAAAGGATGATTTCTATATAATCAGCATGCATGTGGAAGTGGTTGTAGGAGTTCAATGGTTATACTCATTGATAAATATGAACAAAGTTATGGAGCATTGGAATTCTCATTTCAACACAATGGGAAGAAGATAGTTCTACATGCCTTGTCTAATAGGGGACCTATGACAATTAGAGCAAAGAGGATGGAGCGAGAGTTTTGTAAAGACCCAAATAGCTTGGGTAGTTGAATGTTTAATTATAGACACACGTCCTTCAAAGGATGAGAGATCCTACGATGTGGAAATTCAATCAATTCTGGAAAAGCATAGCAAGGTTTTCAAAGACATTCCTCCTGGGCTACCATTAGATAGGGGGTTTCAACATATAATTGAACTTGAGGAAGGAGCAAAACCAATCATGATCACTCCATATTGCCATCCTAAGAAATATAAGAAGAGATTGAAAACGCAACCAAGGATCTATTGGATATGGGACATATAAGACCTCCCTCTAGCCCGTTTGCATCATCTATAATGTTTATCAAGTAAAGGATTTAAGTATGAGGATGTGTATCGATTATAGTGCACTCAACAAAAGGATAATCAAGAATTGTTACCCCATAGTGAGGATTGAGGAGCTTCATGGAGCCAAGTATTTTTCCAAGATTGATTTGTGTTTAGGGTACCATCAAATTAAAGTAAGAGATGAAGATGTACACAAAACAACATTTAGTTGTCATTATGGGCATTATTAGTTCTTGGTCATGCCATTTGGTTTGACCAATGCACCAACAATCTTTTATTCATGCATGAATCATGTATTTATTCTATAGTAGAGGGAATTTGTATTGGTGTTCTTTGATGACATTTTGATTTATATTAAGACATGGGTGGACCATTTGAAACATTTAGATGAGGTGCTTGGTGTACTTGAGCAGCATTCCTTTTATGCCCTAGTCTCCAAATGTGAGTTTGGGTTGGCTGAAATTTTATATTTGGGATTCAAGATTAGTGCACAAGGTGTTAGTGTCAACAAGGAGAAGATTAAATTAATCCAAGATTTGGCCTAGACCAAGGTATTTGACATAGTTGAGAGGATTTGTGGGGCTTTGTAGCTATTATAGAAGATTTGTAAAGGATTTCGCACAACTTGCAGCCCCTTTGACGAATTTGATCAAGAAAGGAGTATTCTCATGGAGTACAACCACCCAAAAAGCTTTCAACAAATTTAAGGAGGTCATGATCTCATGTCCAGTTTTGGCAATTCCAGGTTACTTATTTCTTTTTTTTCTGGAATGTGATGGTTGAGGAGAAGGCATTGGGTCTGTTTTGCTGCAAGATAAACATCCCATAGCATATGAGAGCAGAAAACTCAAGGAGGTTTAACAAAACTTCTCAATTTATGACAAAGAAATGTTGGCCATACTGTATTGTTTAGCCAAATTTCAAAAATATGTGGTTTATAAGAAGTTTGTAGTCAAAGCGGATCAAAACAGTCCAAAACTCTTTCCAAACCAAAGCGATTTGAACAATAGGAAACAAAAAAGGGTAAGTAAAATCCAAGCCTATGATTTTAATATTGAATATATAAAAGGAAATAATAATGCGGTGGCTGATGCACTCTCTAGGAAGCCTTATCTTAATTCCATAACTGATAAATTTGCTGATTGGACAACTTCAATAATAGCTGAGTATGTTAAGGATTCATTTGCTAAAGACGTTTTGGATGGGAAATTGCAAGATGATAATATCAAAGTAGTAGATGAGCTCATCCTTTACAAAGACCGATAAAAGCGGGGTAGGGAATGATTTTCATGGAAAGGGCTTAAGAATGATGTGTTGAAGCATGTGAGGGAGTTTAGGGAATGCCAACAAAACAAAGCAGAGCATGTCTTCCTAGGTGGTTTTTTGCGGTCCCTACCTATTTGAAATCAGAAATGGGAAAGTATATCCAAGGATTTCATCACGGGGTTGGCAAAAGTTCTAGGTAAGGATTGTATGTAGGTGGTTGTTGATAGGCTCACTAAATATGCACAATTTCATGCTATATCTTTAGAATTCCAAGCTCCACAAGTGGCAGATTGGTTTTTTAGGGAAATTTTCAGACTTAATGGGTTGCCAAAGAATATTATAAGTGATATGGATAGTAGGTTCCTCAGCGTGTTTTGGTAGGAACTCTTTTGTTTGATGGTGATTGAACTGACACCAAGTATTGGCTATCACCCACAAATTGATGGGCAACCATAGATAGTGAACAAATGGATAGAAGGCTACCTAAGGAACTATTTTACATGGTAGTAGGTGACATGGATCAAGTGGTTGCACCTAGAAGAGTATTGCCACAACACAAATCATCATATGTTCATTTGTGTGACTCCTTTTAAAGCACTCTATGGTTATGATGCTACTTCATTTATGGATTTGACTGACTAATAGTAGAGTGTCAAGCACAAAGGATATGGTAGAGTAAAGTAAGGATATTTTGGGAGCTCTCAAGGAAAATTTGCAGCAGGCTCAAAATTGGCAAAAGCAATATGCTGATAGACACCATACTGAAAGGGCATTTGGGTTTGGGGATATGGTGTTTTTGAGGTTGTCGCCCTATAGGTAGTCCTTTATCAAACAGAGTAGAGCTGAGAAACTGAAACCATGTTTTATAGGCCCCATAAGGTAGTAAGGAAGGTTGGTGCAGTAGCTTATGAGATGGAACTTCCAGGTGATAGCAAAATTCACAATACATTTCATTTGTCATGCCTTAAGAAGGCCCTTGGATAGCAAGTCACTCCTACACAAGAACTACATCAAGTTGAATATGAAGGCAGATTAATTCTTGAATGTGAGACACTATTGGATGTGAGAGAGAAGAGGTTAAGGAACAAGGTCATTCTTGAATATTTGGTGAAATAGAAAGGACTTCCCCTCAAATATGCAACATGGGAGGGGGTCAGGAGGACTATAATGACTCCAGTTTCCAGCAGTTGGCCCTAATACTTAATAGCTAAAATCTTAATAAATGAAATTATTAAATATTTTTCAATAATGTTTTGGGCCGACTTAGCGAGAGTTTTTTAAAATAAACAAGTAAATATTAATAATTTTAATAAGTGGGTTTTAAGGATGACTTGTTGATTATGGTGGTTAACTAACTAACCCAGTTGCACTTGTATTTATATAGGTTGTTTTAGCTTGAGGAGACATCAAAGTATTTTCCAACGATTTGGCATTAAACAAATTCAAGAAGTTCAGACACAACCTTGGATCTCCGATTGTGGTAGGACATAGCCCCTATTTGATGCAGAGCATCCACAACTCAAACCTCAACAAGGACTTCCAGTCCCAACTTGACAATAAGGTGCCCTCCCTTCACAAATTCATCAACACCTTTCCTTATAAGGTTCCCTAAAACCCTCAAGACATCAACTTACTCAATTCATGCCTATAGACCCAACACAATGACCTAGAACATTCATTGTCCAAACTGCCACACACATACCCTTCTTTGTAACACAATGTCTTCATAGGCTCCTTTGATAACCATACCCTCATGACACCTAGCCATGCCAACTCTAACCCCTGCCTCCGATGAAGCCCTTGACTTCATGGACACTACCAATGCCATTCTAAACAGTAAAAAACTCTTCAACCCCTTGAAACATACACAATCAGGACTTTGGTGACTGTCCTAAATTCAGTCCTCCTGGGACAGTTTCTAGAAATCGATTTGGTTGACCCCTTAAATGTGCAAACTAAATTTTCTGGCAAGAACAAAAGTTGTAGGTATCTTCAATACCTACCATCTCCCAAAATCTCAGGTTTGTACGGGCCCATTTGGTCCCTCAAACAACAATATTTCAGACTGGCAATTCTGAAAACACTTATTGGGACAGTCAGTATGGTTTTCTGAGACAGTCACTTCTAATGGCATCAATTTGAGTGTCTATCTGTCCCATTCCTTTGGGTACACACAATACCTTCCCTTACTCCTTACCATACTCATTGATCCTTCCAAAAACTTCTCTAATTGTGTAAAGTAAAACAAACTTCATACCCTGTCAGCAGACCCGGTCCGAGACAGGAAATTTAGCCTTTCCCTTAATGGTTCCACGTTCAAACAGATGTATGGTTCTCTGCAACTGTTGTAGACATCAAATATACATTAAATAGATGCATCCCTCCCAATTTGAGGGTTTATTGAACGAAAAGTAAATGAGTTTTACATTTTAATAAGGCCACTGGATACCCTAGCAAGGGTTTTGGCCAGTTTTACAAAAAATGTGATAACTCCCTCCAAACAGAATGAAAATGAATGATTCCAATGCCAAAATGGGAAGGATTCAGTGCTTCATCGATCCAATATAGCATTCAGAGCATTCAAACAAAGTTTCACCATGAAATATGACTGTGATCAGTCAGTTTGTACAGGAAAATTGTGAGTTTTTGCAAAGAACTTTGATCTTTATCGCCGAAAACTTCAAGCCCAACCAATGCCTCTTCTTTGGATCATTTACAACATTTTTATAACCATTCAAACTCATTTCAACTGATGGAACTCCCCTCAACTACCAAAACTACCCGAAGTAAGAAGTGGTCAAGCAACTTTGAAAAGTTGCATGACAACTTTTGTGCATTTTTACATCTTTTGTATATGTTGATCCTTTTATCAACCTAATGACTAAAAAAGGTTACATTAGATGTTTTTACACCAAATATGGCTTAAAATGCCCAAATTTACTCATGGTCTTCCAAGTTTGACCAGTTGACCTTATATGTCACTATTGTGCAACATGACAACTTTCAGGACCTAGGAATCAAATGACCCTACCAACATACTAATTGGCTTTCAATAGCTTTATTGCATCATGTTTGGTCCTTTCAGACCTTATTTACTTTCATGGTCCATCAAAACACAAACTTTTCATATTTGACCTTCTCGAGGCCCTTGGAACAATGAGGTGCTCCTGCACCACTATCACTTTCAAAAGTTTGTTGTTTACCATTGTACAATCTGTACATTTGCATCAGTTGCATTATTCCTTACCCAAATCACATTATTGCACAGGAGCAGAGTATCGCAAGAAGGAAAATCTGATACTAAGACAAGGGAGCACTATTCTCTGTAGTGGCATTTCAACTCTCTCTCCTTTTCTGTTGTCTCTCGACACAATCTAACCACCATTGCTCTTGGCATTTCTCTAGCCTTCTGGTCTCCCTTTATGAGCCATGTCTTCTACTTCAACTCTACATTCATAGGATCCTCACACCTACAACAAAATTCTCAGAATTTTCCAAGACTAACAACTTCTTTAGATATTTCAGCAACCCTTTGGACTGACCTATTTTGATTCAGGGGGTTGATTTGGAACCTAGTGAAAGATGGTCAGCCCTAGCATCCCCATATAAAAACAAATTAACAAATGGAGCAAGAATATTGCAAAAATTAAAATTTAGAATTTACATTACAATTAGGTATGCAGCCTAACAAAGAGGCATTACATTTTATTCAGAATCTCCTTAACATCTCTCCCTGGACGGTTCCATGTAAATGGTAAACAGATAAACTTCCAACCTTCTTTTACTTCCAATGATCTCTGTTACCTGTACATTTGTTTATCCTCACATGTATGTTTTTTTTAATAAGGACCAGCTGTGCAGATTGAACATGCCACCAGCCATAAATGATCCACCCACAATCTAGGATGGGTGGATGAAGGAAAAGATGTTTGACAGAAACTGTTGAAAGCCATTGTTAATGTTTTGTAGCTTCAGTCGGATAAACACTACGAGTCAATACTAGTGAAGATATGTATATATATATTTAGTATATATGAGATGTATATATATACTTAAATATATATATATATTATTATTATGTAAATATTAGAGAAATTAATATAATACTCAAGAGATATTATATATATATATGTATATATATAATCATAATTGTCATTATATTAATTACATAGTAATGAATAGACATGTCCCATGAAGGGACATGTCTCTTCTTTGCTCATTCTAAATATAAATGCAAAAGATTGTTGCATTTGGAAAACACATACGATCAGATAGTGCTATTACATTTGCAATGATACTAAAACCTTAACATGGTATCAGAGCCAAGTTGCAAATGTAAGAGAGTAGTTTGTTGATGGTGAATGTGTGACTATCTCAGAAAATACAGTCTCAGTATGAGGGCCATATCTCACAAATGCACCATTGGATTTTGCTAAATTTTGGATATGTTGGTCATAAACAAATTTAGAAGAATCTCACTGGAGAGATTGGAGAGAAAATGTCAGGTTAAAAAGTTATGACCGATTGTGTACATGTCTATGCCAAAAAAAAATCTGTAAAAGAGCGAGGTTCCTTTTTTAAAAGCCTAACCTCTTGAAGGAAGTTCCGATCATATTGAAGGTTGTCATAGTGTATAGAACCTTTGGATATTAAAGATAGGTCATGTGAAGAATTATGGTAATGTTCAAGAGCGGTGACATCATTTTGTGAATTTGCATGATATTTTCTATATGGGCTCACCTTACATAATGAAATACTTGAAATTTATAAAAGATAAGTATTTCATGTTTTATTAATGCACATAATTTTTGAGTTTGTAATTCATGCTATACTATTGGTTAGTAAATATTTCACGCTTCTATCTTTGGTATTTCTCTTCAGTATAGTTTAGTTTTATGAACTATTTGTAATCTCTATCTAAAATACTTTCAGGACGAATCAAGAGACATATGTGATTGCATTCAAGAGAGAAAGAGCTTGATGCTTGTAGTCATGGGATTGAGTTGATGGCTGAAAGATTTCTTCAAAGAAAGAAAATATCATTTAGAGGGAAAAACCTATAGAAGAAACCTTGGACGAGAAGGTCAGAAGGTTGATATCACATTCAGAAGAAGTTTGATGAACCATCAGAGGAAACCTTGGACGAGAAGGTTAAATGTTGATGTTAGTACTCAAAGCTTCAAAGGGAGTCAGTACAACATCTAGAGGGTCTGCCTTATTTGATTTCCAAGGATCTTGGTCATATTGATTCAGAGGGAGTAAACCATATGGAGATGGTTTCCCTAGTGACTAGGAAACTATAAAAGAAAAAAGAATTGCAATTCAAATGATGTAGTTCCATGTATGTGAGCTAGAAGGCTTTTATGCAGATATCTAGGTGATGGTATTCCTAGATAGATAGAAGGCTTTTGAGCATTCAAAAAAAGAGCTTAATGCAGACTAAAGAACAAAGACACGACTTGCTCGTAGAAGGTTGATATTAGATTATGAGGGAGTATGATAGCTCATCTAAAAACAACCTTGGACGAGGAGGTGAGGCGGTTGTTACAAGACCTTAAAGGGAGCATCCAGAGGACTATGATCATGAGATTGAGTCCCTTGTGTGCTGGCTGAAATGCCTTTATGCTAACTCCTACATAACTTGATGTAAAATATATAAGAGATATAGTGTATAAGTATGTTATTCAAGGTACATTATCACTATAGAACATATGGCTGATATTCTCACCAAATCTCTTGCTAGAGAGAAGGTTGTATACTTTCAAGATAAACTTGGTATGATGGAGAATGAAGCCTTAGATGAAAAGGAGTGTTAACATCTGTGATCTATTATCTTGTATGTTATTGCATTCTTCTCTTTGAGAGAGAAGTCTAAGGTAAAAGCCCTTGTTTCCACCCTTTGGGATGGGCCATGATGGATCCATCCTCTGAGATGACTCAAGGTGGATTTCATGTGTGTAACTCTAGGACTTATGGGCCCTCCTGTGAACATTGGAGAAAGGTGACGACTTTTCGACAATGAACACTTGTATTTGATTGATGTTGTGAGATGACGACTTTGCAACATCTCCATCATGATGGATATCATGTGACTTGATATTCGTGGACATGTCATGATGGTTAGGATCTCTTAGACATCATGGTAGATATCATAAGGCTGATATCATTAAATAAACCATAGATGATTTAGAGATCTTCACAGTGGATATTATGTGACGTAATATCTATAGACATGCCATGATCAGTCTATATGGTAAGTATCACATATGTGATACTAGTGCACATAGCATACTAGATATTTTGAGTACTTGGGTGAGTATCATAGATTTGATACTTGGAGACCATTACTCATGATAATCATTTTGAGCAATTGGTGAATATTTTGTGAGTTGATATTTGGAGTTCATTGCTCTGAGTACTTGGTAAGTATCATGGACTTGATACTTGAGGGCCATTACTCGTAATATCAGTAAAATGATATAAATTTTAAATGATTATCTATACTCACATTGAGTACTTGGTGAATATCATGGACTTGATATTTGGAGACCATTACTCTGAGTACTTGGGTGAGTATCATGGATTTGATACTTGGAGACCATTACTCATGATAATCATTTTGAGCAATTGGTGAATATCTTGTGAGTTGATAGTTGGAGACCATTGCTCTGAGTACTTGGTGAGTATCATCGACTTGATACTTGGAGACCTTTGCTCGTAATACCAGTAAAATGATATAAACTTTAAATGATTATATATACTCACATATTACATTGAGGTAATATATTTATCCTCCCTAGCTAGAAGGGAGTGTTAATGATTATAGCAGTTTTGTGTAGCTATGGTGAGGGATCATAAGTGTTGACATTGGATTGATTTATCCTCCCTAGCTAAGAGGGAGTGTTAATGTTTTGGAGCTTCAGTCGGATAAACACTACGAGTCAATACTAGTGAAGATATATATATATATATATATATATATATATATATATATATAATGTAAATATTAGAGAAATTAATATAATACTCAAGAGATATTATATATATATATATATATATATATATATAATGTAAATATTAGAGAAATTAATATAATACTCAAGAGATATTATATATATATATATATATATATATGTATATATATATAATCATAATTGTCATTATATTAATTACATAGTAATGAATAGACATGTCTCTTCTTGGCTCATTCTAAATATAAATGCAAGAGATTATCGCATTTGGAAAACACATACAATCAGATAGTGCTATTACATTTGCAATGATCCTAAAGCCTTAACAGCCATTAATAGGTCCAATAAAAAATAGCAATATGAAGATAAACCCCATTCAGACTTTCTTGCAAGTGTTGAATGCCCACAATCTTAGTTGAAGATGTCAGAATGAAAGTGCTGTTAGGTGCTACACCAATGACCCATAAATAAAAAACCTAGCATAAGGAGGGAACATGCAGTACACAAGAATGAGCACTAGTCCATGCGAGCCTCAGCAAACCAGTTTGAAGTGAAACACCCAGTGAGAGATACCACTCGATTTCTACTAAATTCAATTCTAAAAAAATGCTCCAACAACATTCAGACATAGATCATTTCACATTCAGCATAGAATAGTATTCACTCAAATATAGAAGAGAATAGTATTCAGATTACAATCTTAATTTCAGAATAGGAGCAATATTGAGTTAAGTCACAACTGGACACAACCTAATTCAGTATGCATTCAGATTTACAACTAGAAGCATTCAAAATTCTTTAAAGAACCTGATCAATCTGCTCCTGATTCACAATTTGGAGAGTGCCTGGAAAAGTGGTTAGAGCTCTCTAATCATCTCCACCCAAGTTTGTCTGTAATGTCCCCATTCTCATGAGCGTCAACTTTCAGATGATTAGCCTATTTCTTGACCCTCATAGGCTAATGGAGTTGTTCAGAGGGTCTAGTTGGTAGAGCTAGAGGCTAGTTTCACTCTAGTGGTTAGGGATGTTCAGGTTTGCTCTTCGTTTGAGTCAGATTGGCATACTTACTATTTCGATATAGTTAGGGTTGCTATTCTTACCAGGGCACCTGAACATATTGGTGGGCAATGCAGAGTTGTGGGGACATTGGCAGAGCTTTTGTCGATTATGACCAGTTGCTATTTGTGGCAGGGCACCTTGGCGTCAGGCTAAGGCAGAGTGCACTTGGATTTTGAAGGAATCAATTGGAGTTAATGAGCTAATTATTTGATGTATAATCATTAATTTTCACTTAATGATTTAATTTAAAACTTATATTATAAAGTTTGGCAAGTGCATCTAATGATTGAATTATAAGTTAATAAAGATGCCAAGGGTTGGAGGGGAATATAATAAGTTATTATATTTCATACTTTTCAACAAAAGTAAATATATCCAAATGACTAAGTTATGATTTAAGTTATGCAGAGAGTGAACTTGAAGCTTCTAGACGGATTTGCCTTGAAGATTATAAATGCATTCAAATGCAAAGCACTAAATCATTCTATTGTGCATTGTTTGATGATTTGTGAGTTGAGTGGAACAAGGGTTTCGGAATTTCAGGGGTTTGAAGAATTGATAATTCTTAGATGTTCAAGCACTTTGAATTGGTTGATTATAGCCAGTGAATTGTACAACTAGCGATGGCTTTATACATAAGCCACGATTGAGCAAATTGGAGAGGAAATTGGTGTTTGAATCCATAGACATTTCAGGAATTGATAGTAGGCATTGAATACCAATCAACAATTTGGTTTTGCAAGCCATTAAAGCCATCGTATAAGACTAATAAGTCAATCACAGGTCATAGATAATCCATGTGAGGCAGATAGGGTTATTGTAGGGGTTTGCAAGGGCAGCATTAAGGAGTATAGAGGGCCATTTTGACTTGAAAGTCCATGCAGTCCATGTTTCTTGCATTAACGTCAGGTTGCATTCAGATTTTTGAGAGCTGCAATTCATTTCTAGGCCCATTATACCTGCGATATGTCTCCAGGTTCTTGGTTTGCAATAAGATTAGTTCTTTACTTTATTTGATATTAGAAGAGATAATTGCATTTAGATCAGTTGTATATTAGCATCACACTTGTTTGGCATCTTAAGAAGAAGATACAAGGTTGCATGCCACTTGTTTGTCTAAATGTCTATTGGCTGTAAGTGTCCTTTACTGTACCTCCATATTGGATTAATACATGCCAAGTGTTTGTTAATTTGTTAGATAGCTGTAGTGCCTACTCATGAGATAGTTGCCATTCCCTGTGTGAAAGACGGTTGCATGGAGTTTCCCAAGGTAGACACTCAAAATTTGGGTGTTAGAATTGAGTTATACGATATAGATGTAGTCCACAACAAATCTAATGTAGTCATAATGTTGCGCCTACTTGTGAGACAGTTGCCATTCCATGTGTGAAAGACGATTGCATGAAGTTTCCCAGGGTAGACACTCAAGATTTGGGTGTTAGAATTGAGTTATACGATGTAGATGTAGTCCACAACAAATCTAATATTACAAATCAGATTTGGGAAGATAAATCAGAAAACTCAGTGGTTGGTAATAGGTCCCAGGATTGGGTTTTGGATGGACATGCAACTACCTTGGCAGAAGTGTGTGAAGATATTGACATAACAACTTCTACCTTACCAGTTGAGCTAGCCGTTGAGGTGTTTAGTAGTATGCCTGTGGATGTTGATGTGTGTGCTGATGATTGCACACACGGTGCTGCTTATCATGAGGTGAGCAATGTGGATACAAACCCCATATCATTGTGCAAATTTTGGGAGTAGTATGTTTTAGGGTCCACATCATTTGGTTGGGCAACTAAAGGTGAGTGACAGTCAAATTGCCATAGCCATTGGGCATTTTGATGTTGCTCATCAGATGTTGGCTACATTTGGTTGGGGGTACTCCTATGATGGAGGAGCACGATGATAGTGGCCTTTACTTGGCAGAGTTCCATCTACTCCAAGAAGCTATTGGATTAATGAAACATAACTATTTATAGTTATTGGATGACAGAGACTATCTTCTCAAGTAGGATTGCATTTTTTTATGATGCTCTTAAGGGAAATGAGGAGGAGGTAGATGAGCTCACCCATGAGCTGGTAGTGACTATAGATTCATTGGAGAGTACACAGTTGGCCCCTCATGAGTCTCAGTCTCGAATTGAGGAGCTTTCCGTGGAGTTGAGTTTGGCACAATTTCCATCGTCTGTAGATATAGTTCAGTTTCTTACAGTAGCAGTTGGTGATGTTTCTATGCCCACAGATTCTGGTTGTGAACAGGTTGAGGATGTGGCCACACCTATCATAGTTACAGGTGCAGATGATACTGTTGGGATGAGTGCCTCTGTAGAGAGCGTTGGAGAACCACATGTTGTATCAGGTTCTCCCATGGTTACATCCACTGCAGGTGTTGGTGATGAGTCAATTGATAATGGTTATGTTTAATACTCATCACTACTTGTCTGGTCCACACACAGAGGATTTGATGATGCATCAATGTGGATTGGTTCTGAGGTTGGACCATCCTTTGTGGGATGGGTATTTGCAATCTGCAGTAGATGGAATTAGTAGTTGCAAGCTGGATTTCTTGTAGGTTCAACACATCCATGGCAGCCCAACAGAGGATGGAGATGGTGGTAGCATTATAGACGGATTTGGATGTTCTGATCTCCACACTACAGATTGATGTGAGTTCAGTGTGCTTTGGGACCTGAGTGATGACAGGGTTAGCACTGCAATTTGGGCAGGTCTCATTGATTGGCTTCACCACTTTGCGCACGGTGAAGTTGAGTTCAGAGTTGAGCAACAGAAGTTTGAGGATGTTCTTCTTGGCAGGCTTGGGTTCAAAGTTTGGGATCCTTCCAGTGTATCGGGATTTTAGATAGGGCACACAAAGGAGTTTTTGGGTGTGTACATGGTGTCGAGTATATACGACATTACTTTTGACCCTCATGTGCATGATCTCTTTTAGATGCATAGTTCAATTACGCAGGTGTTGGACGGTGGGTATGAAAGCTCACCTTGTGCGATTTGGGGAAGTAAACTTTGTCAGTCCTTTGAGTTGTTTCCTCCTGCGACACTAGTTGTTGGTATTGATTGGTTCGACAGGTACTATTAGTTATTCTGGTGTTGGTGTTATAGGAGCTAGTTGGTATCAATAGGGACATTACACCGTTCTACCCTTGGGATCCGGGTAGACTAGGGTGTTACTTTGTTTCTAAGATTGCTTGGGGACAAGCAATTTCAAGAAGGGAGGACTATAATGTTCCCCTTCTCATGAGTGTCAACTTTCAGAGTAGGAGCCTATTTCTTGACCCTCATAAGCTAATGGAGTTGTTCAGAGGGTCCAGTTGACAGAACCAGAGGTCAATTTCCCCTCTAGTGGTCAGGGATGTTTAAGTTTGCTCTTCGTTTGAGTTAGATTGGCATACTTACTATTTATAGTAAGTTGCTATTTCAGGATAGTTAGGGTTGCTATTCTTAACGAGGCACCTAAATAGATTGGTGGGAAGTGTAGAGTTGTGGGGACATCGACAAAGCTTTTGTTTTGAGACTTACTATTTATAGTAAGTTGATTATGACCAGTTGCTATTTGTGGCAGGGCACCTTGGTGTCAGGCTAAGGCAGAGTGCACTTGGATTTTGATGGAATCAATTGAAGGAATTAAGAGCTAATTATTTGATTTATAATCATTATTTAAGTTTCACTTAATTAATGATTTAATTAAAGGCTTATATTAAAAAGTTTGGCAAGTGCATCTAATGATTAAATTATAAGTTAATAGAGACACCGAGGGTTGGAGGGGAATATAATAAGTTATTATATTTCATACTTTGCAACAAAAGCAAATATATCTAAATGACGAAGTTATGATTTAAGTTATGCAGAGAGTGAACTTGAAGCTTCCAGGTGGTTTTGCTTTGAAGATTATAAATGCATTCAAATGCAAAGCACCGAATCGTTCTATTTGCATTGTTTGATGATTTGTGAGTTGAGTGGAACAAGGGTTTCAAAATTGTAGGGGTCTTAAGAATTGATAATTCTTAGATGTTTAAGCACTTTAAATTGGTTGATCATAGCTAGTGAATTGTGCAACCAACGATGGATTTATACAGAAGCCATGATTGAGGAAATTGGTGTTTGAATCCATAGACATTTCAGGAATTGATAGCAGGCGTTGAATACTAGTCAGAAATTTGGTTTTGCAAGCCATTAAAGCCAACGTATAAGACTAATAAGTCAATCACAGGTCATAGATAATCCATGTGAGGCAGATAGGGTTATTGTAGGGGTTTGTAAGGGCAGCGTTAAGGAGTATAGAGGGCCGTTTTGACTTGAAAGTGCTTGCAGTCCATGTTTCTTGCATTGACGTCAGGTTGCATTCAGATTTCTGAGTGCTGCGATTCTAGGTCCATTATACCTGCGATACGTCTCTAGGTTCCTAGTTTGCAATAAGACTGTTCTTCAAGGCAAAAATGTTCAATGTATTTAGTTCTTTACTTGATTTGAAATTAGAAGAGATAATTGCATTTAGATCAGTTGTATATCAACATCACACTTGTTTGGCATCTTAAGAAGAAGATACAAGGTTGCGTGCCATTGGCTGTAAGTGTCCTTTACTGTACCTCCATATTGGATTAATGCATGCCAAATGTTTGATAATTTGTTAGATAGCTGTAGCTAAATCTTTCAGCCACTTATATTCATTTAAAAGTCATTAATCGGTTAGCATATCTTTGCTATGACATTGTTGGTCAATATTTTATGGTCAAAGGCATTCAAAACATTAGTTGCATCGTACAAAACCCAAACAATACAAACTAAAACAGAGAACAGCAGGTAAAGACTTTGCAGGACAAGTGTTTGACAATATTTCTTGAGCCCATAGTCAAGCAAATTGAGGTAGAAAAGCAAAGAATATTACATAGGTGGAGTTAGAACCTAGTGGGGTTCTGTAAAGAACAATAAAAAGAGCAAGGAACGAACTAATAATTCAAAAGAGAGAGAGAAAGGAAAATGTATTACCATGAGATAACCAAGAATTAGGAGCAAGCACCCATTGGCCAATGAAGGAGACAACGAGATTTTGAAAGGGGAAAAGCAAAGAAAAACCCCTTAGTGTTATTATGAATGTGGCAAAGCCTAAGAAAGAGAGAGAGAGCAATAGCTCATTTACAATACTTCATAGAGAGAAAATAACATAGGAGAACATCTCTTTTATAGAGATGAGGATAGGAGTTACTAAGTAACTTACCAATCTAAGATTGCCATCATCCATAATGGGTGTGTGCAAAGTGTCAAGTTCCTCTTAAGGAGGAAAAACTAATTTTCTTATTAAAGGAATTACAAAATGTGACATGTCCTCCTACTTGGACTAGAGGACAAAATACAAGTAGGGATTCCATAGGAATCTCCTAAATTAAAACAAAAGGATACCTTGGTTTATCCTCAATAAATAATCAATACAACCAAGGAAAGATTATTAATTCTAACACCCCCCTTAATCTTTACTTGGGGAGTTTACAAGAATGGGAATTAAACCCAAATTTTTACTAAAATCTGCAACTTAATCTTCAATACAAGGAAGAGGTTTGATTGTCTTCAATATGAGCTTGATCCATGTCTTCATGTAGTCTTCTTGAAGTTATAGGACATGTGAAGATGAATTGATTCCTCAAGTGGACCTTGAAGATTCACTTGAAACAAAGAATCATAGAAACACGAACCAAAGAAATTATCCACAAGAAGAATATCATCTAATATTCAAGTTAGTGAAACTATGAAACTTTTGCATGAGATTTCATCAAAAAGCAAAGGAGCTAACATGAAATCAAAATAAACCACATGGTCAAAGTACTATAAACATAATCCAATCTCCCATCTCAAAATAAACATACTAATGCACAAATGACCACAAACAAGGCCAACTAACGAAATCTGCATCAACATTGCATCGATCACATGGATATAGATAGTCCATTAATGAGTCATCACTGCAAGTGTATGAGTGATCAGTCCACAACCTGCATGACTCATGATCTAAGCAATGAAGAATGCAAATGTGAAGAACCTAAGTAGTTCTTCAATGCAATTCAAACTTTTGGAAGTAATTCTGAAAACAATTCCTGATTTTTGTATTCTTTGGATATTTAAAAACGAATAATTCATTCAATGGACAATCAACAGTAATATTAAAATATTTAAATTCTACAATTTAGAATTTGTTGAACTATTAAATACGAATTGTTTCACAACAGATTTAATCAATAAATGCACCTTATTTTATTTGCTGCTGCACTATAAAATTCTGGAACAGAATTTTCTTACATGTCATTGCCAAATCTAAACCCTCACGTGAGCTAGAAACCTCTATTGATGCCAAGGAAAAGACAGCTGTTGCAGACTGAACAAATGAAGAATGTTGGCATTAGAAATTGGGAACCAATCACTAGAAGAAACTCACACTAAGTTGGCTGTGTACAGCCAGGATGAATTCATACGGCTTTCCTGAAGGCTGTACGGCCCTTGCTGGAAAAAATCTGCAATCTACAAACCCTGGCTGATAATGTAGATATGATTCACTGGCAAAACAATCAATCTCTAAATGCAATCCTCTGAGAATTCTCAGTTTCTCAAAGACACAACTCAAACCTTTATTACTCCAAATTTGATTTCCTCCTGTAATACTTCAGAAAATTAAATTAAATATATCACAATTCTAGTATACATCAACATTGGATTAAAATTCAGAATCATAACTACAACTGTAAAATTCACCATCAACGTGTAATGGCTCAAATTGCCAGAAGAGGAATCAGTCCTCAAAACCCTAGCCGGGTAGTCTCTTTCACAACTTCCATAAAATCATAATCAACAATGAATGATTTTTGTTTCACAAAGCATTGCTTTTATAATTCAAAAGTGTCTTCTCTCACACACTTTTCACTTAAAACACTTTTTATACTTAGGCACATATTGAATAAAATAATTTATTAATTCATTTGGCTCCAAAAACAGCCTTTTCACCAATATCATGAAAATATGACACGCAAGGTCCCAGTTTCTTGTGCCCAAGATTTAAAACTTTTCATCCTGGTTCCAACGAGCTATAACACTAAGGTATCCAACATATAATACCAACAAAAATGGCAACCTTAGCAAATTTAATTAAATAATAATAATAAACCACCCGTCTTGCGAAAACAACTGAAGAAGCGTTCGAATCAAAATCTGTCTGCATAGGATTGATCCAGATGATGAAAGATGATGAATGAACTTGACGGGGTGACTTACTATAGACGCTCTCTCCAAGATTCTTGGAGCCCAAACTGGAAGCCAGAAATGAAAACCGAGGGCATCATTCAACTCCTCTAACTCATCTGAGCTCATCGGAACTATCCATTGACTTACTATAAATAGTAAGTTCACACCAACAACCCTCTAAACACCTCGCCAGGCCACGAGGATCACAATAATGACTTGGCACCATCAGATCAATGACCTGCAAAAAAATGGGGACATTACAACAAACTCATCATCACATTAGTAATTTACAAAGAGAAATGAGAGAGGAAACCATAATCCATATAAACAAGGAATCATTAAGGATATAATAATCTAAACCAACATTAACAAATCAAATATTGACATATGCTAAATAATACTTTGAACTAAGGATTATGAGTGAGAACAACATATTGCCTTCCAAATATGTGACAAATCCGCCAAATTCCAAGAAGGATCCAAGAACATCATCCTCACCATGAGGAAAAACAACCAATGGAACAAGTTGATAAACATCAACTGAAGTAAGTGCATCCCAAACATAGGATGGAGGGAAAATCCACGGGTCCCTTCGAATGATAAGGCAATTGAGTTAACCTTGAAAATTGGGCTCTCAATGCAACATACAAATAAAATGCATATGAATCAATCGTATACAACCATAAAAATGCTACCACGAGCATAAAGAGATGCTATAAAAGCATAAAATTGCAACTAAGTGCAAATCAAAATATCATATGGAAATAAGTGCATAACAATAGATAATAAACAATGATAGCAATTAATGCTAAATAATGAGATCAATAATCATCCACAAGAAGGCAATGCTGTTAGATAACTCACAATACTAGAACAAATTAAAATTGAGCAATGCATGGAAAGAAACATATGACACATATCAAAAGGGGTTAGGGACATCATAACGAACTGGAAAAGCATGATGAGATTGATTACCATTAGCTTTCTGAGAGTTGTGATTATTTTGATTATTTTGGTTCATAGGTTTCTTATCTTTTTGTTTTTTAAAGCAATTGTTGGTCACATGACCATCTTTTCCACAATAGGTGCAATGGGGACTTTTATGAGGACCATTGTTTTCATGGTTGTTATTATGATTATTGTTATGATTATTAGATCTAAAGTTAGGATTTTGATTTTTAGAAACAAAAGCAAGTTCATTAGATTTAAGAGTACCAAATTGAATCAATTTTGCTTCCTCTTGACGCAACAAACTTTGAAAAATAATGTAAGTTAACTGAGTTGCTAAATTAGGAATAGCTAATTGAGAATGAACATTAGTAATAAATTTTTGAAACTGCCTAGGAAGACATTTCTTTAAAATAATATGAATCAATCTAATATCATCAATAGTAATTCCTAAACCATTTAATTGACTTTTAATTGAATCAAACTTTAGTAAAAACTCATCCATTGTTTTAAAATTAGTATACCTGAGATTCTCCAATTGATTTTAGAGTTGAATCTTTTTAGATTCATTGAGACTGTCATAGGTATTTTTCAAAATGTCCCATGCGGCATGGGCTATAGTGCAATTTGCGATGAGAACATATAAATCTTGACTAAGAGAGATGCCAATGTGGCCAAGTGCCTCCTTGTTTTTGGCATTCCAAGCACCAATATCAGCTTGAGTTGCGGAGGTGGCTGGAGCAAGAGTCACACCAGTGGCAATATATAACATGTGTTTAAAGCGAAATATAAACGAAATGTGTTCTCCACGCATGATAATTTGTACTATTTAACTTAATTCAGGGATAATTGTAGACATGATGAAATAAACAGTAACAAAATTAAATTATTAAAGTGAAAAAGTACACCAAAAAACGTCAGAAATAGTAATAATAGACGCCTAATGAAAGTAAAGATGCAATTTAACTTAATTTTAACAAAGGTCTAAATAGGGAAATTAACAATTAAATATTTGTTAAATTAATTAAAAAAAGATTAAATGCATTTTATTTAAAAAAAAAATTAAATATAAAGTAAATGATGAAATTATAATAATTAGTGAGTTTAACTGGGAAAACACAAACTTAGATTAGAGTTAATTAAAAAAGTGAGATATGAAATGAAGTTATAAACTATCAAACGTAAATTTTAAACTAATTAACAATTTTGAGATAAATTTAAATTTGTAAACAAATTTTTTTTAATTTAAATTAATGAAACGATGTTGAACAAAATAAATAAACTAATCGATAAAGAAAAGATGTGGAGTGATTACAATAATAAACAAACTGATATGGTAAAATAAAACAATTTGAATAAAATTAATATCAGACTGATTTCTAAATTTAAAGAAACGAATGAAAATCAGTCAAACTGATTTAAAAAACTAGTCAAACGTATTTAAAAATTAGCCAGCGATCATTGAATTACCATACTAAACTTAGAATTATACTGAAAGAAACCAGAGAATGACAGAGAAATAGAAATGGCAGCAGCAAATAGCTGTCACTAAGGACAGAGATAAATTTAGTGAAAAAATAGGTAACGCAAGGCAGAAGAAATGATGCGCAGGTTTGAAGGACAAGAAGAGGATTCATGCAGGCAACAAGGAAGGAGATAGTAGAAAAGATAAATAAAAAACACGAAGGGAAGGAGGTTGAAAGGAAGGAAACGCAAGACAAGACCAGAATAAAAAAAAGTAAGAAAAATGCGAAAGAAGGGAAGACTAGTTTTAACAGAGAAACAAAAGCCAAGAGGAGCTGGAGCAAGGATGGCTCACGCAGGGGAGAAGTGGGCAAGGAGAGAGCAGAATACGCAGGGTACAGTAAACAAAAAATAGCAAGGAGGTGCTGGAGTAACTCACGCAAGGAATGCTCTTACAGCACACAAGGCTGGATACAAACAAGGTCGGTGCACACACAAGCAGAGGAAGAGATAAGAATCAGAACAGGAGCAGCCAAAGCAAAAAAAACAGAAGCTTACACAAGGAGCATAAAAAAGGAGATTTCAGTCAAAGCAAGGAATGAACAAGAGCATGAACAGAAAGCTCACGCTAAGGAGCAAAAAGAATAGGCAGGAAACACAGACAAAGCAAGGAGGAGAATAGCTTACGCAGGTAGCCAGCTAAGACAAAAAAACAGTAAAAAAACAAGCCAAAAAGGCTCACGCAAAGACAAGGCAGGGAGCTGGAGATAAAGCACGCAAGGGGCAGCAAACATGCAAGGCTGGGAGAAATTAACCAAAAGAGACAGGAAGAACGTTTCAAAAACAATGATATTAGAATATGTTAAAGATTCAAATTCTAAAATATGCAGATAGATTGATTAAACAAGCTGGGTTTTGCCCTCTTCAAAAAACAGAGATGAACTATAAATGAAGTTATACACAGAGACAAAATAGATTGAACGAACAATGATAGAACAACGATAGCAGGATAAATATAAGAATAAAACCAGAATATGCCTGCAAGAGAAGAGATTAGAATAACAGAAATAAAATATGGAGAGACGCCTGCAATAGAAATGAAATTGCTTGCATGCACAAGGATTAGAACACTGAAAATGAAGATAATTGAATCCTGCAATAGAGATTAGTTGTTAAACAAAGATTAATACACATATATGAGGAGCTGCAAATGTCAAAACAAAACAGAGATTTGTGAATTCTATATGATAAACAAATGTTAGAAAACCATAATAATAAAATCTGCAAGAACAAATGATTAGATTTTAAACAAAACTGATTAGAAAATGCCATGCAAATGAAGTTAGAGAAACCAAATGATAAGCCTTGCGGTTGCCCGACTGAGGCTATCAAGCAAGTTAGCAAAATAGAAATGGGTTTGGCGGTCAACCTGCCAAACAAAAACTAAATTCTAATGCAACTCTTTAGTGGCAAGCCGACCAAAGAGGGTTAGAGAAATCTAGAAAAAAACTTACAATAAAATCTGCAACACAAAGAAGTTAGAAAAATGAAACTAAGCTACTCTTTCAAACAAAAGTCTCCAAGAGGTGTGTTCCCAAGAATGGTAACCTTCAATCCACACTCAAAACAAGGATTAACAACCTATGGTTTGATACCATGTAAAGAACAATAAAAAGAGCAAGGAACGAACTAATAATCCAAGAGAGAGAGAAAGAAGAATGTATTACCATGAGATAACCGAGAACTAGGAGCAAGCACCCAATAGCTAAGGAAGGAGACAACAAGATTTTGAAAAGGGAAAAGCAAAGAAAAACCCCTTAGTGTCATTATGAATCTGGCAAAGCCTAAGAAAGAGAGAGCAATAGCTCATTTACAATACTTCATAGAGAGAAAATAAGAGAGGAGAGCATCTCTTTTATAGAGATGAGGATAGGAGTTACTAAGTAACTCACCAATCTAAGATTGCCATCATCCATAATGGGTGTGTGCAAAGTGTCAAGTTCCTCTTAAGGAGGAAAAGTTAATTTCCTTATTAAAGGAATTACAAAATGTGATATGTCCTCCCACTTGGACTAGAGGACAAAATACAAGTAGGGATTCCATAGGAATCTCCTAAATTAAAATAAAATGATACCTTGGTTTATCCTCAATAAATAATCAATACAACCAATGAAAGATTATTAATTCTAATAGGTTCTTACATTGATTCTCAGTATTAGCTTACATGACTAAACCTCCTCATGCCACACTAAAAAAGCAAAGCAGAGGTTTTATTCACCGAATAAGGAGAGCAATCATGTTACAATATTAGAGGATTTAACCTTCTATTGCATCCTTCAAAAATTGAAATTTTAAGCTTTCACCTACCTTTTTCTAGATCGATGAATAACTCTAAGAAAATAAGTGTAAATTGAACATCTAACAATGATATTAATGAGTGGCCATTGTTTAATATTGGTCCACCCATCTATGATGATAGAGTAGCCCTTCTATAATCTATGTTTGCTTTGTTTCCTCTATCACCACACTCACATTAGAATATATTCTATCAAGAGGAGTAGTATGTAGTTTATGTTTTCTAGGGGGCAAACAAGGGATCAATAATAATTGCATCTTTGAACTTTATATTTGAAATAGGGAGAATGTGCCACATCATGGTATGATGGGCATTATTTTGGGCTAATAGAAGACTTAGCCACTTTTTGTGATTGTGTAGCGAACATTTTTGCAACACTTGAAGCCCTTTTCTTTTCTTTGGTGGAATCCTCTCCCCTTTGATTCGCAAGGTGGGGCAAGGCTGGTGAGATTCTGGTTCTTGGACTTGGACTATGCTGAGTTTTTGTTAGATTTGTAGATTCTTGTGACTTGCCAAGACTTGTGAGTCTCGACAAGTCCTGGTAGGAAGACTCTACCGCGTGGTTGAGTGAGAAAAAAAAGAACATAAAAATAAAGAATTTCACTTGCTTTTTTTCTTTTAAGTTTGTTCTGCAACCCTAAAATCATTGTCATTTCATTTTGTTGGCAAAATAGGAGGAGAAAAGAGAGATGCGAGCAGAAGTTAAGAGTGCATTATAGGGCAACCGACAAGGAGGTAGAACTAAAACCCATTGTTGAATCACATTTGGGCAGCTTCATAGATATCGTTGGTGCATCAAGAGGTGTCTACCAATGATTGGAAGGAGTTCTCATTTGATTTAAGAGGTAAGTTTTATTTTTTTGGTTTCTTTCGTGTTTTTTAAATTTTTTCTGCATTTTTCTTTACATTTCGTTTTTTTTCTATTTTATTTTTCTAGATGAAATAAAGATCCCTAGATGTGTTTGATTTTTCTTTTGAACATCAACAAACCGTACATTTTTTTTGTATTAGTTTAATAATTATAATTTGTAAATCACAATTCACAAATGTTATTTTTTTGACCAGCCTTGAACTTTTCAAATCATTTTTTTCACGATGTCCAGAACCCCAGTTAGAAGCGACCCATGTTGGAAACATGCTGAACTTTTTCCTACAAAGGGAAGAGTTGATGTGCATTGATGATTGTCCTAGTTGAGGTGTTTGAGAGCATGGTGCAAATGGTGGTAGATAATGCAGCAAATTATGTTATTGTAGGTAGACTATTGATGGAGAGGCACCCAACATTATTTTGGACTCCATGTGTTGGCAATTTCCTTGACCTTGTATTGGAGGATTTTGGAAAAGTTGCTTGGATAAAAACATGAGTGGATTCACCCAAAAATATTTATAAATATGTATACAATCACACATGGCTTTTCAGCCTAATGAGGCAATACGTGGGGTAGAAGGAGTTGGCTTGTTTTGGCATAACCAGATTTTCTACTATTTTCATCACATTATAATCTTTGATTCGATCAAAAGAAGCGTTGAGGCGTATGTTTTTTAGTGAGTAGTGGATTTCGCGATCTTATGCTATGACTACTGCAGGGGTTGATGTGGACAATTGTATTTTTGATGAGGTAGGTTTTGGGTACCTATTGTGGAGATCATGAAGGTAAATGAAAACCAAATTCTACATTATGTTTTAATTTTTATTTATATTATTTGCTTATTTTCATTCACATTTAAGTTAACGTTTCATAATAATTGCAGTTCATTGAGCCTTTGGTAGTTCTTGTACGAGTTGCTAATGGGGAGAAGCCCACAATGGGCTACATATATGAGGGCATGAATAGGGACAAGAAAAGCATTAGATCGATCTATATGGGAGTTGAGGGTAAGTATTGTTCCATTCGAGAGATCATTGATAGGAGATGGCACCTCTTGCTTCACAGGGTCCTACATGCAGTTGCTTATTTTCTCAATCTGGCATACCAATATTGCCTTGATTTCAAGTTGGTTCAGGTTGTTTAGAGTGGGCTCTCAGTGATAGAGTAGATGTCGCTTGGTGTTACCACATAGATAGTCACAAATTTGAGACCTTTAGTCAAGCACAAGGAGAGCTCTTTTGTTGTCAAATGTGCAAATAAAGTCGGATGACTTTGCAGCCAAGTAAAGATATATTTAAGGGCATAATTGAAATTTAAAAAATGTAATAAAATTTTCCTCTTTTAATATTATTATTAAATGTTGAAACTTAAAGTTGCATAATGATTTTCATTTTTTTCTCTTTCTCATCTCAGTTAAATGGTGGAAATTGTTTGGTGCTAATGCAACAAATGTTTAGAGGGCGACAATTTGCATATTGAGCCAAACATGCAGTGCTTTGGGTTGTGAGTGCAATTGAAGTATGTTTGATCATATACAATCCAAGAAGGGCATAAGATTGTTTATAGAGAGGTTGAATGATCTAGTCTATGTTCATTACAACCTTTGTCTCAAACATAGATAGTTTTGGGACATGATTGTACCCCCATCACGCTAGAGGCTGAGGATCTTGTGTTTAGTGATGAGGACCTTGATTGGGTTGACCATGCAGATGGAGAGACTCAAGTTGTAACCAAGGCAAAGGAGTAGGATAGAGCACAGGAAGACACAATTGATGTTGGTGTGGATGGCATGGATTCATAGACAAAGATTATGTTGCTTCATCATCTAGGACCTACCCTAAAGCCTTCGTAGGAATAATGGAGGCTCCTTTGAGCCATAGACTTCTAGTTATTGTTTTGATATTTGTTAGGAACTTTTGATGTCACGGATTTCATATTCCATGAGTTTTGTATACATTTGACGATATTTATATATCTAAGTATGCAATCCTTTTGCTACAATTTATGTTTATGCTTAGGTGATCAATGTATGCTTGTGTGTATGATCAAATTAGTTTCTATTTGACGATGTTATTGTGTCTTTATGGTCTATTAATTAAAGGGTGCATGAAACAAGTTTTAAATCCTTAAATCTTCAAATTTCTTGGGTTTTTCACTTTGTTGAGGTTTTGCCATTTTTTTCGTCAAGTCCAAGTCCGAGCCCAAGTTCGATTCTTGTTTCTATACTCTCAACATCCATGGTTTAGGTAGGCATTGGCATACTAGGTTGCATAGTCTTTATTGCCATTCTCTTATTTCTTGCTTCACCCTTCATAAACAACTTAGTCACCCTAGAATTCTCAATTGATGCTATTTCTTCACATATTTTGCCCTTGATACACTTATGCGCAAAAGGTGAGGTAGATTCTTTTGTAGCTGCCTCTATAATTCTTTTTTCTTTTTTGATCAATAAGTGTTACTAGAGGGCCAAATCCCTTTGATTTAAAATTGAAAACCAAAATGAACAAAAGCATGCCCTTGATACAAGGGGTGTAACAAAGAGTGCATAAGTGCACAGATACACAAACACCACTAGATTTGTCATAGACATTCACAAGAGCAGAGCATTATGTGGCATGAACACTCTATTGCAGAGCAAACCGGACCCAAATTTAGCTAGTCTAGACCTCATCTTTTCCAGAGAAACAACATAGCCAAAAAGCATGCCTATTGAGTACTCCTATCTTGGAGTATTAAATTCTCCAAATTCGGCCAATCTGAGGAGGTGTTTGAGATTGTTTACTTTGAATTTCCATCAATAGCAACATTTGCAAGATGGTCAGCTACCTTATTTGCCTCACGATACACATGGTTGATTTAAAAGAAATTTAGTTGCTCCAAATGTTTCCCTATTCGCATTATCTAGCCTTGCAGCTTCTATCTTATCACATATTTGGCTTTGATGACATTCACACAAACTTGAGAATCTCCCTCAATCACTACTTCCAACAGATTCTTGGAAATGCATAACTTGAGGCCAAATTCTAATGCAGCGAGTTCCACTTCGTTGTTGGTACCATATGCTATCTTCTTCAACAATCCCCAAACAATTTTGCCATGACAGTCCCTAATGATGCACCCAATACCCGACTGCCTCAGACTACCCTGACATGCATTGTCAAGCTTCAACTTTAGGTGCCCATAGGGGGACATAACCATTTGGTCGAGGCTCTCTTTTCTTTATTCTTAGGGGTTGGTTTGACATAGTGTATGGGATTTTAAATCCCCTCCAACTTTTCATTATTTCATCATCCCAACTTCGATAAATGGCTAATAGCTTGGAGGGCACCCTGACATTGAGTAGTTTTGTGATAACAATTGCTCCACACTTTTTTCAACTCCTTGAAAGATACTTTTTTAGTAAATAGAGCCGTTAAGCTTGCATTCATTTCTTGCACGACGAATCTTGGGATGACATCAAGAACTTCAGTTAAGTCCACTGGTTCAAACTTGTCCTTCGGGCATAAAAGATTACTGAAAAGCTTTACCCCTTCAACTTGTATTTCTGCCTCACTAGAAATCAACGTTCCATCACTTTGTTGAATACTGTCAATCCAACTCTTGATTCTTTGATCTTGGCCGTGTTTTGGAAGAAGCTAGTATTTGAGTCCCCTTTTGTGAGCCATAGTTCTCTTGATTTACATTCCCATAAGATCTCTTTTCTGGCCAGTATTTCTTTTAGCTCCACCATCAATCTTTTTTCTTCCTAGAATTCCAATTTTGTCATGCCTTGATTGATTACTGATTCATTTAGCGCTTTTTGATTTGCCTTTAATTCAAGCTTTTTTTGAAAAATATCACCAAAGATTGTTCTATGCCATATTTTGAGCTTTTCTTTCATTTTGCTTAGTTTGAAAGCAAGATGGAAGCTCTTGGTCCCATGTCTTGGTCTTTTGGATGCCTACCAATTCCTTAGCGAGGGAATCAAGTCCTTATTTCTTAACCACATATGTTTGAACTTGAAGCTACTTTTGGCTAGTCATTTGTTAGAGTGTAGTGTTAAACCACCGGGTAGAACAATTGCCTCCCATGTAGATCTTGATGTGAGCCAACTAATAGACAAGAGGAACTTGTCTTGCCTTTTCGTGATATGAGCAAACCCCTATCTTCGATTTGACCATGTGAACCAGCCACTATTTGTTTGAACATCTACTAGTTCATTCTACATCACAAAGTTTTTGAAATCTCTCATTGTAGCAGTTTCTTGTGTCAGTCCACCACTTTTCTCCTTTGATTTGAGGATTTGGTTGAAGTCGCCCCGCCCACCCCTCTCAATAGGACATACTAGTTTTGATGTTGTGATACATTGGCCAAAATCCTATCCCACAATCTACCTTTACCATCCGTTCTTATAGGACCATAAATATTCAAGAGTGCAAAACAAAGGTTGGAACTAAACATTCTCACCTTACCATAGATAAAGTTTGGATCAAGGCTACACTCCGAGATGTCCACCACCATGGGATTGCAAAGTATAATTAAACCACTCGAGCTTCCAATCACATTTGCATATACTCTCCTCCATTTTCTGCAATGCGAGATGAACCCTTCTGCCTCCTTAATGCCCAATTTTGTTTCTTGAAGTATTAATAAATTTGTTTTTAAGAGCCCTAAATGACGTTGCAACTAGCGTCTTATGTCAAGGGCGTTTCTGCCCTTGACATTCCATGTTGCAATCCTCATTGTTCCCCTAGGGAGGAAATGCCTTCCTTGGATCTTAGCATATATTCCTTTAGGGCCCGTTTGGTGCATGGAATACGGAATGCTGGATATAGTCAATTCTGGAATATGCTGCAATTCTGGAAGATACATATCCTCAAAATGATTTCCGGAATATGTGTTGGAACCGTTTGGTTCACCCGGAAGATGACTGAGAAGATGTATTTTCCTCGTTTGGGTGCCACAATCTGGAATTGGAATATGCCGGCTCGCTTAGCAAACCCACATCAACTAGCTTAGCAAAATCCTATTCAAATCCACATCTGTCACAGAATATTTTGTATTCCTAATAGCAAAGAAAAAATCTTGGTCGGAATCGCAAAGGACTTACCAGGAACATAGCCGCAGAGTAGCTGTTTTGCTCTGCAGAGTAGCTGGCAGATTTACATAAATTTCATGGTTTGTTTTGATCTATTCATCATATTTTCGGCACTGTCGGGTAGCAGTTGCGATCCTTTCGTAAGTATGAAAGAGCAAAATATACCCTTGTAGTAGGGGAATGGAAGTCACCGATCCTCCCATTTTTCTAAGCTGCTAAAGACAAAAGATACGTCTCTCGAAAGGAGCAATGAAGACAAGCTGAACTTTGAAATATCGGTTTGTGCACTTTATATTATTTAGAGATCTGTTTATGGCTCAGGTCAAATCTGCTTGAAGGAAGGCTGTTTTACAGTGTTCTAATGGCTGCTCAAATGTTTTTATTTTAACACACAGCGCGCCCCAAAGATTTTACATTCCAGCTTTACGACATGTCAAACCTCAAGAAGCGGAAGAATTGTTTCAAGAATTTGGTGAAAGGGATTATGGAAATCGGTGTCAATTTGAAGAGCTTGAATGTTCCTTACACGGCGTTGAAAAGGGATTCCGCGAGGAAATTGGAAAGAAAGGGAAGTAGCAGCCGTTGGCGAAATGTGAGGGTTCCTCATGGCTCTGCAGAGTAGCGAACGGTGAAAACAGCGAACGAAAATGAACGAGGGAACGGTGATAAAAATTTCGGACGCCAAATATTATAAACAACAAGCGGACCCGACGGCACATAAAATGGGCATTTGAAAAGTGGAATTAGAATGAGAATTTCTAATTCCACCTTTTCAAATGGAAGATGAAATGCCAATTTTGTGGGCAAAATTGGAATTTCGAAATTCCAATTCCTGCTTGTTTGGATGGACACAAACATGGAATTCAATAATTCGAAAATGCTATTCCGGAATTAGAGCCCATATTCCATGCACCAAACGGGCCCTTATATTTTGCAGGCCGTGATCCCTAGCCATCTCTTCCTGTTTATGCCGATTCGTTTTTCTCGTAGTCCTCTTCCTAGTCCCTGTTCATGGCTTATTTGTAAAGATGTTTGACTAATATGTCTTGGTTATAAAATACCAATTCCTTGCCCATTAACCTCATCCCCATCTTTCGAACATGAGAGGGAATCCAACATTTCTTCCCTCACCATCTACTGCATTTGGTTTTTTATATCTTTGCTAGAAGTTTCCTCTATATCCCCTCCGGATAGATTCCTCCATTGGGATAGATGTAGCTATCTTTGCACCTTCCCCTTCCTTTGTAACACAAGTGTCTGTATCCTTCATGGTTTCTACAATTTCCCCATCTTCCATAGTCAAAGAAGCCCACATTACAAGTTGTAATGGTTGTGCTAACTCTACCTCCCCCTAGCCTATTTGGGTTGAATTTACATTCTTATTCTGCAAGACTAGCTCCTTGTTAGAGCCTTTGATAATTTTTTGTACCTCTTGTGCTCCATTTTCCATCTTTTGCTCCGGTCTAGGGACCATTCCCTGGGACATATTTGCCACTATCCTTTACTCCTTGCTGTCTTATCTCTTCCAGTTTCAATTCCTTGGCTATCTAGGCTTGGGCAATCACTTGTTCTTCCTTGACTTCATTTGCTTTGGGTTTTAGGCATGCCCTCTCAAATGCTCCCAACTATCACAATTCAAACAAAAATATTTCCATTCCTCCAACTTCACAGATTGTGTCCAAATATCTTCATTAGACTTCTGATGGATGATTTTTGGTATTGGTTTAATGGAGATAAGCTTCAATCGCACAAAGAAGGTCGAGTCGTCCTTGCTTGTATCCACACCTAATACAATTTCCTACTTTGATTTGATTTTTCTCAGACAGTCTGTGGTCTAATATTCCAAGGGGAGATTATCGAGATGTACCCAATACCTAGCCTTGGAAGGAGCCATTTTCCTTGGATTAAAGTTTGTGGACCACCTCTTAGTGTAAACTAGCTGCTCTCCCATCTTCTATACACCCCTAGCTAGTTGTTCATTCCACTCCTGACCCTTTTCGAATTCAACCATAAAAAGCCTTTCGGGGGAAATGTGATTATTGAAACAGAGTACTAGCTCTCCATTATCAAGACTAGCAAGTCTCTCCTTGTTGGATTGCACCCTATCGCTTTCCCAATTAAGGCCAATTGGCGCAAAAGGTTCACCTCATCGACCACCATCACTTCCAACGGTTTGGTCAGAGTATTCTCAGATCCTCCAAGATCTTGTGTCCTCCCATGCTTCCTTTCTCTGTATCAACCTCTGGGGTTTTTTGGCATGCTCCGGCCTAACAGTTGAATTCTCAAACTCTATGTGGTTTCTACATATTTGTTCAAATTTGCCATTTATGCGCCTTCCCATAGGGATTGCATCAGGCCTTGTTTCTAGGGGTGGTTTGCGCCAATATTCCTCATGCGGACGCCTGTCATCCCCTCCACTTTGGGCATTTTCCTGCTGTTGCAAATGTCTTTTGCTTCTCAAGCCCATTTACTCGCCTTTGCTCCTTTTCTCTGCTCTTGATTGCTTGCACCTTGGCTCTGTTCCCTCCCGCTTGTGCCATTTTTAGTAATGAATCTTTATTAGGAGTAGTTACTATTTTTCATTGTTTTGTCTAAATGCCTCTATAATTCTTGTTCCACAAATGACATAGTCAATATTTACTCCTCTTTGATTTGTTTTTTTAGCCTTTGTCCATGGCTATTGCAAATTGCAAAGGGATTTTTTGATGCAGGAGCATCCTGGGGAAGTTAGCAATCTTGCATGTTGGAGTGTTTTTGCTCGGTTGCAGTGTTGACCAAGGAGCTCGGTCACTGAAGGGCTCAGTCGCTGAAGGACTTGGTAAAACGTATGATGCTCGGCGATGCTTGTGGTGCTCGGTCGACATGCTTACTCGACGATGCCTAGCTTGCTCGGTAGTTTTGCTAACGCTTGATAGTTTGGCTTAACGACTGGAGTTCTTGTGGATTTGTTGGGCCGACTTGATGTATTTAATGTGGGTAGCTTGTGTTGCATTCTCCTATATGGATCTGGAGGCCTACATGGAAAATTAATTATTTGTAAGGCTATTTGAGAGCCGACTTGTATTGCATTTAATATTTGTTTGTTTTGGAGCCAACTTGGGCTTAGAAGTTGTTTCTTTCTTGTAGCCGACTTGTGGCTGAAGAAGCGTATTTAAGAAAGGTCTGGGTAGGTTTTTAGGGGATAATTCAGCATGGAGTAGTGAAGAGGAAGGATATTGAGCAGAGCTAGTAGCTAAGTGTGGGCTTGGAAGACAAGAAGATTGCTTGGTTGCCTGCGAGCACAAGTTTAGATTCTTCTTGGGGTTTCTACCAGTTTGTTGTAGCCTGTTGTTACAGATCTAGCTAACTTGGAGTTGGATCTTGCGAGGTCTTGCAAAATTACTGTTGTAATTGTTTGTATTTGTCTGTAACCCGGAAGGCCTTACAGCTGGGCATGTTGAATGAAAATAGTATGATGCTTTTTGAGAATTTGCTTTGTTGTGTTGTTGTTGTGAATGTAAGATTTGGACTATCCATTCTTGGATTTTCTTTTTTTTTTTGTTGCGCTGTGTCATTTTTTAAGTATTAAATGGGTTGTTTGCACATTATTGATGACTTTAGAAGGGCATTCACATGAGTTATTTGAACTCATTGTCCTTGCAATAATCCCACACCCAAAAGAACTCCAATAATACCTTGATGACGTATGTGTTAAATTTGAAAAATTTCACCTTCAGTGTCTTCATTGCTACTCATTGTATTTTTCTTTTTCTTGAAAACCAATGTAATTGGGGACGTGTTCCCGACCCTAAATCCCCCCATTCCTGAGATTGGGACGTCCTTGGGATAGGGGAACAATGTTCCCAAGTCTCTCCTCACCACCAATTTGCTGCTAGAGTGGGAGAATGCGACGGTGAAACTGGAATGGCATGGGGACACTCAGGTATCCCTCGGCTGTTCCAGGGACGTTTGCACGTTCCCCAACGAACGACGATTTTAAAAGGTTTTAAAAAAACTGCATGTTTTTTAATTTAATTTTGGGTTCCATTTGAACCCTAATTGTATGTAGGGCCCATCTAGGCCCCTCCAAGCCTGCAAAAGGCCCTCCAAGTTTCACTCTTACTAACAATTTCATTTCTCTTTGTTTGTGATAGTAGATAAAGAAGAGTGAATAGGAGAGAAAAGAGTGATTGGAGGAGTGAAAGGAGTGATTGCAAATGGAATAGGAGTGACAAGGAGCAAAAAGAAGAAGAGGAGGAAGATTCTACATCTTCTTGAAGAGATTTTTCAAGCACAAGGTAGGGCTTTTAACTTATAATTTTTTTTTTTTCTTATTTTCATTTGTAATTATTTTTGTTCATTGTTGTTTCAATGTTTTTCATTTTTGTTGTTTAATTTTCTAAATCAGACTTTCTAATTCTTCATTTTGCCCTCGAGCTTGAAAAATTATAAATTTTGTTTAAGAATTTTGAAAATTGTTAAAAAATTTAAATTTAGTTTTAATTTTTTAAAGTAGGCTGAAACTAGTTGCTTCTTGAATTCATTTTCGTTTTGTGAAATGCAGTGCCACAATTAGCTCCCATAGTCATGATATGAGTGAGGGTGAGATTGAAATTGAATCCATGGCACAAGTCAATTAGAATATGAACCTGAGCATGAGGTTGAGGGGGGTGAGCATAGGGCTGATCCGGAAGGCCAAAGTAGTTCCATGGCTAGTGCAATAGTTGCTATAGATTGCCCCTTCAAGTTTTTGGCAAAGTTTGCTAGTGGTCCTTATGATCCCAAGTCTCCTCTCAAACAATGTGCAACAAGAATAACAACCCCTATGCCAACAGGTGGTGGCACAAGGATATGGAGATGCAACGTTTGTAACACAGAATTGTTTAGAAGCATTACTAGAGTTAATGCACACTTAGGTCTGGATCCATGTAAATTTTTGAAGGAGCTTGAAAATCTTTGCTACAGAATTGAGTTTAATAAGCTTTGGGGTTCTCCATAGGACAATGCAGTTGTAATGCTTACTACTTTGTTTGCTAGGATTCAAGTTCAGACCATTCAACAGATGCAAGGGCAGCCACATGTTTCTACTCATCCATTGCATCAGAGAGCAGGGACAATGTCATGGTTAGCCTCAAGACCTTCATCCACTCGTAGTGCTGTGGCTGAATCACACTAGGGCAAGGGGAAATACAAGAGGCAAAGTAACCCCATAGCTGATTTGTTCAATGTGCAGCTCAAGGATTAGATAGATGATGCCATTGACAAGTTCTTTTTTGCCAATGGCATCCGATTTTATGTCGTTCAATCTCCTTATTATAAGGAGATGATGTCAATGGTGGCAAGGAGAGGACCATCATATGTGCCATCAGGTGACCACAAATTAAGGACCATGATCTTGCATACCAACTATGTCAAGATCAATGCTTTGATGGAGACGATGAAGGCATGTTGGGCAGAGTCTTGATGCAACATAGTCATGGATGGGTGGATGGGCATTAGGCATTGTCCACTCATCAATATCTTAGTTACATGTGTAGAGGCCCCATACTTTCTTAGGGCGGTTGATTGTTCGAGGGATCGCAAAGATGCTGATTTTCAGCTTGACATCGTTAAGGTGGCTATTGAGGAGGTTGGGCCACAAAATGCAATCCAAGTAGTGACAGATGCAACACATGTGTGTAGAGTTGCTGGAAAGCTTGTTGAGGCAACTTACAGACATATTTGGTGGACTCCATGTGTGCAAGTCATGAATAATGCACTCAAGGACATGGGGAAGATTGATTGGATTAGAGGAGTGGTCAATTCTACGAGAGATGTGCATATGTTTATTTGCAACCACCACACTCTATATGCACTCTTCAGAAGCTTCACAAACGAGGAGTTCTTGAAACTAGTTAAGATCAAATATGCATCCTATTTCATCATCTTCGAGAGAATGCTTGAGTTGCAAGAGGTATTGCAACTCATGGATATGAATCTTATGATGATTGATTGGAATCGGTGGGATGATGCCAAGATTGAGCAGGGGAAGAAGGTGAAGGAGATAGTGATGGGTGATGTATTTTGGAGTAATGCAAAATACATAGTCTCTATCATTGCTCCAGTTTTTCAGGTTATCAAATATAGGGATGGGGATGCACCTACTCTTGGAAAGGTGTATGAGTGCATTGATTTTATACTTGACCAGATGAGGGCTACTGTGCAAGAGGACCACACTTTAGCATTCTAAAATGAGCACATTCGACCAATCATTCAATGTAGATGGGACAAGCTAAACACTCCCTTGCACATGGCTTCTTGTGCATTGAATCCGAAGTGGTACATGCTTAGGCTTGGTAGCGTTACACCGATTCAGGATGACGAGGTGAGCACATGGTTATTGAGGTGCATTGATAGGATGTATGATGCTGAAACTGCTGGCAACACTGAGTGGACAAAATTCGCCACTTTTAGGGGTTATTCGAGTGCGACAAAGTTGGATATAATAACTTTGGCACAGAAGGTCCTGATTTTGTGGTGGAACTGTTATGGATAGAAATCAACGACTACCACACTAGCCATTCGTCTGCTATCTCAGGTTTCTAGTTCTTCAGCTTCAGAGAGGAATTGTTCTACTTATAGCTTCATTGACTCAAGAGGAACAAACTTACCTCTATGAGAGCAGTGAAGCTAGTGGTTACACATAGTACCTTGCGTATCATTGACCGCAATACATGTGTGTACATGGAGAGCCCAACAACACAATGAGATGTAGAGTTAGAGGAGCCATCATAGGTTGTTGAGGATGAAGATGCATTGCCTTCAAGTGTAGGGCTGGTTAGTGTTTGTTTGGCGGATCTTGACCATGTGGAGTCAAGTAGTTCCAGTGATGAGGAGTTTGCCTTGAGGGATGATTAGAAGCCTCCCTTCACTACATTTTGAGATTTTGTACTTGTTTTGATATCATGCTACTAAGTGTAATCATCTTTATGATTATTTTGATATTTATATAAATATAATTAGTATGTATTTGCAATTTTGCTATTTTACTTCTTAATATCTTACACATCTTCTCATAACTAGCATTTCAAGTACTATATGTATAGTATACAACACTCCCCCCTATTGCCGTCCCCTGGCCATCCCAAATTTAGGCCCTTTTCCCCTTGTCTCAGAAACCCGTCTTGACGTCCCCCCATCCCGCTGTCCCTGATGGGTGGGGTAACTATGTTAAAAAGGCAAAATACAGCTGCAAGTGCAAACATAAAACAAAAGCAAAGAAAAATCCTCTCCAAGTGTTTGGAACTTTGAAAATAACAATAATAATGGATAGTAAACTTACCTCAAATGATGTACTTTTGATGCTCTCTTGCTCTTTACTTGCTATTGTTCTTTTCTCTTCTCACAGCTGTTATTTTTTTTGTCTTTTACTTCACAAAATGGAAAATGGCAAATTTAGCTTGTTTTATATCTTTTAGTTGTGAGTGTGGTTTAGGTTTAGGGTTGGTGTAAAGAGCTGTGAGGGTCCTTGTGGGTCCCCCGATCCCCCTTTTTTATTGCAATTTTGTGTTTTCTTTGAGTGAGCTGTAGCTGTCCCCTGCTGTTTTGTGGGGCCAAAAGGTGTCTTTGAGACTTTTTCTAATTTTTGCAAATTGGGCATGGAAAGGGGACATTTGCTATCCCTGAAATGTTCCCTATAGGGTCTGAAAATGCAGGGGATGCATCCCCATGGTACATAGACTTGAACACAACTCTGTTGGTGACTTAAGAGCTTTCATTATTGTGACCTTTCAATACATGGAGCATGTTCAATGGTCACTTGACCATGTCACTGGCCAATGTTCCACTGGGTTTTAATGTCATTGATGTAATTTTATTTTTTTCCCCATGTATCTGGCCAACAGATTGTTATTCATTGGACCATATCTATATATATTCCAATCATTGCAAATCTGTTGGTGAGATGTATGCAAAAAATTAATTATAATATTATAGTACCTAAAGTAAAACAATCTTAAATCTTTTAACTTACCATTACAGTTCATATACAGAGACCATGTCCGGCAAGGTTTCACTCTGCTTTCCTTCTAAATTATAGGAAAATGGACTTTTTTGATCTTTTATACATATGTAAGAAATATTGAATTTTAACTGTCACACCAAGAGGAGTTACAAATCTCTTAACTTTCTAAGAATATTCTAAGAAACATCAGACTCTTGTGATGTGGTTTTCAGATTATGATGGCCCCTTGCAGTTCTGCTTCTGTTTATATGGGCTTAAAACTGCAATTTGAATTGAAGCTATTAGGAATCTAATTCACTGGATGAATTTAATTATTCCTCTTGGCACTATTTGCATGTGCAGATTTATACATCTCCCACATCACCTATTCGGCAAAGGGAGCGTGAAGAAACCTACGAGATGGTAAGAAGACCATTCTTTGGATCAAGCCTTGGGTTTGGTCAAGTGTTGGTCATGTACATTGTATTGTCACAAGGCTTCTATTTTGTCATTGCAATCTGGAATTTGCATTTTTTTGGCAACTTGACTGTAATTATGGCTGTCTTTTGAGCTAACTTGCAATGTGCTGACTTAAAAGAAAATTGTGCCATAGATTACATCACACTTGAAAGTGCAACCTGCAAACCATGAAAGAGGGAGAGAGTCCTGGTTTCGTAAGGTAATTTGTAGTGAAACATTTCTATTTGATCAATTTGAAATGATTTTTTAAGTTTTTTTAGGAAATGGCAATGTCTAAAGTGTGGAAGATGAAACAAAGGTTTTGGTATGTTTAAGATAGATTCACAATTGCTAAGCATTCTTGTTGTGCTTCCTTGGTCTCCCAAAGCGGATATTTTCATTATTCATTTCTTGGTGTGCATTACATCTTTAATTTCTTATATTGGCTTTGGAGAGTGTCAGCTGTCCACCTGTGTTCTGTTGGTACCTCTGCTATCTCAAAATGCAGAATATGGTTTTCTTTTTCAAACTGCTATCCTGTAATTTGCTCAAAGAGCTTCTCTTATCCTGATACTGGGGTTAAAACTTGGAAGAATATTGTCACTTATCCATAATTTTTGATCATTGATTTGCCTACCTTATATCCCAACCTGTCATGTATGTCATGACTGCTTAAGGATACTTGTTTGATGTGGTCTTATCAATTATATTGATCACTAACTTTGCCAATGAATATGTTTTTGATTTTTATTTATTCAAATGATTCGGCATTAGCAATTCCTATTCCAGCTCATGTGACAAGGCTAAAGGCTGGGTAATGATATTGGCAAAGGTTGCTTGGACCTTACCACCATTGAACATTGTTTAACCTTCCAGGGCTATAGTGATACCCATTCCCCAAAAGTCTTTGCATCATTCTTTAAATAATTTTTTCTATTTACCTCATGTGGCATCATAGCACTTTTCTGGATGCTACCAGTCACAAATTTAGCATCCTCCAATATCCATTTTTATTTGCTGATGTCACTCCTTATACTTCATCTATCTTTTGTCTTTGATAATCAAAAGAATGATAATAACACATATTGCAAATTGAAATAGGGTAATACAAAATATTAATAAGGGACAAAAAGTGATTCTTTGCATGACTGGTAAAAACAAAAGTTAAGCTACAGCAAATGAGTATACGTACAGATATAAGTATACGTACATATCAGGTTCATGATGTAGACCATTTTGTTCTTAAATGTCCTTGCCTCTTGCTGCTCGTTTATTTGATTCAGCAGAGTAATCCTGTTGAAGAGGTCTTCTTTGAAGTCATATCTATATAGCATTTTTGGAAAACAACTATGTCTTTGGTATGGTACAAGTAGCCACTTATTCAATTCTAATTAACATTTTGAAAATTGCTTAACCATTAGAGTTCACAATCTTCTAGGTTGACAATTTGCATTTCTACATCTAGGCAAGATATAACCTTGTTATTAGAAAAGATAATTCTTCTCGTGTTTGTATCATACTGATGAGTGCAAGCCATCTCCAGGTCTACAGATTGGACAGTGATAAGGGTGATTGTTGCTTGTATGACTCTAGTTTCTCCTAGTTTGCGGGCTAGCTTGTTTCCAGGTCATACATGATCTTCTATCTTCAAGTCAGTGATGTTTATGTGCCCTAGCACTGTATGCTCAACATGGATATGCCATGTGTCACTAGATTTTTGTGTTCTATAACACCTTTGAACAAGCACATTTCGAGAAGGCAACCTTCTTGCTATTGTAACTCAGAAGATAATGATTTTAAAAGAATGTAGGCACTGGTACAGATGTTGTATTGATGATTTGATGCAGCTTTTACAATTCGGTAGGCACTTGGAAAGATTAAGGAAATCATTTATAACTGTGCAAGCTTTTGAATGAGCTTGAAACGTTGCTGCATCCTTTTGGCGTTGCACAATATTGTTTCTTCTCTTGCAACAATCCACTCTACACATGGAGGATGTAATGTCCCCTTCTTAGTTATATTTTTAGCAAGGTGTGGCCTACTATATTGTTCCTGTAGGTCAGCACAGTGGATAGTGGAACCAACCGGGGTCCTATTGTTTAGGAGGGGATTGGCAGGTTGCCTTCTATTTTCAGATATCACCAGAAGACTAGGTGCATCATTAGTTTTCAGTTGAAGAGGTCATGTGGATGGTTTCAAAATAAAAATAAAAATATTAAAGTATATACTTTAATATTTTAATAAATGAAATAGAGTACTTTATTATTAAGTTACTTAATAATAATTTAATAATTGACTTAATAAAAGGGGGCCACCAAGGGGTACGCCCACCTAGTAGACATAAAGTTGTTTTTAAAAGACAATAAAAACAATAAAAAAGAAGGTTCATGAGGTTGGTGCTTGTAGAATAGTTATACAGAGAGAATATAAAGCGGAACTTGTTACCAATGATACCAACAGTACATTAAACATCAATGTTAAAGCAACATAATACCATACCATGAAACTAAGATACCAAAATACCAAGATGGCGAGGAAATGCTATTTTCTTTATTGATACCAAAAACCAACAGTTTTACATCAAAGACCAAAGTGCTTATATGATAGCCGGTTGGTTGGGAAAACCAACGGACGCACCTCCTCGCTCCTAACTACCCTCCCGACAAGACATAACTAGAACTAATACAATATTACTTTATTTGCACTACAGTGCTAGCCTAGGGAAAGAATTAATTAAAATTTATTAAATCATGAGTAAACCCTAAAAAGGGTGTTAGGGTTTGAGGAGCAATAAAAAGAGATTAGACCTTCATTTGGAGCAGCTTTTGACATCATTTTTACAGATGGGAATTGGAATTTCAGAGCTCTGACATTCATGGCAAGATTTGCAGGTTGTAAGGACAGAAACCCTTAGAATTCGGAGGGCGGACAGACCTCCCAAGGGTCTGAATTATAACTTCATTGAGAGTAATCAGCAGAAGGAACCCAAGTGGTGCTGGTAAAGATGTTGTATTGATGGTTTGATGTAGCTTTTACAATTTGGTAGGCACTTGTAAATATTAAGGAAATCATGTATAACTCTGCCAGCTTTTGAATGAGCTACACATGGAGGATGTGATGTCCCCTTCTTAGGTATTCTATTTTTAGCAGGGTGTGGCCTACTATTTGGGTTCCCGCAGGTCAAAACAGTGGATAGGAGAACCAACTGGGGTTGATGTAGCCTTGCACATGGCTTTATGAACCATTTCAAATGTTAAGAGATCGTCTCCTATTTTTAGGAAGGTCCTATTTTTTAGGGGACTAGGAGTTGGCTCGCTATTTTTAGACATCACCAGGAGATCAAGTGCATCATCAGTTTTCAGTTGAAGAGGTCAGGTGGATGGTTTCAAAATAAAATTTAAAGTATTAAAATATTAGCTTTAATGTTTTAATTAAATAAAATAAAGTGACTTATTATAAAGTTACTTTATAATAATTTAATAAAGAGACTTAATAAAAGAGGCTCACCAAGGGTTATGCCCACCTAGTAGACATAAAGTGGTTTTTAAAAGAGAAAAAAACAATAAATAAGAAGGCTCATGAGGTTGGTGCTAGCCTAGGGAAAGAATAAATTAAAGTTTATTAAATCATGAGAAAACCCTAAAAAGGGCGTTAGGGTTTGAGGAGCAATAAAAAGACATTGCGCCTTCATTTGGAGCAGCTTTTGACATTATTTTTACAGGTGGGAATTTGAATTTCAGAGCTTTGGCATTCATGGAAAGATTTGCAGGTTGCAAGGACGGAAACCCTTGCAATTCAGAGGGCCTACAGGAGTGAAAGGCCTACCAAGGGTTTGAATTATTATTTCATTGCTATCTCAGACCAAGGGTTAGATCTGAACCATTTTGACACCATTCATCAGCACTCCTTCACACCAACAGCCAACTGTACACTTCTTAGAGAAATTATGCAATGATTCAAATTTGGATCTTAAGGGTTTTGTGGGTTGCAAAGTGGCAGATCAGATTTAGAGGGAACCGTACAGATCTGAAAGACAGATCAGACCAAAAGAAAAACCTTTGGTTGGGGAAAATCAGGTTAAATGTGATGATTTATGCATGTGACAAGCACAACCAGATCTGTATCTGATTGGGTGTGGTATTTAACTGTCAATTTATCCAAATAAAGTTCAGAAATTCTTCCATTGTTGCATTTGTTGATTGTACTGTACATTCCAGCATTCTTTATTTGTTGCTTTTATTTACATTGCAAAAACCCAGTAGAAAAACAAAAAAATTTAGAAAACTGCAAAAACAAGAAAAAATTAGAAAATTGCTAAAACCCGAAAAAAATAGAATGCCTGGAAAAAATAAATCAGAAGTAAAATATCCAAAACAGGGTGGGATATTACAGAGGATGCATGGAAAGCACTGTTAATGGTAAATACCAAAAATTGTTGTAGAATCAACACTAAAACCTTTTCATCTTGGTTGCTTGAAAGAATGGCATGGAAACTTGATCAATAAGCATGAAAATGAGTTTGGATGCAGTTCTTATGCTTTGGCCAGCAAGAAGCTTTTGGAGTTGTGATTTGTGATTTCTCTGCTTTCTCTTATCCTTGGCATCCAAACAAACTTGCAGGCCCAAATGGATTTAATGAAAATTTGTTCTTAGGTAGCAAAACATTAAAATTTGATCGTTATTGGAGCTTTTCTTACATGGCGTCAATTTGGTGTCAGGTGGAACTTTCTCCACAAGACATTAGGCAGAGATATTGATCACGTAATGCCAAGAAGTGGAACTTTTGCAATGCTGATATGAGGAAGTGGAGGTTTTGAGTATGGCAAGCCATCAAGAAAACTCTACAACTTGGCATGTGTGGGAGAAGTTTTCACTTTATACCAATTTGAAAGAATTTTTGAATGACTAACTCAAAACTTCAAACTTCTTGTAAAGTTTCTTCCGTTTCTTGTTTTCAAATTTGTACTTTGATAAATTTCTCATTTCTCATTGCCCACAAAATTCCATTTTTATGCAATGAAGCCTGAATTTGTATTGATGACCTTCTGCCTCTGCCATCCACTACGATTTTTGAAAAACAAAACAAAAAATAAAAACAACTTTATAAAAATAGTAAGTTTTAATTTTTACTTTTTTTTCAAATTGCAGTACTTTGTGATGTAGGGCAACAATATATTTTCCAGGTTTTTTTGATCTATAAAGAAAATCTCATCAGTGTTGTCATAGATGTTGGAGAGAATGGATACCATTTGTCATTAATCCTCAAGATTGCATTTCTCAATGCCAAGCTTTACAAGAAGTGATTGAGTTCTAGTAAGAAATTCATGTTCCTGTTGAAACATGAATATAAGAAAGACATCTTTCTCATACAAGTTGAAGCTGCACCTCTTTTATAAAAACATAGCAGTTGCACAAAGTATAGAGGTAAGTGCTCGTCAATGAAACTGAATCTCAACCCTGTCACCAATCTGTTCAGGCACCCTGCTAAAAATGGAAACATTAACTTTCCCAAAAAAGACACTATAAATAGTAAGTGTGCCAAACTGACTTAAACAAACAGCAATCTTGAACGTCCCTAACCTCTGGAGTGGGAATTGGCCTCTGGCTCTGCCAACTGGGACCCTCTGAACAACTCCATTAGCCTATGAGGGTCAGGAAATAGGCTAATCCTTTGAAAGTTGACACTCACGAAAAAGGGGGCATTACATTATCATTTCATGGTATTAGAGCGGGTTGCATTTTTCGATGAGTTTTCTTAAAAAAATTTCATGGGTATCTACTTGGAATTGTTGTGCAGAAATTTTTTGAATCATTTTTCAATGAAAAAACGTGATTTTGTTTGCTGTTGCAAATTGTAGAAAGGTTTTTTTCTGGATCAAAACTCTTGACCAAGAGTTTTTGCAACTTGACATTACATTATCATTTCATGGTATTAGAGTGGGTTACATTTTTTGATGAATTTTCTTAAAACAATTTCATGGGTATCTACTTGGAATTCTTGTGCAGAAAATTTTTGAGTCATTTTTCAATGAAAAAATGTGATTTTGTTTGCTGTTGCAAATCGTAGAAAGGTTTTTTTCTGGATCAAAACTCTTGACCAAGAGTTTTGCAACTTGGCTCTTCTTTTTGCTCATTTTTACTGAAGAAAGTCTTGTGTTTTGCTGTGTGAAGGATATCTGCTCTGCAGAAATCAGGGGTTTTTTCCATGTGATGACAAGATTATATGCTGTGTGAAGATTTTTTGGATGGGTTCTTGAGTTTATAATGATCCTGCAGTTTATTTTTTCGTGCGATGTTTCAGTGTATTTTTTCACGCGATGATTGTCTCGCACGATTTTCTGAAATTCATGGGTCCATTGAAGGTTATTCTACCCATAGTTAAAAATATTGTTATTGGCAACTTATCGCAAAGGGCAAAACAAAAGATATTGGCAATTATTGGAGATAAGTCGGGAACTTCTCGGGAAAATATCGAGAACTTAAAAGATTGCTTAAATCTGATTAGAAATGCATATTTTTGGCAAAATTCAATAAGGAGATGCATCTAATGAGTCAGTAAATGAGTAAACAAACCAAACAAGCTGATCTAGATATATATAAATGCAAATATGATACAAAATCGCACCCTCATGTGGAATGTTGATGGCTCGTAGCCATAGTCTGATAGTTTGAACTCTAAAGCAAACTCAAAATAACAAATATTAGTTGACCACCGATCACCACACTGCATATATTATTCACCAATATTAATGATGTTGGTTATCTTGTATTTCATCGCTTCTATAGCTGTGCCATTGATTTAGTAACATAGTCATGGTTAAGATATGTCTTTGTCGATAGACTCCTTTATGATGATTGTCATCTTCCTTACAATGTTCCCATTAGCGAAAGTCCCTGAGTTTATTTTGAACAGTATAGACCACGACTGACAATAATATTCCTCAGTCGGATAATCGAATGATTAGCATAAAATCACTAATTATAATATTGTATATGTGAGTATGATTGCTGTATGAATTGGTCCTGCATGATAAGTTCTTTAAATATTGTGATAAATTGCCAATATATCGGTGCTAAAGCATCAAAATATCGACGAGAAATTGAAACTTATCTACCGCGATAACTTTACACAATTTATCGGGAGCCAAAATTTCTTGTGATAAGTTGTCTTATCGTAGAGATATCGGAGATATTTTAATCTATGATTCTACCACACTCTATTGTTTTGCAGATCCCTTTTGGCAAAAATTTTGGGCTATTTCTTCGCTAAATGGTTTTCTAATTTTGTTTCCACCAAAAATCATGGAAGGTTTTGCATATTTTTACCAAAAAAAAAATCATGGTGGATTTTCTCTAGATTACTGAGTTCATGGGGTTTTACCATTTTTCCACAAAATAAAGGTTTTTGACAAAATCTTCACAAAATTGTGTGTGATTTCAACATTGCATTGAGGCTTCGATTATTTTCCACAAAGTCATGGTGTTGTCTTACAAGACTTTTTTTTGACGATTTTTGGATAATATCATGGTTTCTTGCAGCTTGTTTTTGGTCGCACGTAGGGTTTCTAGGCCGAATGGTGTTCTGCAATTTTTTTCCACATTTTTGGTACAAAATTATGAATGTTGCTACTTTTGATGATTTTTCGTTGTTTTTTAGAACTATGAAGTTTTTTTGAAGCTGATCTTGGTGTCTTTGGATAAAGAGAGGGATAACTTCGTTACTCAACGTCATCTTGGAAGGATTATGGTAAACTTGGTAATGTCTAGAAGTTCTGTAGAAAGCAGTTGGTTGATCATAAATCCAACCAAGGAGGGTCTTAGCAGCAGGTTCATGTTGCAGAGTGTTCTGAAGAGTAGTAGTCAGCCTTCTATGCATTTATGGCCAAATGATCCGCAGATTATGTCAAGTCTTCTCTAAGGTAGTTAGAATGGCCTTTAAAGGAGGGTGTTAAAGTAATTATGTAATGTGTCTATAATGATCATTTAATTAGGTTTTTCCCTTTTTGTAGTTAGTTCTTATTTAGAATGTTTCTTTTCAGTCTTTCATTCCTGTTATAGAAACTCTGCTTGTATTCTCTATTTAAGGATCTTTTGTCTCCTTTGTTTAACATCAAATATCAATTGAATCATTGATTATCATTTCAATTTGTACGTTGTGCACTGTTTCTACTATGCGGGGATGAAATGATTAGAATGTTTTCTAATAACTTATTCTATTTTAACATGTAGAATTCAACATATTCATCTCACATTAAAACTGAGTGAGGTGTAAATGCATATGGACAGTTCACTAGCTGCACCTCAATTAGATTGAATTAGGTGTCCTTGCACATTTACTGCTTACTAACTACACATAAGTAGATTGATTGAGGTATTTGTAATCTTAGTTTAAGGGAAGATTTCACATCCATTTGAGCTCATTTTTGAATATTATGCCTGGTATATTTTGTTTATGCAGCAAACACATTATTTTTGGGCATAGATGATGTTGTCTGTTATTTGTTATGATTCACTGGTGTTGAATGGACCAGAGCAACAAAATTATTCGGGAGTAGTTGATTTTTTTAAATCTATGGTCTTGGAAATAATTTTGTTCACCATATTGGGAAAAGACATTAGATGGAGCCCAGTCAGAATATCCACTTCTGTTTTTTAAATGGAATTAGAGCCAGAAAAGGTATATGACCGCCACAATATTTTCTATTATCCTTCTGGATTCTGCATATATCTTTCATTTTGTCTATACTATTCTCTTATGTTGTCCATTAACCCTCTCATCTAATTCAACATTGCCAATGACAGAGTGGTCATTAAATTTTGCGCCTTTATGAAATATCTAGGTTAAATGGGATAAAATTATAAACACCTGAATGTTTAGCTGCAGCAATCTGCCTATTGTTAAATGGATTAGATTTATATGTGAAGAATTTTAATTTTATTTCAACTGATATGCAGGGACAATAATATTGAACTATACTGTTCAAGGATTTAATCACTGATGTTGTATATGTTCACAAATATCTGATATATACTTCACAGGTAATGCTGATATATATATATCACAAGTATCACTGATGTTCTTCAATATTATCGCTGATAGATCAATCTGCATAAATCGATATCTAATATCGATATGTTGCTGTGATTAACCTTCTATATCAATATTCACCGTGTATCTCAATGAATGAGATGGCAATATGATGCTGTGATTAACCTTCTATATCAATATTCACCATGTATCTCACTGAATGAGATGGCATCGATAATATATGCTCTCAACGTGTCTCACGTAGAGACACAACTCTAACATGAGACCAATATGGCCTCAAGTAGAGACGTGCCTCTACGTGAGGCACACATTATTAACAGCATTAACCATAACAATATTTGATCAAAACAATATGCAATTCGCAGCAGTATATCGGTATTATACTATCGATTAATAATATGTTTATTAACACAACTCAGTGATGATTATTAATCGATTATATCATTGATTATATATATATATTTAATAATAATATAACCTATAATATATATATATATATATATATATATATATATATATATATAATTAATGATATTAATCTCTATCAATAATTAAGCATATACAACAATAATAATGATAATATTATATTATGATTATAATAATATTATGATCATAATATTATTTCATTACTCATAATTAGATAGGATTAGGATAGAGATAAAATGTTCAAGGCCCATAGGCCACTTATACATTTGATAATATCAGTTAGAGTGATCTGACCGAAGCTATATCCTTTAGTACTCCCTTTTAGCTAGGGAGGAGCATTCCTATTCTTGTACTGAGCACAATAGATACATTTATTGTGAGAGAAAGATATCACCTCACCATGATATTAGGAGTTATGGCATGTCCAAGAATATCACGTCACATGATATTCACCATCAACTCAGTATAATATCCATCACTATAGTATGTGCACTGGTATCAAGTATGATACCTACCATAAGGATATAAGCTCATGGCATGTCAACGGATATTAAGTCACATAATATCCACCATGAATATCTTCTTTTATATAATTCATTATGGCTTATCCATAGATATCACGTCTCATGATATCCACCATTCAATTGATATTACTTAAGATATAATGTGATTATTGTAAGATCTTCACCTTACAATGATAGCCAATAATACAAGTGTTCATCATTGAGAAATCGTCATCTCTCAATGATGTTCACAGGGGCCCATAACGTCATAGAGTCATACACATGACATCCACCATGAACCATATCAGAGGGTGGATCCACCATGGCTACTCCCAGAGGGTGGAACAAGGGCTTCCACCTCGAACTTCTCTCTGATAGAGAAGATTGCATTATAAGGGCTGATACCTCAAACTTCTTTCTCACAGAGAGGAATGCATTAAAGTACATCTCAAGAAATTACTGATCTTGAGACTCCTACTCAGCAAGGGCTTCATTCTTCACAACTCCAAGCTTGTTTCAAAAGATGCACAAACTTCACTTTGACAAGAGGCTTGGTGAGAATATCGGCCGTCTGTTCTTTAGTGATAATGTACCTCGACTGAATAGCATTCCTATGCACCATATCTCTAATATAATTATCTCCACATGCTTTGATCTATCATTAAATGCAAGGTTGGAGTTTGCATCACTCTTGATGTATCCCAAGCTTACCAAGTATCCATCTGTCCAGGAATACCATGTCTTAGATGTCAGCATAAAGGCCTTCCAGCCTACATACATGGAACTCCATCCCATGAATCATAGTCCTTTGACTGTTGATCACTAGAGAAACCATCTCGACATGGTCCACTCCCTCTGAATCAATATGACCAAGATCCTTGGCAATCAAATAAGGCAAATTCTCTAGCTGCTCCCTTTGAAACTTCAAGTACAAACATCATCTTCTTGACTTTCTCGTCCAAGGTTGCCAATGATGAAATGTCAGACTCGCTCTGAATCTGATATCAATCTTCAACTCAGTCCCATAACTGCAAGCATTAAGTTCTTTCTCCCTTGAATGCAATCTTTTATGCTTCTTGATTTGTCCTGAAAGCATTTCAGAGAGAGATTACAAATAGTTCATAAAACTGAACTATCCCGAAGGGAAACACTAATGATAGAATCATACAAGATTTACTATCCCAATGTTATAGCATGACTATAATATTTATGTCCATTAATCAATCATGGAATACTTATCTTTTATTTGAAGAGAACGTCCAGTCAACAAAGAGCCCCATGCGGCCAAATATGTGCCAAACAAGAACCACAGATCTTGGAATCTGCTGGAATAAGAGTTACAACTATAGTTACACCATTAGATGACTTCGAACCTTGATTAGATCAAATCTTCAAACTTGAGGAATTAGTCCCAAGTATTTGCTGTGATGTTTGAAGCAATGTTTCATAGACCTGTAAAACATTCCGCTGTACGACAACCTGCAACTTATTAGTCTCTTCTTTGTTTTAGTTACTCCCCATCTCAGTTGTGTAAGTTGTGGCCTCCAGGATAATACACTATATGGCAGAAACATTTAAGCCGCTTCCAATAGACTTTCCTTTGTCATCAATGTTGTTACCAAACAATAGCAATATGGAGTCTATTTCAGTAACAGAGGCTTAAATATTTTTCGCTCCTATAATACGGAGTTTGTTCCAATACTAATGAACCAACTCCTTAATAGAGTACAAACTTTCGTTAAAATGACCACAATCGCCCAGTAACTGATGCTCGTGAGGCACCCACACCAATTGGATCTATCTCTACATTCAACCCCTCCACAACTTTCAAATGAAAGAGTATATTTAGAAAGCTAAGTGGGTTAGCTAACTGTAGATGGTTTGATGGTCCCAACCGGTGCTGAGAGGGGAGGGGTGAATCAACACCTGTTAAAACTTAAAACAAATTTGATATAATATAACTAAAACTGTAAACAAAACATATTCTCTCACAGAAATAGCATCAAACAATCAAGCAATAATCAACACCAGATTTATCACATGGAAACCCAAATTGGGAGAAAACCACGGTGTGAGGAAACCTCACAAATTTTGCACTCTTCTAAAGTGCGCCCTGTTAGGAGCCTTCCTCGTTAAAGGATTACAAACGCACTTTTAGATGCGACCAGGTTAAGGGATTTATCAAGTAAGGTCTGTTAGAACTTGCCTGGTTAGAGGACTTAGAACACCTAAACATATGTCACCCAGTTAAGGGATTTAATACAAGGGACCTGTTAATGTCCACTCAAAATATTGGGATTTAGCTATTGTAATTGTTAGAGAACAATAGAGAATTTGACCTTTTAGAGATGGCTTTGCTTAGCCTGATAAGATCACTGTGCTAATTAATAGAGAGTCATCACCAGTCACTACAGGTATGCTCTTCTTTCGGCTGTTGTGCTTCCTTGCACACTCTTCTTCTTTTTCACCTCCTTGTAGCTTCTTTCGGCTTACAGGTTCACTCTTTTCTTTGGCAGAATGAAGACAAACAATATGCTTCACAGGCTGAAGAATATATAGACTTCTTACCTTTCCGCGTTCTACATGCATGACCTGTTCAAGATCTCCTTCGGATCCATCACCCAATGGAGTATTAGTTCACTGAGGAAACATCCAGTGCATGCCATGTGCTTTTATCGCTTTATGAAGGAAAAGACATATGCACGTCAAAAGCTTTCCTTCACTAGAGTTTTCTCCATGTTTTAATTCCACAAACTCCGGCATTAAAACCCTCTCTTGCGCCTTGCACCGATCATCTTGATAACACAAAGTCTTCCGAATTTTGTGCAACAAATCCTGGTCAAAGAATCACACAACAGTTTGTCAACTCTGACTTTCCCCGGTTCATTAGTCTTGATGAAATCTTTACTGATCGGTTTATATCCCTAGGTTGTGCACAGGTAAACACCTTCACCTGTCACCTTTCCTTCCTCTGTCTGTACCGGTAGCATCCTTGGTTAACCGGTATCCTCGGTTCCTGTTACCAGTTGGCACCATCCTTGGTGACCGGTTGCTTTGATGATCAGTTAGAGCTTTATTAGTAACAGATAAAATATCCTCTCTTACTCAGTGTCACTGGTCTTCAAACCAGTCTTTCCTTGCACTTATTATCGTCAACTTTACCTGTCCTTGCTTCACAGATTGAACACTGGTATCCTTAGTGATAAATGACAACACCTCTTTGCCAATCAATGACAATACCTCTTTACCATGTACCGGTTACATTCTTACCGATTAATGCCAACATGGTTAATAAGTTATAGACAGTTTCGACCAATGGGTTAAACCATCAGGTTCTAATTGCTGATTACAATGCTGGATATAAAAGTGGATCACAAATCTGAAGTACGCTTCTCAAATACATAACAATGTTTCCTCTAATTTGCAACATGGTACAAATGCCTAGTGCACACAATGATCAGGACAAACCTTCTGCCACGTTTCTTCTATTGTAGAAATGACCTGATCCCAACCAAGCAAATAACTTTTTGATCAAGGTCAGACAATACTCAATCTATTGCGTTTTATGGGCAACTTGTGATGGAGGCGGGCACGGGGTAAAAAATCTGTTTGACCAAAATAGCATACGTCTACCACTGTAATGTCCCCATCTTGATTCCAACCAGTTTTCTACAAACTCTCACAAATATTTAATTTTGTATCATACTGACATTTCCTCAAACACATCTCATTGAATTGAACTCAAATTCACCAAGTAATAATGAGACATTGGGTCAAACAGTTTTGCAATCATCTAAATATTATCTATTGTTATTAGAATTCAAAATACTAAAAGACGAAGACACTTCAATTCGAACTGTAGTAAGCAATCTGCCTGGTTGCAGACTTCATTAATGCCATGATAGCAGTATATATATTATTTCCAACTTATCCCTGCTCAAGTAAGAGTTGTATCTTGAAATCCCTTGATATCATGGAATTGGAAGGAATGCTTATAGTCTACTTATTCTGAACAATTCCAGATTTGAGTTGCACTATCGAATCCTCACTCTCGAACCCAACCCCTCAAACAACATTATGCCAACAATAGCAAGGGTTCAAATCTTAGGTTCTAATCATAATCTTTCATCCAAATAGGATGTTCCCCTGTTGTACTTGCAAACAGAATACTCTGAGAGTTTGGTATCGTTCATCCACTCCAGGTATTCACTGAAGACACCAGCAAACATTCAGTCCAACGTTCACGGCAGGGGATATCTTGAACCCATCATTCTTTGACGAGAAAAGTAGTCACACATTTGTCACTCCTGAGTATGTCGATGTTGCTAAGTGTTCTTGAAGAAATTCTTATGCTTAATATTGGACAGAGATATTACCATCTAGGCCTTCAGAACATTAGAAACATTAGACGACTTTGAGCGATCATTTTCAGTGGTTGCCGTCAATTTATGTGGTTGCACATGAACGTATTATATCTAAACGTGTATATCCCTTGTCGCCAACCTTTGTATGGGATATGTAGTGCATAATATCTTGTAATATTAGTGCTTTAAGTATCGCTATGTGTGATGTTGCCACCTCCTCTCAATGATATCGCAAATTATTATTATATGAAGAACTTGGACTATCGAAGGGCCATGGCCATGTGTTTATTTGTTTATTGGGCAATATTTCAATCTCCAGAAGTATTGAAATCGATATAGATTTGTAATCTCCTCTAACCTCCTCCAATCTCCCTTCAAAATATGGGCGCTATTTAATGAAACTGTTCTCGCAATCAAACGATCGCTCTGGTACAAACTTCTTAGACCAATATAATTGCACACAGGGATCTGATGAAGAAATCACCACCTAATTATCTTCAAGGGTGGACCATACAAATCAATTGACAGGAATCACATATAACATATGACCACTGCAAATACACCTGGGACCAGCTTGATGGGGCAGCCAACAATGAGGCTCGTCAGCGAATAAATCAAGCCAACCACGGAAACAATAACACGTTATAGGCCGAGGAAAGCAACTAGTCTTTAGGATCTTCCTTGAAGCGGTAAAGTTTTGTTCAAAGGAACCTGCTGTGATACCATGTAAATGGATTAGATTTATATGTGAAGAATTTTAATTTTATTTCAACTGATATGCAGGGACAAATATTGAACTATACTGTTCAAGGATTTAATCACTGATGTTGTATATGCTCACAAATATCTGATATATACTTCAGAGGTAATGCTGATATATATATATATATATATATATATATATATATATGCTCACAAGTATCTGATATATACTTCAGAGGTAATGCTGATATATATATGCTCACAAGTATCTGATATATACATCAGAGATAATGCTGTATGCTCACAAGTATCTGATATATACTTCAGAGGTAATGCTGATATATACATCAGAGATAATGCTGATATATATATATATATATATATATTGATGTATTGATCTGCATAAATCGATATCTAATATCGATATGTTTCTATGATTAACCTTCTATATCAATATTCACCGTGTATCTTAATGAATGAGATGTCGTCGATAATATATGCTCTCAATGTCTCTCACGTAGAGACACGGCTCTATGTGAGGCACATATTATTAACAGCATTAACCGCAACAACATTTAATCAAAACAATATGCAATTTGCAGTAGTATATTGGTATTATACTATCGATTAATAATATGTTTATTAACACAACTCAGTGATGATTATTAATCGATTATATCATTGATTTTATATATATATATATATATATATATATTTGATAATAATATAACCTATTAAATATATATATAATTGATGATATTAATCTCTATCAATAATTAAGCATATACAACAATAATAATAATAATATATTATGATTATAATAATATTATAATCATAATATAATATCATTACTCATAATTAGATAGGATTAGGATAGAGATCAAATGTTCCAGGCCCATAGGCCACTTATACTTTTGATAATATCGGTTAGAGTGATCCAACCGAAGCTATATCCCTTAACACCTATTGTTATGAAAATAAAGTAAACTGATATTATATGTTCTTGGATGATTGAAAGGGGCCAATGAATTGGAAAATGCAATAGGTGAACTTATCAATGCACAAAACTGATGAAAGCAAGTCAATGGGATTTGAAAGGAGCATTCTCTCCAGAACATGAAAGAGTGTTTAGACATGTTTAGAATGGAAATTGTCACAAGAGGATATAACAGTTCTAATGTGTGGTCAGAGTGTTAAACAGTTATAAAGCATATTAACAAGAGGAATAGAAATCCAAAATCCAGAAGAAAAGAAATGGCTTCAAGATTGTAATCAGAGGGGAATGATGAAACCAAAGCATTTGTGTTGTCTAGTCAAATGCATCAGGGCATATAATGCATCTTCTATCTGAATCTGATTTTAGAACTTAGAAGTGGTAATGCCAGTACATGTGAAGTAAATTTAAGAAAATTACGAAAATGTACACTATCATGATTTCACTGATCCAAGTTTTTTGTATTCTTTCCAAACAACAGGTTATTTTTCTTTCATTGAGCATTTGTCAACAAAATTATCAGTCTAGTCTCATCGCATTCGCTATTTCATAAAATAGTTTAAAATTTAGGGATTATTGACCAGTTTTGACTTATTCGATTTGCATTTTTTGTCGTCATTCTAGAAGGATACAAATTGCATTTAGATTTAGCCTGGATTGTTAGTTATTTATGTTCCAAAGAGGCAATTATTATTCATTGGACAATGCTACATGTCTATTCTTATTATTATTGGACAGCCAGATTATTCCGAAGGTGGTTCTCTTCCATGGACTGAAGTGAAGGAGACAAAGAATTTTAACTCTTTTGACACAGCAGTCAATACAGATAACCAAGGTAATTTCATATCTAATTATTGTTACTCTTATGTTTTGGTTTGAAACTATATTGTCTAATAATTGCATACAATCATTATTGCAAAATATTTAGTCTGCTGTATTAGCTTTTCATTCATTTTGGGTCTTTGACTCTTGATGTTTATTCTAATGCAAATAAAAAAACTAGGGCCATAATTATATTAGCTTGTACCAAATTTCCGAATTGTCAGGGTGAAAACTGACAAAGAATAAATAGAAAACTGGGTGGTGAATAGTTAAGCTTATCTTATTGCTTGTAGTTTGCTTGTGCCAAATTTTTGCATGCTGTGCATGGACAGATGACTGAACATGACAATGTGAATGTAGGATTATTGAAAACATAAATGCTTTCTATACTGTCAGCATTTTAATTCATACCTTTCAGTGTGATACAAAACAAAATAGATATGCGGTAAAATTTCTCTTTGTATTAGAAATGGAAGCTCGATGTAAAGTAAAAACTAACCTCAAACTGTAATTCACAATTTTTTCAATGATTTTTGGGGTGGTCCATGTTTATCATATGTTCCAGTACTAGGCAATGGATTTTATGTTTTAACTTTTTTTGACTAAAAGCAAATCCCACAAGTAGGTGCGTACAGTGTTTAGTTAAAAATAGAGATTGAGGAAGGCAAGTGCACACCGATTGGATAGTTTAATGCATAAACATGAATTCTATTGTTAATTGAATGTAGGTCTTGGAACATAGACATGAGGTCGACCTTCAAACTCATCTAAAATGCAAAGCTTGCGAATTCATCAAAGCAGCTTAACCTTTAGAACACATAAAAAGATATTCAATATGTAGGAACCCCTGCGAGTTCTAACTTTCCCCCACTGAAAAACTGATGTAGTTCTTTGGTTTTTGCCTTGCAAAAATATAACCTTTTTGTATTTTCCAATATATAGAATGCAAATGCAGAGCATAGACTAAATTCTGGAAGTAACTAATGACTGCAACTAGAAATTATTAAATTAATCATGCAAATAGGCTGGTAATTGAATGACAGCAGCAGCATATAAAACGTTATTAATTTTTTGCAAGTCCCAATGATTACATAATATGGCTTTGAATTCAGAAATCATAACAGCAATAAAAAGAAACTTGATGATGACATTTTTGCTGCTATACTTGTATTCTCCACTTCGAAAAGTGTATCTAATGCCTTAACAATGCTGGGCATTCCAAATGGTGATGAGCTGGCCGCTAGAAGAGAGGCGTTTTGGCCTCCAATTGGCACGCCTAGGCTGATGGAACTGTTTTCTGGTAACAAATGCTTGTAATCTGATTTATAATTGCAGCAATAATATATTTAGGAGCTGCATCTGATAAGCCTTCAAACACATGCTCAAACCCTCGTCCGAAATCTTCAAAACTTCACCAATTAAGCTCAAATATGACCACTGTATGTAGCCAACCCTTTAATCAATCTTCAGTTGATTTTCCACAACCTCTGATAGCTGGAATCAATGGCAGTTTTCATTCCCAATGATCAAATATGGCTGAAACCCTAGCTGGTTCCTTCTCCAAACAAGAACTCCAAAAAAAAAAAAAGTCAAATATCATCAAGAATATATTCTATTTGCTTTTTGAAACCTTTTTATAGCCTCAATCTCCTTAAAAGCATTTAAATCCACTTTCAGATCTACTTTTGGGTTTTTAATAAAATCTTTATAATATTTCTTCAACTTTATAATATGTCTTCAAAAAAATAGTGGAAAAAAGCATTTGCGAAAAAATAGCGAAATAGCATTCTTGAATAAATAGGAGAAAAAAGCGAATCCCAAAAAAATATTGAAAGGGAAAAAGGGTGCTTTTTCGAAAAAAGCAAAAAAGCAACTTAAAAGGTGATGGGAAAAAAGTTACTTTATTTACTCCCACATGCATTGTTGAAGAGGGTTGAGCTTCTTGGGAGTGATATAAAAGCAATTTTGGTTGGAGATTTTAAGAGTTTGTTTGCTGGAGATTATTTCTCAGAGGTTTGTGAGGACGAAAACCCTCATGAGTAACATTCTTCATGCTATTGGAAGATATAGTTTGGAGAATTACTTGGTGCTTCCACAAAGGAAGTACAATTACGTTTATTGATCATTCAAAGTTCAAATTTAGAGGTGTTTGCACTGCATATCGGCCAGGGAGGTCAACTTGAGGAGACATTTCACAGAGATTGTTAGTGTTGCTATTACACTACTGGCCGTACCATTTTGAAGCTTGTAAAATTCAGATTATGTGAATAGCAAAGACGTTTTCATTTTTTGCATTTGTGGGTATGTGTTATTTAGATAATATATGATATTCAATGATCTGGGTTGTCATTATTTTGAAGAAAAAATGAATATTGAAGTCTGAGTTTAAATTTGGAGTTTTTAGCACTGTTGTTTCTGAAGTTTATTGTGTATTTCTTCAATTAAAGTGTAGCAAGTTTTGTTCATATTTGCACTATATTTGTGATTGAAAAAACCATTGCCAAAACACAACAAATTCATTTCAAACCAAAAACACCAGGCACAAACAGGGCAGCGTATTACAGTGGTATTAGAGTTGTATTTTGGGCTGCATATTACAACCAATTGCACCAAATAATACTTTTAGCTTTTTAACATGGAATGATAGACAAGACAATATCGTCATTTATTATGGACATATGAATGCCTCACTCTTGGTTGGTCTCATTATGGGAAGATAAGTCTACATTGAGTATATCATACCATAAGGTAGGTCCTATAAAATTATGAATCTCAGGGCACACAAAGTTTGTACCAGATTGTGTCCACTATAATGTTTCCTAATGAACATCACAAGTTGGTGGTGCTTCATAGAGATAATATTGAAACTTGGAGTGTACTATGGGCTTACACAAACAATGATGTAAGATTCTAAGGACGTGTGATTACACGATGTATAAATATGCATTGACACCCCCCTTAATATAGACTTTTAGGAGCAAAACATTTCCAACGAGACAAAACATCTCCAACGAGACCAACTCCTAAAGTAGACAAGAAAGAAAAGTCTTCTATGATCCATGGCTGACGATCACTTTCTCAAAGTCATTACAACAGCAAAGTCTTGGAACCAATTTGAACAGTGTTCAATCTCCTAGACAAGGGAGTTCAACACCACAAGAAGAGTGACTGGAAATCACAATGTCAAGGATAGCATCTGCAAATTTATCACAATAAAAACTGTAAGCCTATAAATCCTAAACACAACGATTCTCCTAAGGAAACCACAAAACCCTCAAATCAAAGAAGCTAGACTAACAATGGAGAACAACAAACACAATGTCAATAAATGAAATGGAAATAAGCAAAAGAAGACATCCAGTAATAATTTCATTGCATCATCTAGAAGACTAGCTTTTATAAGTGTTTCTTTTTCAAGTAGTGAAGAAATCACAATAGGCTTGAACTACAACTGAGAATCCATCAGTTCTTTGAGTTCTTTGAACAAATCAGAGTCATTAGTAGACATTGCCAACTTCAATTTGAGTAAATCAAGGCCACATTTGTCAACATTAATTGAACCTTTCATAGTTTTTATCAGAATATCCGGAGGAGAAGATTCTGATAAAGGAATGTTAGAATGACCTTCCTTTATTTCCTATTGATTTGGGCAGCAGACACTTCGGTTTCCTTTCGTGCTTGATCTTTCCCTTCTTTGGTTTCCTTCATAAGAATATTGATCTGCTGAGTACTTTTCAACTCCTGAGACAATTTCACATTACTGCAGCAGCCTCTTCTTTAGACAGTACACTCCCAGAGTAAATAATAACTTGTTTACTCAGTTTCTCCTCTAGCTCAATAGCTTCAATTCTCTTGTTAGTCTTCACTTCTGCAAGATGTTCAACAAGATCATTTATAATGTTGTCTAGTGAGAAGCTATGCCTTAGCACGTACATTATAATAGCTTGTTCAATAGCTTCTTGACTATATGAAGGCAACAACTTGTATCCTTCAGCAAATTTTTTGCAAATTATCATTTTGAATTAAGAAATTGAAGACATTCATAACTTCAAAAGGGTCTTCCTCAGAATCAGAATTAGAAGGAATGTTCTTTGTATTGCTAGATCTTCCTTTACTTTTCTTAACTAGTTTCCTTGGATTCCTTCTCCACGACCTCTTCACTGTCATCATCAATATTCACATATTTTGTCTTTTTCCCTGAAGTTCCAGATGGTTTTGTTCGACCCCGTTTCTTCCCAATTGAAGAAGGTTCACTAACTACTCTCCTAGATCTTCACTTAGAGGAAGAGGATTCGATTGGTTTTTCCCTATCATTTCTGCTTGATTATCCCGTTTCTTATAAGGCCTTTTGGCACTGATTTTGTCATAGGTTCCAAATCTTGTTTCATTTGGATCAACTGGTTTTTGCAAAAGCAGGTTTACACATTCAGTCAATGTAGCTCCGAAGACTTTGCAGGGCAGCTTGGGAACCCAACAAGTTCTAGGTATGACGACCTCAATGTAGCACTTATATCTATCCACTACGAATGTAATATCCTTCTTGTATGTTTCCAGAATTTCTTCAGGAATTCTGAATCTATTACACAATTCCTTTTGAAGATTTGCAATAAAATCCCTAAAGGCAATGTCACATTCTTTCATATTTGTATAACCTATCATATATTTCTTAATTTAGGACCCAACTGAAACATTCTTATCCCATACAATATCTTGTTTACAAGTAATCCCTTCAGAAAGTAAAACAAAAGAGAAATAATGAGAGGGCCATAGTAAAAGGGATAAGTTGATTCCTTTGTCTGTTTCAAGTTCTCAAGCAGTTACTGCTGCAATGCTTTGCACAAATCAAAGTTTTTCCTTTCTTTCACCATCTGTTAAGTAGTTTGAATTGCCGTAGCAGTAACAGTACCTTATCTGTTGGTAAAGTATACTTTATACGCAATTCCCATGGTAGCATACACTACATCCGGATCTCGAATTCCATCGAGTTTCAGTGATCTATTGTTAAACTTTGCTCCTGTAAGTTTCATAACTTTGTCGTTCCTTGCAGATTTCAAGACAGGGACATCTCCAGAACAACATAGGTCAGTAACATTACTGATAGCTTCCTTGGTAATGAGATAGGGTTTGTCAAGCCATATATAGTCTTCATGTACATGACTAAGAACAACTTGTATAATTTCTTCCGCTTTGAACTGGGGAAAGTCACTCCAAGCATCCTATTTTATTTTAGATATGACATAGAATTTAGGTTTTAATTTTGATAGATTATCATATTTTTCTCTTCGAATTCTACCACTCCATTTGAATGAAGACATAAGTGTACAGATCCTTCGAATGAATTACCTTCAGGGGTACTTGATAGAAAGCACCTGTACTTCAAATGGAACTTGATTTGTGTGGTCGCCTCTTGAACATAGGTTGAGGTTCTTCAAGCACATCAATAATCTTGGGACTGGCCATGATTTTGTGACATACTAGGGTTTTCAGCTAGAGTCCACCAAATGACCAAAATACCATGACTAGGGTAAGCACAATTTTCCAAAATAATGCAGACACTCCTCAATGGTGAAATTGGAAGGTTAGATTGAAAATCCTTGTCAAGAAAGAACCAAGAGCAATTGTAATCGTTGCACATGGAAAAATAGGGTTGAATAAGATATTCCTTGAACAAGCAAGTCTCAAAACAAGTGAGGAAAAATGGGACCAGGAGGCAAATAATTCTTTCCCAGCGCATGTCAATACTTCAAAATTGATGGACTTTATCGCAGGTGTATTACAAAAAGTTGATGCTTTGTTATCGCCAGAAAGGTACAATTGTTCACAAACCGCCGAAAAGATCAAGAAATCCTCCGGAAAAGCTTCTATATTCTCTGCCATGCTGAAAGACATTCAGCATCCAATTTATAAGGGGTAACTTAAGATTTGCAGTGAAATCTCCTAGTGTAGCAATTGAACTCTTCTTGTTGTGTCTCTTCATTGCTCATGAGTCTCCTTTGAAAACGAAATAGTATTGTCCTTGGAAATTTGAAAGCACTATAGTAGATTGTTGAAAGAAAAGCTCATGAAGTATGCCTAAAAAGTAAATGGAGGGAGAGATTTGAATTTATAGGCTTGGAGGGAGATAGATGGACAGTGGAGTTTGAACTCAACTTTGAAGGGATGGACGTCTAGGATTTTGTAGTTAGCCAAAGATAGGAAAGTGGAGGAGAGGCTGAAAGGAATCTGAAGACAAGTGGCAGAGGCTGTAAGAGAATGGGGAGTTGAGTGGAAAAAGGAATAATTAATTAAAATATTAAATTATTTATTTTTGTGAGCAAGGCATGGATAAATGAATATTTACTCATTGTTTTGACTGAAAGGGGATTGGGGATGGTGAATAAATTCAACAATTTATTCGACCATAGATGAAACTTAGAAATGTTAAAGAACTAAATAATTATAAAATATTTATTCATGAAAGTTAAGAAGAATTCAGAAAAGGTGAATTAATTAAATAATTAAAATTATTTAATTAATAGGAGAAAATGGTAAATTAATTAAATAATAAAGATTGTTTAATTAATATGAGAGAAGTGATAATATTAAGGTCATTAAATAATTATAAATTATTTACTTTATTATGACAGAGGAGATGATTGACTGATGAATACATGAAGGGTCAATTTGCAATGTCTACAGTCACTATGAGTTGTAAGTGTTCTACTCAGGGACTAATTAAGGTTTGAGCTGTGAACCAAGAGGGGCCTTTCTTTGTGAGTCAGATAAATAGACGCAACTTCAGAACAACCATATGAATACAAAATTTGAAGCCAACTGGATCGGCTAATATTGTATGCAAATTAGAGTAATTCCATCAAGGGCACTTGTGCCTCAAGAAAAATCATAGAACATGGTTTTTTATGCTCTAGAAATGCAAATTTACCCATTGGTGGGTCTCAACCTCCAAGAGACATAATTACAATCCTTGAGTCATCTATGTGCATGTAAGGTAGCCTCATTCTCTTAGAAGCCAGAATCCAATGTACAACTAAAAGAGTGCACATTAACAATTCGCTACCTCCGGGTAGGAAAGAAATGCAGCAAAGTAGCCTTGCTACTTCTTTGCTTCTTTAATATAATACTTGATCTCTCTATCAAAAAATTATATTTTTGGACTTAATTGCAATTTTTCATCAGTATATATGATTGTATTTTTTCGGGAAGGAATATTTTCTACGGGATACTACATACTTAGCTGAGTTGATTCATTAATTTTGTTGGAAAGAAAAATTATGTTTATGTGCATTTCATTTCTAGGTCAGGCAATGGAAGCAAAATAAAATTTTCATGGTGTATATTACACTCTGCAGCTAATGAAAATGTTTTTTCATTCAAATTGTGCAGCTAATGCAAACATCAGTGAAGCAAATGCTGACAGTGTTGAAGAATCTACTCGCTCTAGTATTACCGTGTCAAGTAATTTCAGACATTTTATATGTGGTGATGAGGCTCTGAAAATTTCTCCTGATCAACCATATTTCTTAAGGCATCCCATTCGACGAGGCCATCTTAATGTTTCTCAAAATTATTCAATACAGCAGGTACAATCTTATCAATATTCACATAATTGTTTATTTACTGTAAATGAAATGGCTGCATGTTGCTTTTGCTTTTTGGTATTCTACCATTCAAAGAGGTAAACTGAGAAATGGCAAAAAGAAGCTACTAAATTAATATCTAATGCATACTGTGTATGCAAGACTTCTAAGCACATGGTGCATGCATTCATGATTGAGACTTTGACTTGGTTCATTGAGTATCTTTTTGCTTTGATAGATATCTGAAGATCTTTACCGCATCTGGGATTGGATTTTATGGGAAAAGTTGCACCTTTCTTCAAATAATCGTCATATGTTCTCTGCAGTTTTGATTGTTTCCGAGACATTTGACAATCGTGGTATGTCACATTATTTCTTGGAATTCCTAAAGCTAGTTTTTTTTAGTAGAACTTGAATGCTTTCTCCTAGAACATTTTTGCAGCAGCATAATTTGCTTTGTTGTTGTTTTCGTTTAGATGTCTTTTACTTGTAAATCAAAGGTTTCACTTTTCTTTCATATTCACAAAGATGGGTTATTTCAGGCATGTTGTAATATCCCGGATGGATATTTTCCAAATATTTCTCACAAACGTTTCAGAAAAATAAACAGATAATTGCATGCAATGAAATATTGATTAAACAGAAAATAAACCAGCAATATACTCCAATGAATCCTTAGAAATTGTTATTGCATTATACAACAACAATATAACAACAATGAAGTTACAAAACAATCCAATCTGAAATATAGTATGCAACAGTGAGATCGGATATTATGAACTTGGAAATACAATGGTGAACTCTGTTGTGAATCCACCTTAGAGATGAACTGGGTTTCCGTCCAATCCACCGAGAAAGCCTAAAGGTTTCCGTCCTCAGGTTTCAGACCGAAAGTTGGAAGCTTCCTGGATTTTCCAAGAGAAATAAATTCATAAAATCTAGCATATCTCAAATGAGTCTCCATTCCTTCTTTTAAAGCAGCAGCTGTGACTCTTCAGTTTCCCTTCTCTATCTTTTCATATTCCCACTTTAAATCACTTTAAATTAATATAACCATTTAATCATAAAGTGGCATAATAATAAAGTATGGAATCTTTTGGCATTAAAACGGAGGACTAAACAAACTCGGAAGATGAAGTGTGATAGCTTGTCAGAAAGCTCTCGGTGATACGCTCCAAGTCCAATACTAAAATGCCAAGAAAACTGAATTCTGTCGACTTACTATAAATAGTAAGTATCTTGGAAACCCTGCGGAAACTGCTCTGATTGCCCTGATACTGGAATTACCTAGGCCAAATAACACACTGATCCAAATAAAGCCCCGGTTAGCCCATCGGACCATGATGAAACGACTAACGACGCAGCACGAAATAATGTGCCCAAAAAAGGGGACATTACACATGTTCTTGTTAATGCCCCCTATTTTTTGGATCCTTTGAATTGAACTTGGATTTCCAGAAATCCAAGTTTGTGATGATTTCTTCATTTGTAGACTTGGCCATTTTGCTTGTACAACTTATTCCTTGAATTCCATCTTGATAACTTGAACTTGAACTTGAACTTAGATTGAAATATTCTTTGCTTGCGAATTTTTCATCCTCGAACATCTTCATGGTATTCTTTGTTTGATCAATCCCCATGTTATACTTGCATGGTTGAAGTTCCAAGCCCTTATGCTTTGTAATTCTGCTTCTATCTCTCATTTGACTCCTTCCTCCTCTTTACCTATCAAAACAAGAATGAAACTCACGTTAGGTTTGCAAAATGATAAATATGAACAAAATTAAAATATTTTCATTGATAAATAACTAGCATTTTGAAGGAATTTATCTTGTTCATATTAAACAATTCGTAACTCCTAATGTCAAATTCTGATTTCCCTTGGCAATGAGGCTGACCTGATTAGAGTATAAACGGAGTTGCCATTTGATTTTCCTCTTTAGCAGACTTAAGGGGGTGCTAAAGCTTGCCAAGAATCCAGTCTTCCATGAGCGAATGAAGCATGTAGAGCTGCATTGTCTCTTGATTCGACAACTTGTTGAAGATGGATTTGTGATGTAGCAATATGTTCCAATTGAGGATTAGATCGTGGACATTCTGACCAAGTCTTTTAGCCTGGACAAGTGTGTAAAATTTAGGGGGCAACTTGGTGTAGTTAGTAGAATGACCATTAAGGGAGGGTATTAAAGTTATGATGTTATATTTAATAGTCATGTTAGTCGATTAGTTAGTTATATTAACTTTTTTTTCATTCTGGATTCTTATAATTAGTTGGTGATTTGGGCATTACATCGGGGTCAGTTGATGACAGTTTGTGCTCTAGCATTATTGGTGCACAACTTGACGTTGAGTCATGTGTGCAAAGACACGTGTCCACAGATGAGATTTCAGTAGGGAATTTGGGAGCTGATAGTATAGACACATCTGATGACACTTTTGAGGATGCTGTGAGTTGCATTGGAGATGACACCCCCTGTGAGATGTTGGGTGATGATTGTGAGGAGCGTATGAGTTTTGACAGCTCAAAGATTTATGATAGCAGTCGCAGTGTGGGATCGGTGCAGGAGACAGTGGTTTTTTCCTGTGTTGAGGATGTGTGCATGAAGCTTTTTGGTGATGACACTCAGGATGGGAGTGTTGCAGTTGATTTGGGCGACGTAGTTTCGTGCCACAGTGTAGTTGATTTACATGACGACATTGAGTCATGTTTGCAGCCAGAGTTAGTGGAGGAGATGAAGATAGATGATGTGGACACTAGCATTGCAGATATCTCTGATGCTGAGAGCGAGGATGATGAGTGCTGTAGTGTTTCTGGCTTTCTATATCTGACTTTGGGTATAGATTCAACATTGTCATATGGTGATGGTGAGTTCCAGGATTCTGTGTTACAGGGACTCACAGATGAGGACAGGGAAGCTTACGAGTGGCAGGAGTTTGTTACAGCCAGGGCTTGCACTTCTGGAGAGGGGGTTACTTCGTCAGTGACTCATGTGGATGTATCTCAAGATCTAGACTATCAGTTAGTTGCAGAGGATGAGGGAGCTGGAGATTATTTTGAGTTAGTTTCAGCAGCAGCTTCCTCGAATTTAGATGAGGACGTGTCTGATGCCTGTACTCAGAGTGTAGAGGTGTACTCAGATGAAAGTACATAGAGAGACGGTGATCTTGAGGGGAGTTTGTTGGATATAGCTTCCTCTCATAGTGTAGACAGTGCCTCACTGAGATATTAGTTAGTTATATTAAATTTTTATATTAAAGCTTTGATTCCACAAATTAATGGAATTTTGTAAAATCTTGACAGCCTCACGCAAAGTATGAATCTCTGTCAATGAGAGGTAACCACCACTGGCCTCATCTATCATAGGAGCACCCCAACCATAAACAGCCAACAACTGACGAGCGGCATCAAAATGCTTGAGAGTAGAAGTAATATCTCTCTCATCAACTCGCAACTGGCTAGTCACATGATGACTCTGCACAACACGCCTCCTACGAACAACCTCAAACGCACTGTCTACACTATGAGAGGAAGCTATATCCAACAAACTCCCCTCAAGATCACCGTCTCTTTGTGTACTTTCATTTGAGTACACATCAACAAACTGAGTACAGGCATCAGACATGTCCTCATCTAACCCCGAGGAAGCTGTTGCTGAATCTGACTCAACACAATCTCCAGCTACTGCGTCCTCTGCAACCATCTGACAGTCCAGATCTTGAGACACATCCTCATGAGTTACCGAAGAAGTAACCCCGTCTCTAAAAGTGGAAGCCCTGGCTGTAACAAACTCCTACCACTCATAAGCTTCCTTGTCCTCATCTATGAGTCCCTGTAACACAGAATCTTGGAACCCACCATCACCATATGACAACACTGAATCTACACCCAAAGTCAAATATAGAAAGCCAGAAACACTACAGCACTCATCGTCCTCGCTCTCAGCATCGGAGATATCTGCAATGCTAGTGTCCACATCATCTATCCGCATCTCCTCTACTAACTCTAGCTGCAAACACGACTCAATGTCGTAATGTGAATCAACTATACAGTGGCATGAAACTACATCGCCCAAATCAACTGCAACACTCCCATCGGGAGTGTCATCACCAGAAAGCTCCATGCACACATCCTCAACACAAGAAGAAACCACTGTCTCTTGTACTGATCCCACACTGCGACTGCTATCATAAATCTCTGAGTTGTCAGAGCTCATACGCTCCTCGCAGTCATCACCCAACATCTCACAGGGGGTGTCATCTCCAATACAACTCACAACATCCTCAAAAGTGTCATCAGATGTGTCTATACTATCAGCTCGCACATCTCTTGTTGAAATCTCATCTGCGGACACGTGTCTCTGCACACATGACTCAATGTTAAGCTGTGTACCAATAATGCTAGAGCACGAACTGTCATCAACTGATCCCACTGTAATGCCCAGATCACCAACCTCACCACTAGGAGACTCCGTACATGCCTCGGTCCTATCTGAGGAAGCAACTGCCTCCTAAACTGGAGCAACACTACTACAACTGACATAAACATCTGCAATAATAACTCCCTCCATGAAAGAGTCTGAACACTCAGTGATAACTGCAACATCAGCTGCCTCTGTACAATCCGTAGTGACTGCTCTGGGAGCCTCAACCCGGTGATGCTCAGCATTGCTGTCATCCAATGGCACCGAAACATCCACTGGTTCCGGTGCAATAAATCCATCATCAACACTGCGAATGAAAATAGCTAGTGTTGAACTAGATGTAGGAACATCAACATCACGGACAATTGTCGGAGAAAACTCTAGCCTTCTCCCCTGCAAACTCGATGTCGGCCTTCTAAAGGCAGAGACCATATATCTCGCTGCTCTATCTACTGTAACTGGATTCGACAAACTCTCTGTTGATCTCTGTTGATGCAGTCTATGTCTCTCCATGCTTTCTACTAAAGCATTTAATTCTGCTCTATTTCCCTTACTGCTATGATGACTTCCGGAACTGGATCTCCTGTATTTATCCATAGCTAGGAAAAATGGAAGTGCTGGTCAATTTTAAAATACTTCAGAAAATAAATGAATCCAGACCCCAAAGATGGCAGGAAAAGGGCTCTGATACCACTGTAAAGAGCCTGCCTGGCTCTCAATTGATCACGCTTGTAATTTAAAAATAATTTAACAACTTCCAGAAATCAACAGGGATATAATTTAATTTGAATCTTAACAAACATTATTCTCTGAATTGTACAAACATTGGTTACCAATAACAACAATTGGCATTATCTAAATTTACAATTTTATTGAAAAAAACATTGGCACCTGGCAATCAAATGTACTCTTGGATGAATTGAAATGGTATCTAATACCATTGGCGCAGCCTGACAAGTATCCAACAGCCCAATGTATGAACTCGCAGCCCTCCAAGTATTGACGCAGCTTAGCTGGGTGCTCACGCAGCCACTGGTAGTGAAAATCCAGCTCCAAAAAATATCACGCAGCCCTCTAATACTTAATTCCAGCATCCAATATTCAAAATGCAGGTCTTAAAAGATTTGCGTGGCCTCACAAATAATACACAGCAATGAATACATCACTTGCTGCTTTGGAAACAATTTCGCATCTACCAAATTACAACTCCACCACTCAAAGAGATAATCCAGCCTCCTTGAGGATTCAGCTCTACAAGAAATTCGAATGCAGCCTATATTAAACCCTCAGCTCTATAATACCTTTAATCCTTTCCATTTGGCATACCTCAGCACCAAACCTTTGTCTTCAGAATCAGAATAAAATTATTAGAAATCCAGAAGCAAAATTCATCATCAATCAATGATGATTCAAATTGCAGAAAGAGGAATCAGTCCTCAAAACCCTAGCCATTTCTTACAGCCAAGAAGCTTCACAAATTTTATCAAATCAACAATGAATGATTTTCCTTTTACAAAGCATTGCTTTTATAATTCCAAAAGTGTCTTCTCTCACACACTTTTCACTTAAAACACTTTTTATACTTAGGCACATATTGATTAATATAATTTATTAATTCATTTGGCTCCAAAAAAGGCCTTTTCACCAATATCATGAAATTATGACACGCAAGGTCCCTGTTTCTTGCGCCCAAGATTTAAAACTTTTCATCCTGGTTCCAATGAGCTATAACACTAAGGTATCCAACATATTATACCAACAAAAATGGCAACCTTAGCAAATTTAATTAAATAATAATAATAAACCACCCGTCTTGCGAAAACAACTGAAGAAGCATCCGAATCGAAATCTGTCTGCACAGGATTGATCCAGATGATGAAAGATGATGAACAAACTTGACGGGGTGACTTACTAAAAATAGACGCTCTCTCCAAGATTCTTGGAGCCCAAACCGAAAGCCAGAAATGAAAACCGAGAGCATCATTCAACTCCTCTAACTCATCTGTGCTCATCGAAACTATCCATTGACTTACTATAAATAGTAAGCTCACACCAAAGACCCTCTAAAACACCTCGCCAGACCACAAGGACCACAATAATGACCTGGCACCATTAGATCAATGACCTGCAAAAAAAATGGGGACATTACAGTATTAAAGTTATGATGTTATATTTAATAGTCATGTTAGTCGATTAGTTAGTTATATTAACTTTTTTTTCTTGTTTTAGTTATCGATTATTTCTGGTTTAGAAACATCATTTGTAATCTTCTTTATAAGGAGTTTTCCTCTCTTTATTTAAATTCATTCAATTACCATTTCAAGGCTTGCAATTTTTTGATGCAGGAAATACAAACTTGTTGAACAAAGCTTCATAGACAACAAATACGTCAATGAAAAAAGACTTGTACACATTAAAATTTCATTATGGAAATCGCTTTTGGTTGAACTTTCTATCGAATTGCTAGTTTTTATATTTTTTTTGTGATTTTGGCAAATTTTTTAAGAATAAAACAGAAGAAGCATTTTGGATCACTCATCCCTTACTAATGTTGTGAGTTATTTACCATGCACACTAGCTTGTGATTACTCATGAGTCTGCAATTGATTGTTGAGTTTTTCTTCTATGATTTTGATTATTCATTTTTTAATTTTATTTTGGATCTTACTAGCAAAATTAAGTGGAAGCTATTGTTTTTGTTGGGTTTGAATTCAAAGCCCCTAATGATGAAGAGATAAAGCGTCCAATTTTGATTGAAAAACTGGCATATGTGAGGTCTATTATTGATAAACATCGCAAAGTATGGTAGAGGAAAGGTTGTGCCCTCATGTTTGATGGCTGGACAAATAGGAGAGACAAGACATTGTCAAATTTCCGTGTTTCTTTTTTAGGTAGAACAATCTTAAACCCATTGATTCGTCAAGTAAGATAAAAAATGTAGAATTCATTTGTTACATTTTAGAGGAAGTCATCGTTGAGGTGGATGAGCCTAATGTTGTGTAGATCATCATAGATAATGAAACAAATAATTTTGCTATTTGAGGAATTTTGTTTGAGAGGCATCTGCATCTTTTAGGTCAGCTTGTTTTGCTCATTGCTTTTGTCAAATTCTGTTGGATTAAACTAGCTGTGGATCCATGGTCACAATATTCATAGATACATATAAAACCATGCTTGCATCTTTGATTTCATGAGGAAATATATATATATATATATATATATAGAGAGAGAGAGAGAGAGAGAGATTGGCCCATCTCGACGAACCCAGTTTACAACCAGTTTTATCATTTTGAAACTTACAATTTTGCTACAATTGAAGATTGTTAGTGAGAAGCAGTCTTAATATTCATACTCGAGGACCATTGCTGAAGTTGATATTGTTTACTTGGTTTTTGGTGAGCCACTCTTTTGGCTTTGGATGAAGGAGATTGTAGATGTAAGTCTTATATTGTTCTTCATTTGCCCATTTTACCAGTTTTAAGTTGTTTTCATTTGTCTGTGATCTATTTTTCAATCTTATTACTTATTTTGGTTAGTTTCTAACAGGTCATGTGACCTTTAGATAGCCTTCTTTGTGCTGTTGATGGTAACAAGCCTAAAATGGATTGTGTATGAGGGCATGGATAGGTTCAAGGAGGTCATTAGAGCAATCTAAAATGGGTTGATTGCAAGGTTTTCCCTTAATGGGAGGTTATTGATTGACGATTATGAACTCAACTCTAAAGTTGTTACAAGCAACATATTATTTCTTGAATCTGACATTCCAATTATGTTCAGATTTCAAGGGCAATGACGAGGTTGGTATGAGTCAGAGTAAGTAGAAACAAATTCTCAGTTTGGAATAATGATTGCCTTTGAGATTGAGATCTTCAAATTCATGCAAGGAAACCTTATTGCATGTGATATTTGGACAACATTATGCCTAGGTAAGAGTTACTTATGGTTGCATGCATTGTTTATGTTAATGTAGAATAATGACATAAAGTTCTTTTTCCTCTTAAATATAAATTAAAATTTCAGGTGCATGGTGGGAGAGGTTTGGCTGTAAAGTACCAAATTTTCAGAGGATTACCATACATATCTTGAGCCAAGCATTCAATGCTTTAGGATATGAGGATAATCCGTGTATGTTTTAGCATATACATTCCAAGAATTGTAGTCTATTGATATTGCAAGATTAAATGACCTTATCTATGTTGATTACAAAGTTCACCACCGTTACATACAAATCTTAGGCCTAGATTTACCTCCTTTTGCATTAGAAGAGCTTGATCCAATATCAAATTGGATTATCAAGGTCAAGGATCTTGTTTTTATCGGGAACGATCATGCATGGTTTGATCAAGTTGAGCTTTAGGTAGAGGCAACAGTAACGGTTGGGGAGGAGAGAGCACAAGCAAATTCCTTGAATGTTGTTGACAAGAGCAGACATTGTGGTTGTCACAAGTTGAGCTACCTTTTGTTTTTCCAGTTTTTTAAATGGTTAAACTACCAATTTTATCTGGTTTACATCCATTATTGGTAGCTGAATAGCCAGTCGCTTGGAAATAACCGTGTATTTGACAGTTAGTCTTTCAGAAAGACTTGCAGTCTCTGCAAGTCTTATGGTTCTCTGATTTTATATATGAAATGAAGGTCTAAGGCTTTATGTTTAGTAATTACAGCTCCATCATATCATACAGGGAATCATAGGTTGTAAGATTAATATGAGCATTGTTCTAGATTAGTAAATTAATTATACCAACAATGAACAAATGCATTGTGTGCTTAAGATTGTAAACCATTAAATAACTGTGTTACATGAACTCTAATCAGAAACCAGATGGGGAAAAAATGTATTATGGACAGTACAATAAAATTATTGGGTATTCAAATGCTCATGCAAAGGTTAATTTAATAGATATGTTTGCCACTTGAAGACTGTTTGATTTCACAATGGGATTCTCAACCAAGAAATGCTTGGAGTGTAAAAATGAACTCATTTGTGCCTTTTCTTTTTTGTATATTATAATAATTATGCATTTGTGTAATTTCAATGCAGAAATCAAGGAAATGTTGTCCGTTGTTTTGCAAGATTTGGGGTTCAGTTCTGCTGTAATCCATCAGGTTCATCCTTAAACCATGATCTACTTTTCTGTGAAGTTACTTTTTTGGATATTTCTTTTGATTTAAAATCTGTTGTTCTTAATCTCCATTTCTTATATCACTTCAAAGATTATTTTTCCCTGATCCACAAATATATATATATATGTATTTGGTTCAATGAAATTGAACAAATTATTGGACAGAACAGTTTAAACTTTTAATTTGTCCATCAACCTAAATTTCTCACTTCATAGTATTTCAATGGCATCAACATACACAAACTAATGTAATTTTTTTTCATGTTATCCTTGTTGATTCAGTTAAGCGGAGATGATAAGATTTTCTGAAGACACTATTTTTGGATTGAATTTAATATTTATCATTGGTTGTTCGATTGCTTTTCAGTTGGTTAATAGTTTGATGCAAACATTTATATAATTTGTTGAGAATTTGAAAGGTATTTGTTGTAAAGGCCTTCAAATGAATGGGAGATTAGCAAGTTGTGTAGGTAAGCATACATATGGTGGGATACAAACTATTGCAGACTGCATAAAACTAAGAAGAGTCCTTAGATAATCTTGAATGTTATAATGAATCATATGGGGGTTTCATAACTATATGCAGAATGAGTTATCAATCATTAAGATGCATTCCACTTGAGGCTTATTTAAAGCGTTATAATTTCAAGCCTATAACCAAAATAAAACTAATGGTGGAAAGACTTAATGGAAATTTTGTCCAAGAAGGATAAAGAAGCCTTTAATAAGAAAAATAGAGGGACAAAGATTGCAAATATTGTTTGGAATGTTAATTGTGGAGTTCCTCTAGAAAAAAATGATCCATATTGGAGCAAGGAGTCAGCTAATCCTACAGGGAAAGACACTTGAGCAATTTGCAGGGCCAAAAACCATATTCATATGGGGCATCTGTAATGTTCCTCATGTCTTCACTAGAGGAAGAACCCATAGGGGTAGGTCCAGTAAATGTCCGTAGGTGTAGGTCCAAGAAATGACCGGAGGTGTAGGTAGAGGAAATGACCGTATGTCATGTCCCTCGTTAACCCCCTAATCATGGCAATAAAGATAAATAGATAAATGAAATAAATAGTCATAGTAATATTTTAACGAGTATATAAATAGATTCAATATGTATTATTATTGAATTTATAATAAAATATATAATAATGATCATAATATAAATAATTAATAATAATTGAATATTATTAATATATACTATTCATATGATATATTGTATAATAAATAAATAATATAATTAACAATATATAATGTGATATCCCACATTTCTGAAATTAAATTCAATAAATGAATTATAATTAATAAGTAATGAATTAATTAGTAAATGAACAAATAAATAATTATTCGATCATATAATATTATATTAGAATGAATAACCATTATAATATTATAATATAAACTGATATATATAAATGTAATATAACTATAATAATAGTTATAATATAATATTAAATAAAATATTAATATCATAATATAAACTTTAATATAATAATATAATCTAATTGTAATATAATAAATATAAACTAGTCGACGGGACAAAGGAGCCGATGCATGGGAAGGATTGCGACCCCCTTCCTCACCATAAATAGTGATAAGTCTTAGTAACAAGGGGGGACAGGAAGAAAATGCAAATGATATATATTGAATCAGGTCTGAGTCAACATCAACACTGCAATGACAGTGTCCGTAAATATATATGCCTTCCACCTTGTTTGAATGGGATTCATCGTCTATAACAGTGCAGAAATAAAAGATTAGAAGCAGCGATCAGTTCACAGCAATAAGGAAAGACTTAAATATATGATAACTACAGTTTGGGAAAGACAAGAGAGGGTAATAGAGGTAATTAAGGAGCACAGGATAATAATTGCAGTAGAGGGGGAAGTAAGAGGGAGAAAGGAAGGTAAGAAGATTCCGCAGCAAACAAGAACTTTTATCAGCACTGGCTCATTTATTATGTAAGTATTATATATATATATATATATAAACTATTTCAGATTTAATGAATAATATAAATTGTATATATATATATATACTATTTCAGATTAGATATATGAGTAATATAATGATGATTCAGATTTAATGAATAATACAAATTTGATATATGAGTAATATAATGATGATTCAGATTTAATGAATAATATAAATTTGATATATGACTAATATAATGATGATTCAGATTTAATGAATAATATAAATTGGATATATATATATATATATATATATATATATATATATATATGTATGTATGTATGTATGTATGTATGTATATGGTCAGGTTAAACATTCAAAATTTACATGATATAAAAAGAGGATAATTTCATTTAAGAATCATAAATAATAAATCATAAATAATATTATGATTTCATTTTTGATATATAAATGATAATTCATTAATGATATTATTGGCAAAGTAATTTCCTTTTCAAAAGTAATTATTGACAAAGAAATCTCAAGGGGGATTAAGACCTCCACTAAGCCAGTGTACACTGATGACCCATATATACATATGTACTAAGCCTTGGATAGAGAAAACCTCTTCCAAGAAGAGGAATGGACCAATGGTCAGTGATGCGCTCCAGTGGATGATGGCAAGATAGGGCCAAGGACTATAAAAGATCCTTATAAGGTCATGAGCCCGACATGGCAGACTTTGCTCAGGAAGTCCCTAAGGTTGCGCTCCAGAGGACGATGACAAGATCTAATCAAAGGAACAGAAGGGTCCTCATTAAGGTTACGAGCCCGACCTGGTAGTCTTCCTTTTGGAGGGGTTAGCAATTAGGGTAGATAGTTAATTAATTAGTTATTTATTCATATTTATTTGTCCATATTATTGTTGCTAACATCTTTCTTGCAGGTTCATTCTTAAGGAAACAAATACATAAATACTAGGGACATTACACTGTAGGTGTAGGTACAAGGAAATGACTGAACCTTCATGCCACAACATGACCATGCGCATGCATCTGGAAGTAAGCAAGAAAAGTAACTCTTCATCAAGCTTCCGCTGCTCCACTCTTATATAATCATTGCCATGCCCAGAGTCACCAAGATCCCACTGACGCCAATCATCAAGCACAACGATGCTCATATCCCAAGCCAAGTATGGATGTTGGTAGCAGTATCCATTGAAATCTCCTTGTTGCTTGTGAATCACATGCGCATAGTTGGATTTAGTTGGGACGAGCATCAAGCTTTCGCTGTGCCACTTTGATATAAAGATTGCTATGTCCAAAGTCACTAGGATCCCATAAAAGCCAAATATAAACCACATCGACCCTCAGATCCAAAGCTCTCATACTATGATATTTACCATCAACATTGCACATTAGACTTTGTTGCTTCTACAAGGAAGTCCTTCACATGAAGAGAATGTAGTCTTGCTGGTCTCATGCTTAACTAGGGTGGAATCACACAACTGCAAAAATCCATCTATAGAGTCAGTCATTTTGCCACCCAGTGTTCGAGAACCATGATTATGTCTATGTGACTCCAGAGCATTATCCCTGCTCTCCTGTAGACAGTCCCTAATAGGCTAATACGGCCTACATATTGCCACCTTTGAAATTCCGCCTCAACACTGGCAAGCAGTTGCTCAATGGCTTCCCCTTCCAGACTCTTGCGGTTCGGGAGAAATTGACCGCACGTCTTACGATGTGAAAGAATTGTTCGAACACATTGCCAGGAGGGGTCGTACAGTAGTACAAATTTGATTGTATAGTATGCTGATTTCGCCATATGGCACTACAGTTTTCCATTTGTTCAAATTGCCAAGGTTGCAGCTCGTCTAGATGGAAGTTGATGTGCATAGAGTTCTATGGGGGTATGTCGTACGGTAACAAGGAACATGTTGGATAGTGCCTTTTGTGTAGGCCCTAAATTGTACAGTTGTATTGAGTTGCCTTCGGACTGAGATCTCCTTGGAGTTGAGTCTCCCTTTTGGTCGAATCTTCCTTCGGATCGAAATCTCCTTCGGGTCGAGTCTTCCTTCGGGTCAAGTCTCCTTCGGGCTAAGATCTCCTACGGGCTAAGTCTTCCTTTGGACTGGGATCTCATTCGGGCCGAGATCTCCTTCGGGCCAAGTCTCCCTTCGGACCAGAATCTCCTTCGGGCTGAGTCTCCCTTTGGGTCGAGGTCTCTTTCGGGCCGAGATCTCCTTCGAGCTGAGTCTTTCTTTGGGCTGAGTCTTCCTTCGGGTCGAGATCTCCTTCGATTGAATCTTCCTTCGTGTTGAGATCTCCTTTGGGTTGAGTCTTCCTTCAGGTCGAGATCTCCTTCGGGCCAAGTCTCCCTTTGGACCTGAATCTCCTTTGGCTAAGTCTTTACTTTGAGTTGAGATCTCCTTCGGGCCAAGTTTCCCTTCGGACTGGAATCTCCTTCGGGCTGAGATCTTCTTCGGGCCGAGTCTTCCTTCGGGCCGAGATCTCCTTCGGTTGAATTCTTCCTTCGGGTCAAGATCTCCTTCAGGTCGAGTCTTCCTTTGCACCGAGATCTCCTTCGGGCCAAGTCTCCCTTCGGTCCAAAATCCCCTTCAGACTGAGTCTTACATTTATGTTCCTCTCAAAATTCTATGCAATTGAAGAAAAAACACTATCTAATGTTTAGTCTGTATGCAAAAGATATTTCCATTTAATTAATTGGAAGTTTTCTAATTAACACTGGCAAAAGCATAATCATTTGGATGGCTTTGTGTAATGGCCCCTTCATAATCTGTTTGCTAGTGTGGATTGTTAGGCTATTCAGTAGGTTTCCCATAGGCTAGTGAGTCAGGGTTAGGGAACTTTGAAGGCAATTTGTGATGAGGCCAACTGGTTCTTATCTTTGAGCTAGCTAAAATCTCAAAAATTTATTGAATTTTCACCAATTATAATTTTTTGCAATTAAAACTTGGGATTTTTTTGATAATAGACAACACCAATATTATTCATATATTCAGCAAAGTTCATACACAAGCTAGAAAATTATTCAATTCATTATATGTATTAAACAAAGGAAGCACCTTATAAATAAAAGTCTTCAAAGTCAAAATCACTTCTTCCTTGGTGTCCACACAGCACTTGGGAAATGAAATACTGTTGCTAAAGAAGTTACGCAGCCCCCTATGAATCACTCCTAGCCTCGAGAATTCATAACGCAGCCCCCCAAAAATAACACCACAAACACTAACCAATACGCAGCATATTTCCACCACCCAAAACGCACTGTTCTCAGCACTACCAATTCCGTACAGCATGTACGGCTGCTGCAGACACTGTACGACAGCCTTCTTGGAATGTCTGTACGGCAGCTTTTAATTGAATTGTTCTTTGCACACCAAAATCTGCAATCATTAATTGATTGGTCTAGGAACAAATTCAAATTGCATTCAAATCTGAAAGAGTTGTCTCCTAGAAGAAGACCAAACTCTTCAAACCCTTGTTCTCCTGCAACAATTTGGAAATTCTCCTCAAACAGAATTTCCACACAACAATCACTTTCAGCACAAGAAAAATCCAAGAGTTGTCTCCAGGAATTGAAGACCAAACTCAAGAAATTGCAGAACTTTCTCCAAAAATGAAGACCAAGCTCAAAACCCTAGCTTCTTTCCAAGCCAAGCAGAATTCTCTCACAAAACAATTTATCAAATCATCAATGGTCATGAAAAGTGCTTTTTCGAAATGAATATATAGCGTTTTTGGAAAAAGCTTGAACTTCACTTTTTTCAGTTAAGAGGCTTCTTTATCACAATTTCATTTTATAACAATAAAGTTATAAAGTTGTAAAGTTATTAAATTAAAATAACTTAATTTAATAACGACAACTTAAAATAAGAAGCCATTGAAATCCACTGACTGCAACAAAGTCATTTCTGACATCAGAACCTCAAACTCCAACTGCCTTGCCAGAAATAGCCAATTGGCAAAAATAGACTTACTATAAATAGAAAGTCTCTCAAATTGGAGATCCCCTGAAACTCAATCCAAAAACATTTGACACCCCGTGCAGACACCCTGCTAAACTTGGCCATACCCAAAAACACCACTTACTAAAAATAGTAAGTTGACCAAACTGACCCGAACGAAGAGCAAACCTGGTAATCTGAACCTCTAGAATGGAATCCCAACACTGGCTCTGCCAACTGACCCCCTTTGACCACTTGATTAGCTTGTGAGGGTTGCCAAACCAAGCTAATCCCAAAACACTGAAAAACGGTGACATTACACAATTGATCTAGCAGGATAGCAATATCAGAGATTATTTGGGTTTTGACAGTTAAGATGAGCATAACAACCTTTTTGGAGTAATTTTGGATGATTTTCCCCATACTATTTTTAATAACTTAGTTTTGGGAACCAATTGAGCTAGTTGTTACCATTTCTATTTTTATTTTTTAGACATTTTGGTGGGAGCAATGAACATCATTGGCCCAATATTTAGTGTTGTTTGGTGATTTTATTTTTCATTACGACAAGTTAAAATATTTAAAATAAAGACTATTTGGGTGCTACGGTACAAGTGCAATGGAAATATTTAATAAAGGGATCCCTTTAGAGACTTAAATGCACTTAATGAAGTTTTTGATTTTATTTCAATATTTTGGCCAATCCCATTCGAGGAAATTGGAGTTCATTTCTCTTATGCCGAGTTTGATATTTTAGATATTGCTTCTTGTCTGGGAGGGTATTGTTCTTCTCAGTTTTGTGAACATGAAAACCCTTGTAGGCAACATTCTCCATGTTGTTGAGAGATACAATTTGGAGAATATCTTGGTGATTTCATCTCAGAGGTCGCAATTGGGCATGCTTGTGGAGTTTATTTCAGTTTTGACAGTCTTATCGCATAGCAGTTTGTTAGAGGCCGATTGAAGAAGAATAAGAGGAAAGGTTTGCTGTTAATTCATTGCTTTTGCTGGTTGCACATTGCTAAGGAGGCACGTGAGCTTTCTAGAGTTGGTCGGCTAGGGTTTTGGTATCTTCTTCAATAGTTTGGGGACACCTAGAGAGGGAAACTACATTACTACAGTCTCCTTTGTCATTGCTTGAGTTTTTTGGAGTTTAGTGTGCATTTCAGGAGTGAATTGTAAATTTCACGTACAACTCAAGCTATTTCAAGGTTGCATTTTTTGGGTATGTTTGAATTAGATATGTAATGCTATTTAATGATTTGGGCTGCTCTTACTTTTGGGAAAAGGTGCATTCTTAGATCAGAAATAAAACCTGGAACTTTCAGCTTCATATGTTTCTGAGGTTTGCAAATTTTCTGAGTTGTTAAATTGTTGCAAGTTACTTTATTATCTGCACTTTGTTTATCATCTCAAAACCAGTGCAGAACACAAAGAAAACACAAAAAGAAAACAAAGGCAAAAGAAGACTGCATATTACATTTTGTAATCAAGACATGTTGAAATGAGAATTTTGCTTGAGTTGGAAAAAGAAGTGGAATTTGTATTTGTCATTTCTACCTCTTTAGTTCCTAATACATGGGTAAGGCAAATGTAAGGGCAGTTTGCTAGGACTTTTAAAAGACCATCGGGGGTCTAGAACAAGCAATGGACTAGGACAATTGTTTGTAACATTCCAAAATCAGCAGGGAGGAGGTAATTGTATGTTGTATCTCATAGATTGAAATGTTGTAGTAGCTATAGGCTAACAGGAAATGTCTTGGCACTAACCTATCTGAGAGTAATATACTTTGGTAGGGAGCAAAAGTTCAGATGTGCCTAAGACTGCTAGTTCAACACTGGTATGGAATTGCTCCCAAAGTCCAAAATCCTCTTGCATAAGCAAAGTATGCCAATGAGCGCTAAAATGGTATAGGCAAGGAATTCCTTTAAAGTGAAAAATCTGCCAATGGGTCTCAAGTGTGCTCTAAGGTGTAAAATTGCCCATGCTAAGGAATTTGTGTTAAATGATAAATCCGCTAGACTAACTCTCTTTCAGCCAAAATAATATTGCAGAAATAACAATGGGAATCGGTTGAATATTTAAAGTCCGCCTATGTCTCATGTACACGTGAGAAAGAGGTTGGGAGAAATGATTAAAATTTGTTTCAAAATGTTAGATTCTTTGAAAAGTGTGGTTAAATTCGATCAAATGGGGAAAATGAAAGCCAAACGTTGGAGTAATGGAAATTCGTTTTTAAAATTAAAATTCTTCTATCTATTTAATTGGCGCACAAAGAGCTAAATTGCAAATGTTCAAAATTTGTTAAATATTTAAAGTGCGCCTATGTATCCCATGCATGCCCATGGAAGAAATTGAAGGGGGATGGATACAATTTGCCCAAGTTTGTAAAATTTAAATAACAATTTAATTGGCATCCAAGATTGATATTGGGAAATATTGGAAATAATAAATTTGCCAAAAGTTTGGAAAAAATAAGTCCCCATTTAATTGGTGATTAAGAAATGATAAAACATAGGAATATTTAAAATGTGTCTAAGTATTATTTAAAATTCCACCCTCTTCAACAATGCACCCATGGAGTAATCATGAAGATAAAGCCCAAAATGGAATCTTTCAAAAATAAAGAAAAAGCGTGACAAGTTGCTTTAAAACATGAGAAGATTTTTGACAACTCAAGATTCCTTTCTCAAGAATAGAAACTTGTGAGATTTACGGAAAAAGATATTTAATGCAATTACTAGATTTGCCCCTGGGCAGGTTTGTTATATAAGATGGGGATTTCATTTCATTTTCACATATCAAGTTTGAAGAATCAAGGTGTGAGTTTTTGAAGGGAAAGTGTTTGTTTTTGGAGAGAGAAAGGCGCGAGTTTTAGAGAGACAAGTTTTAGTAAACTTTTAGATTTCAAGAGGTTTTCTTCTTGAAAGTTATAATTTTATTCTATGGTTGGAGTGAAGAGTTTTATATGCTTTTAAATTTTTTTCCTAGATGCCATTTTTATGATTTATTTAAAATTCCTCGCCTGATTTTATGTTATTTTATTTTGTTTTGCAGGTAGAAGATGGCAGAACCTAAAAGAGTAGTATTGTCAAGACTGACACTGATAAAAAACGAGATGAAGAAATTTCTTCTAGAATCTAAGATCATGTTGAAATGGGAAAGAGCTGGCGACATAAATTTGGGAAGCTTGCACATGGACAAGTTCAACAAAAGAATGCACGGCTACAATGATTATTCTCCAACATTCTTAGCCAAACCGATAGATAAAAGTGAAATTGTGGCGACAACTAGTTTCCTTCTTGCCATCCAGCTCAATGATCTAATCATGGATTGTGAAAGTCACTATAATTGAGAAGAAAGAGTAATTGGGGTTTATGATGGCAAGGTGCTGGCAGATCTCTCTCCATTAACTATTGTGGAATCCTTTAGAATTCCAACATATCGTTCAGTGGTGTGCAACTCAAAAGAACATTCACTCAGAGTCAATACTTCTGGACTTGACCATTGTGATGGAGTTATCAACTGCAAGTGGCTGTAGAAGAACAAGCCTTACCATTCCAAATTGCCCAAACTACTTGTTTGGTTGGATCTTAAAAGGGAATACAGTGACTTGGTAATGATGTTGAGTAGAATATTTGGATGTGCACAGTCTTGCGTTTTTGTATCTTGGATGTGGTAGTTTATTGAGTAAGTGATAGATAGGGTTAAGGCTATGGACTGGGCAAGAATGATCAACGACAACTTAGATGAGAAGTTTTGGAATCTGGAACAATCAAGGACATTTTATATGAGCTTCTATGTTATATATATGCTGGCCAGAAGGACTAGATACGAAGGATTAAGATGCAAGGGACCGATAGGAAGTGGTCCAAATTAGTTAAAAGTGCATGAGTGTTATCCCCAAGTGCGCACCTCTACACTAGGGTTGACTTCATGAGAGCCAATGATGCCTTTGCTATGCACATTGTCAGATCCTTGCAAGGCAGTTTCCATACAAGGTTGTCATATGAAGCAATGTTTGTGGAAAAATACGAATCGTGGTTCATCGAATTCCCATTTTTCTCGTACATTAGGCTTGAAGGATTCTCTTCTGAGCCATATAGACTTCCAAGATATCCAATTGTTGTTGAAAGTTACTAGGCAGTTGACTATAGATGATAAAATTCAAAAAAGAAAGGACTTGAATTTCCAATCGCCATGGGAAATTCAGATTAAATGTTTTCATGTCTACAAGCAACAAAGAGGTTAGCAAATGAATTGTAGTTCTACCATCTAACATTTCATACAACAAGGATGGATTATGAACCTTATTATAGAATCAAAGTGGTAGCTGGAAAAAAGTACCAACATAGGTTGCATCTTGAAGATTTTTGGGCAAATGCTACAGATGAATATGAGATTAAGAAGATGATGTTCTCCAAGTTGCCGCTCAGAATGATCTGAGGATGCAAGATCCTTTGAGCGTCAGATCATTTAAAGGAATATACAAACGTGATCTAGCTTGAGTTTGAGTGAGAACAATGATCATTCAACCACTTTGATTGGTCTAGGCATGAAATAATAGATCTTGATTCAATATCTGGACGAGTCTTAAAATTCACAAGATGGTGGGTCGAGCATCAAGTTAGTAGATTGAAGACGAGTAATGTCCCAGTTGACCTTTATCACTTGATGGGACATTAAGAGCCTTAGAATGATAGACCCAAGCAGTCATCAAAAGTTAGAACTAAGACAAAAAATAATCCATTACAAAATATTGAGCGGGAAAAGTGTTGTCTAGGATGTAGAACCAAGAAGAGGCTTGATGTGCCAACTGAAAAGCCTCGACAAAAGAGGCAATGCCAGTTATAGCACCACCATCAACTAGTAGGACCCTAAGATTGCAAGAAACTCATCCTTTCATAATGGAAGAGGTTGGGACCGGTAGGAGAAGATGGTCACATGAATGTCAAGTTTCGACTCCAGTGCAAGATAGGCAAAGTGTCAATGCTTGTTAGAAATTTGTCCAACAAGGTAATCGAGAGTAAGAACCTACTCCAAAGGAGTGCATTGACACAATATTAGGTGGAGATTTGGGAGAGGGAGATTTTCCTTAACAAAAGAAGAAATCAATGAAGAGATAGTACATGAACAAGAATGGTTGCCATTATATGATCAACATATAGCCGCTCTAGTTTGGTTGAAAGAAAGGAAGGAGAGGAAGCCTGAAGAAGAAACTAATCCTGCATTAGAATTATAAGAGATCCTAAATTTGGTCAACAAACCAATAGAGAAGGGCATGACAAAGAGATTTTCCAATATCACCATAGATGAATGAGGGTCCATGACTCTACATGTTGTAGTTCCTATGATTGATAAAATCAAAGATCAGATTACTCTAGAAGAATGTAATGTGAGAACATTTGATGTGGGACATTCAACTAAAGAATCGACAATAGAAGAATTTGATGATTATGCCCAAGCAATGAAGGAATGAAGAATTTGGAAGAAAAGTACTAGAAGTGAAAAATGAGAACAAAAACTTGTGTGGATATCTGCAGTGCCTATCTCATCCAGTTAAGCAAGAAGACCAAGCGTTTGTTCCCCCTACAATTCTTCCATAGGAATCAGTAGAAGGCATTGAGGAAATGAGGAAAATCATTGAAGGCATAGAAGAATGAGTGAAAGGCATTCAGAATGATGCAGGAAAATATGTCGAGGACTCGACATAGGTGTATGAAAGATCATTAACTATCCTTTCTAGGATAGAATGTGTGGATGAATCGTTGGATGATGCACATCTTTACCAGAATGAGACGATCCCTCACTTGCAAACTTATGTGGACACTCCCAAGTAGACACTGATTGATGGAGGAAAATAAATGTATGAAAAATGAAATGAAGACTTTACTTGGTTGAGGAAGTTGGTTGGAAATATTCAAAAAGGTATTTTCAATATAGTTATGGCCCTGTTTGCAGAGAGATTGATTGAGGAAGAAATAACTGCAGATAATTTGAAGAACAAACTGGAGTTCTCGAGAGATGACTTCGAGAATATTTCCATATTCTCAAATATTATGCACACCACTCAAGACTCAATGCCAAATTGGGAGGACAACTTCAACAGACGTGAGAGAGATGCAACCATTTTGGATTTCATGCGAGAATCAACACCAAGTGTTAGTGTGGACGAGTTGGAGATGGTACTTTCCAAATTTGTTGCATCTAGGGAGAGGAATCAAACATAGGAATCCACATATAATACTTTATTATTTTTCCTCCATGACTTCTGTGCCCAAATCAACTTAATTAAATAACCATTAAATGCACTTATCAATACTATATAATAAGCTTTAATTTAATTAAGTATAACTTAATTAATAATTACCAATCAAATAAATAGCTTATTAAATCCTCCATATGATCAACTCGAAGTCCAAACATTGCCTGCTAAGGCCAAACATCCAAGTGCCCTGCCAAGAATAGTAACTGGGCAAATGGACTTACTATAAATAGTAAGTCCCTCAAATTGAGCAAACTGACAAATGAGTCAATCACTGCGCATACCAAGAGCCTGGGTGCCCCTACCAAATATAGCAATCCCTCCAAAAGATTTCCGATAAATAGTAAGTCTTTGAATAATTGCTCTAGACAACAATACTAAATCTTAGCATTGCCACCAAGCTATTCAGGCGCCCTGCTAAAGATAGAAACCTTGACTTTCCCAAAATTGCCAATTACTATTAACAGTAAGTGTGCCAATTTGACTCAAACGAAGAGAAATCCTAAACATCCCAGACAATGTGGGAATCTAGCCTCTGGCTCGACCAATTGAGACCTCTATCCAACTGATTAGCCTACAAGTGTTAGGAAATAGGCTAATCCTTCGAAAGTTGACGTTCATGAAAAAGGGGACATTATAGTCTGCCCTTCCTGATATTGCTTGTCCCAAAGCAATCTCAGAATCAAAAAACTCACCAATCCTCTCGGATCCCAAGGGTCAAATTGTGTAATGTCCCCGTGATCACCCACTACCTCTTGTAACACCAACATCAAAACAACCGATGGTCCCCGCCACACCAAATCGAATCTGACTGTAGATGTCGCAAGAGTGAACATCTCAAAGGGAAGCAACTCGGAAGGCTCTCAAAGCTTGCTTACCCAAACTGTGCAAAGTGAGTTGTCATACACACTGTCCAACACTTGCACAACTGAATCGCGTATCTGAAAGAGGTCATGCACATGAGGGTCAAAAGTAAAACCATGCGTACTCGACACCATGTACACACCCAAAAACTCCCCTGCATGCCCTGTCTGAAATCCCGATGCACTGGAAGGATCCCAAAATCTAAATTGAAGCCTACCAAGAAGAACATCCGCAGACTTTTGCTGCTCAACCTTGAATTCAACTTCACCATGCTAAAAGTGGTGAAGCCAACCAATGGAACCCACCCAAATTGAAGCGCTAACCTGGTCATCACTCGGGTCCTGAAGCAAATTGAACTCATCCATTTTCTACGTGGAGATAAGAACATCCAAAGGCTTCTATAACGCTACCATTTGTATACACCTAAAAATGGTCATCTAGACTAATAGCCCGTTTCTAGCATTATTTGCTAAAATATCAATTGCTTATTCTTGATCAAATCCTAGTTCTATCATTTATTCGATTATTTTCTATGAGCTAACCATTTTATCCCAAGTTTTTATTTATTTAAAAGGAATTCCCTCCCCTTTTAATAAATAAAAAGCCCCCACTTTTCCTCTTATCCTAAGTTGCACAAATAAAGCATTATTCTTATTTTACAAAAAGGGAAAAAACACTTTTTGTCTCATATGGACACAAAAGTCAACTCTTATTTTCTCATTGGAGGATACTTGTGCACATGAATTGCTCCTCTTTGATGCTCCACTGTTGATTAAATCTTTTGCCTCTTAATCTCCATGGTCCATTCTTTCTCATTTCTTATAAAAGGAGAGCTCTCTTCTTCAGTCTAGACCCCCAACTTTTTATGCTAATGTTATGCTGCAGGTTTTCTAGGTCACTTTGGAGCTTTTGGAGATTTGGAGCATTCTTGGCTTTTTGCATCTACATGTTATACATGTTATCATAGTTTCATTTCTTGCCTTGTCATGGCATTCATAGCTTCATACTTAGCTTAGTTTCCTTTATGCTTTAGATTAATTCATCTAGCTTAACTAGGAGGCTTTGTAATACTTGCATCTTTCATTTTCATAGCTTAGCTTGCATTTCCATTTCTAGCATAGCATTGCATTGCATTTTCATTCTTGATTCTTGAGGATATTAGCATTCTTGCCCTTGTCTTCATTGAATCTCCCATTGCATGGTTTACTAGCAAGGTTATAGGCTAAATAGCTCTAGCTGAGAGCATTCTTAAAACCCTTGCACTCCATGCCTAGGGAGCTATGGATTGATTTTTGAGACCTCATTCTTGAGTGTTCTTGAATGTAATGATTCATAGAAGGGCACTATTTAGAGTACACACCACTAACTCCATCCTTTGTTGGGCTCCCATGGATATGTCGATTCCACAAGTAATCCAACTTGCAGGGACTGATCCCATCTATAGCAAATGGTAGATACCCATCCCACAAAGCATGGTAGAACCTTGAAGCTAATCCACACTGACGCATCATCAATTCCTTTGTATGTGTATTAGAAAATTAGTGATGAGTACTCCTCCCTATGCAGTCATGATAAATAGCTCCCACCTTGTTCAAGCACTGACTGTCATAGTTTTGATTATAACCTCTGTCATCTGACTCATCACCAACACCTACAGTGGATGTGGCTATAGGAGAACTCGATGTAGCATGTGGTTCTCTACTGCTTTCTATAAATCCAATCGCCCCCAATTGTATAATCTGCACCTGTAACTATGATGAGTGTGACCACATCCTCAACTTGCACATAACTATAATCCATTTACATAGGAACGTCACCAATTGCCATTGTAGGAAACTATACTGTAACTACATTTGGTGAAGGCTATGCTCAACTCTACGGTGACCTCATCTAATCGTGATTGTGACTCTTGAAGGCCCAATTGGGTGCTCTCCAAAGAATCCATAGTCACTCCCAACTCATGTGTGAGCTCATCTACCTCCTCTTCCTTTCCCCTCAGCGCATCATAGCAAGTGCAGCCCCACTCGAGAAGATAGTCTCCGTCAGCCAATAACTGCAAAAAGTTTTGTTTCATTATTCTGATGGCTTCTCGAAGCATATGAAACTCTGTAAGGGAAAGGCTGCAAACACAATGCTCATCTGTCATAGGAGTACCTCAACCATAGGTAGCTAACACATGACGAGTAGCATCAAAATGCTCAATGGCTGTGGCAATTTGACTGTCATTCACATTTAGCTGCCCGACCAAATGATGTCTTTGAAATCCATAACTCCCATATAAAGTCTTTGACCCACAATCTGCACTGTGATATGAGGCTGTATCAACATCGTTCACCTCATGAAAACAAGCATCATGTGTGCTATCATCACCGCACACATAAATAACCAAGGTACTGCTGCTAAGCACCTCAAAGAATGGCTCATTCGGAAAAGTGGAGTCTACTGATATAACAGTATCTTCATGCACTTTCTCCAAGGTTGCTGCATGTCCGTCCAAATTCCGATCCTGGGACCTATTACCAACCACTGAGTTATCTAATTTATCTTCCCAAGTCTGATTTGTAAAATCAGATTTGTTGTTGCCTACATATGCATCACATAACTCAACTCTAACACCCAATCCTTGAGTGTCTACACTGGGAAACTCTATGCAACCATCTTTCACACATGGAATGGTTGTTGTCTCATGAGTAGGCTCAACAATATGACTGCTGTCATAAAAATCAAAACTGTGAGTACCCACTTCTTCCTCAATTTTCACCCTCCTACCTCTAGATACCATTTGCTTGTTATCGCGCAAACCAACCCTTCCTGCAAATAAGTCACGAGCAGACCTGTGATATTGTTTCTTTACTGAACTAGTCATACCACATAGCTTTGGATGAAAGTTCATAAAATAGTAGAGAGATAAATCTTTCTTAACATTTTGAGGAAGAGTGTTATAGTCCTCAAACATGCTAAGCACCACATCCTCCTTTTAGTCATCCATTATATCCCGTGGTGTAACCTTCAACTGATTTCCCTGTTTAATTAACCTCCTGATTATTTTCATGATTGACAATTGCAAGAAAGTTGATCACTCACATACCATTTGTATGATCAATATAAAAATTTTCCAACCTCCCAATAGGATGACAGGAAACCGCTCTGATACCATTGTAGTAACCCCAACTGGGTTATAGCTTCAATTTTGGCTCTGAGTTATGTATGTTTTGGGGTGTTTGTGTTTTCTTTGCAATTTTTTTAAAATTTTTGGGTATATATGCTTTTTATGGAATTTTGACAATTTAAGGAAATTGAAGCACTATGCATTGAAATTTCAAAGTTAAACAAACTATTCAATGTGCCTTCATATTTTTCCCTAACACCATGCAATTCTTCTTGTCAGCTTATTTCATTAGCCATTGCCAATAACTATTTACAATGCTAATATAAGTGCAACATTTTATTTCAAACTATCAAGAACCTGGAGCTGTATATAATTGACGTTGCATATCCTTGAATGTGATCGCAACAATCTAAAAGAGCATGATCCTTTGACGTGAAAGCTGGTAATCTCCAGCGTCAGCACAAGTAGGACAAAAAACGGGCCCTTATCCTTGCAATGTAGGCTCTCCTAGTCAATGCTGCTGCATGTAAACTAAGGGCCGGCCCAGTATGAGAACCACAACAACTAGTATTGTAAAATGTAGGCCCTTCCTAGGCTGCGATCTGTTCTCTGATTCAAACCACACTCTCTGCAAACTACTTTTGAAGCCAATTGCTAACCCCACCTCTCAATTGGGTCACAATTCAAAGCACAATTATGGTCTTTGAATAAGACCATCACAAGCACAATTCACAGGCAGCTAGCTGTTTACCAATTCAAAGTGCAGCATCTTGGTAGAATTCACAATCCGACAAGATCAGAATTTCTGAAAACCCTTGGCTAAAATGAATTCGATTTTAGCATTTGAAGGTATTTATAATTCGTCATTACAATTCGCCCTGGGGCTTCTCCTCCACACCTCATATGATTTCCTTTTGTATTTTCTTTTGAGGTACATTTGAAATATAATACTTAATTATTTTCCCTCCATGACTTAGATGGCCAAATCAGCTTAATTAAATAACCATTAAATGCACTTATCAATACTTTATAATAAGCTTTAGTTTAATTATTAATTAAGTATGACTAAATAATTAACAATCAAATAAATAGCTTATTAAATCCTCCACATGATTAACTCAAAATCTAGATATTCCCTACCAAGGCTAGACATCCAAGTGCCCTGCTATTAATAGTAACAAGGCAAATTGACTTACTATAAATGGTAAGTCCCTCAAACTGAGCCAACTGACGAATGAGTCAATCACTGTGCATACCAAGAGCTTGAGTGCCCTTGCCAAATTTAGTAATCCCTCAACAATGACTTACTATAAATAGTAAGTCTTTGAAGAACTGTTCCAGACAACGATACTGAATCTCAACACAGCCACCCAATTGTTCAAGTGCCTTGCTAAAGATAGAAACCCTGACTTTCCCTAAATAGACACTATAAATAGTAAGTGTGCCAATTTGACTCAAACGAAGAGCAATCCTGAACATCCTAGACCATTGGAGTGAAAAACTAGCCTCTGGGTCAACCAACTGAGATCCTCTATCCAATTGATTAGCCTACGAGGGTCAGGAAATAGGCTAATCCCCTGAAAGTTGATGTTTACGAAAGAGGGGATATTACACTCAACCCATTTGGTTACATAGTCAAGGCAATTCAGAATTAAAGACTTGTCATTTGTTGGGGGATTAATTGGGCCCACAAAATCAATTCCCCATTTGTCAAAAGGGGTGACAACAACTTGAGGATGTAGAGGCATTTCATCTAATCTAGTTGGTCTACCCATCTGTTGACACCTATCACATTTCCTTGTATACTTACTTGCAACCTTATGAAGTGTAGGCCAGTAATATTTTGTATTGGGGATTTTAATGGCTGTTTTGTTTGCTGCAGAGTGTCCCCCACAGGGTTCATCATGGCAAGCATGAAGGATATCATAGGTTTCATCTTCTCTCACGCATCGTTTGATGAAACTATCTGGTCCACTACAAAATAAACAATCAACTATCTATGAGAACTGAAGATTCTTTTGAATGAGCACCCTTCTCCCTTTTGTAGAGAAATGTGGTGGAACTTTTCCTACAACCAAATAATTAGCTATGTTTGCAAACAAGGGTGTGTGTACACCGATAGAGAATAAATGCTTTGTTATTCCTAACCAGTTACTGAGAGGGTGGGGGGCGGGGGCGGGGGCGGAGGGTGAATCAGTAAATACTATTTCTATTGCAATTTAAAACTTGTATAAAGATTCTTGAAAGATAAGTAGAATGTAAACAATCGTCCACAAGCATAAATAGAAATGCTCAGATCAACACATCATGCATACGTGGAAACCCTCGGTTAGATGGAAAAACCCATGGTGAGACAAAGCTCACAACTTCACTACTGCAGTAATAAAGACGCCCTGTTACGAGCTTACAAAGCACTTGCAAGAGTGCTACCCGGTTAAGGGATTTGGTAAAAGATCGATTAAGACCTTAACTCTGTTAGGAGACGCTTTATTAGAGGATTTTCAACATCAACAAAGATGTTACTTGGTTAAAGGATTTTTACAAAGAACCTATTAGGGTTCACCTTGATAGAGGGATTTCAATATGCTTTCAAAATACAAAAGCAATGATCTTAACTTGACACTTTCTATTTGATTAGCTCATACCTGTTGATCTTTCCTGGTTCTGCCTAGCTGTTGATCTTTCTGCCTTTCACCGCTGTGACTGTAGCACTTCTCTCAGAAGGTATCTCTCTTCTTCTCTGTATATTCAACAACTATCAACAACAACATTTCTTGCGTCCTATGCCCTGTATTTATACAAAATTTCATCTCAATGAAACCCTTAAGTCATAGAACTGCCAGGCTGTAAACTCGTCCTTAAATCATGCAACAAAACAAAAAGCTTTGCGTTCTGATCTTGAGTTTACCTTGAAACATCCGCGTAGAAATAAAACTAACTCCTGTTGAAAAGCTAACTTTAGTTCTAAACAGTGGATAGACATGCTGTTTGACCGGTGTCAATCTTGTATCCGGTCCATCTCTGTTTGTAATAGAAGACTGGTACAATGCACTTTGTTCTGTCTACTGGTGCATCTCCTCTGTTATAGTCTACCGGTGCATATAAAGTAATATGAGTGATCTTCCGGTGTACTTATACCGATGGGAATGGTGTTTGCATCTTACTTTACTAATGACAACTTAAATTGCTAACAATCTTCCCCTTTGTCATTGGTGGAAAAACCATTGCTCACTAACCATTACTCATTAATACCTTGTCTTGTAGACTTCTCTTTCCTCTGGTTGCATACTTCCCCTGTTTTGGTGCTTTAGCTCTTCTGTTCTGACCTCTTGACCCTTCTTCTCTGAAGTCTTCTTTTTTCTCCTCTTCTTCTGACCTCCTGACCCTTCTCTTCCCTGTAAATATCTTCTTCTAATCTTCCCCCTTTTGGCCTCCATAGGACAAAGGGTTAGACTTCACTTAAGATTTTACATTTGTAGCTTTGTGAAGATATCCTTGTATATGTTCTTATGAAGAAATAGGTTTCATTGACCGGTAACATATTCAATGTTTTTTTGTGTTGCTTTTAGAGAGAAAATAATGTTCTCCATGTCCTCCACAGTCTTGTAGTCCAGTTCACTGATCAGATTCTCAGCATCTGTTGTAGTCTTTTGCATTGAGTCAAATGTGAGCACCAGAAATAATTGGAATCCAATTATGTCTTGGATTCTTTTGGTCTTCTCTTCAGATGCCTTTCTCAGAATAAGAGCTAGGCTTGTCATTTCCCTGCTGAAAGCTGTTGCAGACTTGTTCTTTTTGTCAAACTGGGAAGACAGTGCTCTTATGTCTTTTGAAGTCTTTGTTGACTTCTCAGTGAGATCTTGAATAGAAGTATCAAAATTTGAAGTTCTGGACATAAAATTGCCTGCAACTTGAATCTGTTGTTGATGTACCCTTAGATTGGTCGATAGTGTGACCTTTATTTCCTCAACCTGTTTGTCGAGAATTTCTATTCTCTTCTTCTTGTAATGATCAATTGCCACTGTCTCTGGATCAGTTAGATCTTCTCCGATTGCTTGTGCTAATATTTCCAGTTGATCTATTACAAGTTCATCTTCATCAAGGTCAGCATCGGGTACAAAGTTGCTCAGGATATTTTAGACACTTGTTACAACCATGTCCTGTTTCCTTTTTGTTAGCTCCTTTAGCTGCCTTGTTAACATTTTGCTGATGTCAACCACAATCTCGGTAGCCTTGCTCCTTTTTGCTTCAGTATCTATTGCAAAAGATAGCTTCCTCTTGGATGAGGATGAGCTTGTAACATCTATCTATTCCTTGTGTGTAGGCTCCTGTACCGGTAGTGCTTGCTCAATGTGTACAGGCAACTCTTGTTTTTGTTCATTCTGTTGTTTTTGTTTGTTTTCATCATTTCCCGGTTGGGCTAACTCTTCTGGTAATGCCACATTTTCCGGTGGTGCCTCCTCTTGTGGTAGGTCTTCTGCTGCTGGTACTTCTTCCTCATTTTGTGCTTCCACTTCTGGTTGAGCATCCTCTTCTTGTTGAAATTACTCTTCTTGTGGGACTTCTTCCTGGTGCTGCTCTTCGGCTGTGTGCAGATCTCCCACAACAATTTCTTCTTCAACACCTGTAGTGGCGTCGGTGGGCATCTTGATTGATGACTCTCCCAGATTCACATGTTCCCCAGATGTGAACTGTTCTGTGTGAATATGCTTCTCACCGGTTGTAGGTGCTACATTTTACAATTCTAGTGGTAAAATTGAACTGGTGGTGCTTGTGCTGTTTGAGTTGGATCCTGTGGACCTGCTCCCTCAAGAGCATTGAAGTCGTACTGCTGCCAGAAATCTAAAGTCTCTTTATAGACTTCATTTTCATTTCTGTTGAGTATCTTGGCAACTCTATACTTGGTATCCAAGTTCATTGATGCTTCCTCTAGTAGAAGCTTGATTCTCTCTTCACTAGGACCAGGTCTGACCTTAGACAATGTCTCCTTATTGATTCTAGTGTTGGTGCCTAGGCCGGTTCTCCATTGGGTCATTAGCTTAGAATTGAGTTCAGGGGGAAACTTGGGCCTATAGTCCCTTGGTGTTATGTTGTAATCCATAAAAGTTTCCACTATAGCTACTATGACTGACTGTTTATCCTCATCTCCTAGCACACTATACCATCTATCGGCATTATCTACTTCTCCAAAATCCATCACCTCATCAACTATTTCATTGATAGTTATAGTGCGAGTCTTACCTTTACCTGGAGAGATAAGAACAGTTGGGCGAGCTGGATCATTGCCTTTATCATCGGTGATGCCGATGATGACCGGTCCGGTAGGAATCTTCTCTTTGACCGGTACTTCTACTCCAAGTACTCCTTTTTCTTTTCAGGTATCAATGACCGGTGGCTTAGTTACCCTCTGGTGTGCTTCTTCTGGTTGTATTTGGGTTTGAAGGAGTTTTCTCCATATTGCTACTCCTTCCTCATGAACCTTCTCAGCTTCTCCTATAAGCATCCGACCGATCCTCTTCTTTGTGAGGAAATTTTGTTGATGGAGTTCCGCTTGGTGAGTGGCCTCTTCCAGAGTGAGATGGTTCTGGACCTCAAGCAGAGATCAAATCCTCAGCTCCTTTTCTCTATTCATTGAAGCTTTCCACTTAGCTTCAAGAATCTCTTGGAGATCATCAGGTACAACCTTATGAAGTTCAGTAGGAGAGGTTAAATTTATAGATACAATGAACTACTGCTTCCTCTATTTTTCTCGTCTTCTTGATTGGGCAGTTGATATCTTCTGTTGACAGCACCCATTCTGCCACACTCTTTCAATCCTGCCACAAATTCATCAATTGTGGGATTTCTCGTTCTTGGTGGATCCTCCTTCACCAGTTTGCCAGAAGTCCTCTTTCTGACTAGAGCAACAGTTTCTTCAGTTTCTGTTTCCTCTTGATCTTCCCCTTGGGTACTAGGTACCGGTTGAGCTCTTCTCTTTTGATCCTTGGGTTGTTCTGTCACTGGCTTCTCTTCGATGTGGGGTTCCTTTTTGTATAGACGTTCTTGATTGGAGCTCTTTTCTTTAGATTATGTTGGATCTCTTCATATGTACCAAACTAGTAAGGAGAGAGATCTAGGTCAGCTTCGGTCAAGGCATCTGCATATGCCTTAGCTGTCTTGGAGGTGATCTCGTAGCCCAGTTCTGGAGCGTACCTTGTTCTCGGTTGCACTGCTTGAATAATGCAGTGATCAGTGGAAACTTGAAAACATACATCATCCTTATATGAGTCAACAATAGTTGACGACACCCGCTCCCTTGCATGCATTCTTAGTTGGAATGCCTCAAAGCATTCAGTCATTACTTTACCGAACTGGTTTCCCAGCTGGTTGGCCATTTCACTTATTTGATGCATAACCGGTCGATCGGTTCCCCATGTCACCTTTCCAATTCCCGGGAAGAAATTTGCATAATAGAAGTAAAGACATAGCAGTAGTGTCTCGTACTTCATGGATTTCTTCTTTACAATGCCTAGCTTCTTTATGTTTTCGAATATTTGACCTTGGAGCATTCTATAGAGATCATACTTGGCATTGTCATACATTATCCTCTGAGTAGCATGAATAGCTCCTCCCGGTATGTTGTTTAGGTTGCTAGACTCATAGATTTTATAACCTAATACAGTAAAGGTGAACCAAACTCCTTCATCTTCGATGTTGTTTACTCTCATCAGTTGACCATCGGATTTAGACTTTGTCAGCTTAGTGAAGATCGCATTGGAGATAGTTCTTAGGGTTAATGCTTCCCCTTCTTGACTGTAGCCGGTCACGCGATGCAAATCCTCCTTTGTAATTTGTGTAGCTACACGATTTTGGAGGCAAAACCCTAGATTGTGCACATGACTGAGAACCAGTCGAATCCAATCTGGTCGGATGATAGTTGGATAGCTGAGTCTGTTGATGAGACCGCGTGACACCAGCTGCGCATATTTATTAGGAAGCTTTTCGTCCTCACATAGCGAGAGATACTCGCTCTGGATGAACGTCTCTCCCAGTTCTTCCTGCTTGGCATGAATGAAAGCAGTCATGTCTTCCATCATAAGAACACCATCGTGCACGCCAGATAGTGCACCATTCATGTCGTTCGCCTTGTTCCGAATCGCCATGATATTGTAGACAGGTCGATCAACTTGATTTCCTTGAATCAGCTTCGCGACGGATGATGAAGATGCCATTGCTATCAACCGGTTAATACAGAAAGTAGCTTGATCGGTCTTACAAACAATATCTTTCGATGATCAAAGCATGAGAATATTACTCAAGCATAGGAATTGTTAATCACAAAATCGCAAAGTAAAAGTAAATGAGTAATCCTCCTTTCTTTATATAGGGTTAGGGCATAACGGTAATTACCAAATTGTAAGTATTGTTAAACGGCTACAACATTAATTGCCTTACCTAACCTTTCTTTCTTTTTTCGTCAACCGGTATTCAGGCTTTTTTGGTTGAACAAACCCTAGTTGATCAATGCTTTACCTGTCCAGTTATACTTCCTGACTGAGTGAGTGGGTTGCTCACAGACCTAACGGGAACAGTAGACGAGCTACTAGTTCCCCCTAAGCCTGCTAGGCTCAGTTTGCTGAAGAGATATGACAATTTGCCGATGATGATCTTTCCTCTGTCTTCTCCTTAGCGGAGCTCTTTGATTCCTTCTTGAACCAAATCTGCTTGACTTCTTTCTCGATCTTCATTCCTTTGTTATTCTTTGCATTTGAAGATGAGGTCTTCTTTACCGGTTTGACTGATCCTTTCCTTATGTTCACTGACCGGTTCCTGCAGTCTTTAGCTAGGTGTCCAACTTTGTTGCATGTGTAATAGACTATCCCTATTGACTTCCATGGATTCACCCTTCTGTTGTTAGGTGACCGGCACCAGGAGTCATTTTGACTGTGCATGTCGCAATTAGCACAGTTGGTTGTGCTCTGATTCTTGTTTCTTTTGGGGAATACCGGTCTTGGTGGGGATCTGAATTCAATTGTCTTGGATCTGCATTCATCAGCTTTGTCTCCGAACTTGTTGCATGCGTAGCAATAGCCCTTGAAGCTTCCCCTGCTTCCACTAGAAACAGTTGTGGGGCTCGACCAACATTCATTGATCAACTGTTAGTTGGCTTGACCGGTGCATTTCTGCGGTTGCTTGTTTATGGCATGGTTTCCCATAGTGTTTGTAAGAATTGTTGAAGGTCTTTTTACCTTTTTGTTCTTTTGGTTTCTTCTTTTCTTTTTTGCTTGTGTTGGCTCCTGATGACTCACCAATCTCTTTGGTGTCTTTACCGGTGAATCTAAGACCGTTGGGATCTTTGTGCTTTCTTTGAGCTTTGAGTTGCTTATCAAGGTTGACGGAGCTCTTGTTGTATCTTCTTATGGTTTCATTCCTTTCTTCAAGTTTTTTCATCTGTTCTTTTAGTTGATACAAGTCTATTGCCAGCCTTTTGCATGCTTCATCTCTATCATGCCAACCCTTTTGCATGTTGGCATATTCTTGAGTGACAATTTGCATGTCTTCTTGAAGTTGTACAACGACAAGATCATTTTCCCTTACCGCTTCCTCTGCTAGATTTCTCGCTCTCTCAGAGGTCGTTAAGGACTTGACTACTGTGTTTCTTTCATCTTCAGCTTTCCTCTTTTTCTCAATGACTTCAGTCATCCTTAGGGCATTATCTTCTTGCTCCCTCTTTAGGTTGGAGATTTGATCGGTTAGGATCTGGTTTCTCTCCATGAGCTCAGAGACGGCCTCCTCAGCTTCATCAGATCCACTTTGCCCAGAGAGTTCATCAATTGTTTCATTGCTCTCACTCAACTGCTGAGCCAACTCCTTTCTTTTAGCAAGTGATCTTCTCAGCCTATTCTCTAGAGAGGCAATGATGTCGTTGGCTTCCTCAAGCTGTTTCTGATACCTGTAATCCTCCATGATCTTTTTCTCAAGCGGTTAAGCTTTATATATTAGAGAACTAGGCTCTAATACCAATTGTTATTCCTAATCGGTTACTGAGAGGGGGGGGGGGGGTGAATCAGTAAATACTATTTCTATTGCAATTTAAAACTTGTATAAAGATTCTTGCAAGATAAGCAGAATGTAAACAATCATCCACAAGCATAAATAGAAATACTCACATCAACACATCATGTATACGTGGAAACCCTCGGTTAGAAGGAAAAAACCATGGTGAGACAGAGCTCACAACTTCACTACTGCAGTAATAAAGACACCCTGTTAGGAGCTTACAAAGCACTTGCAAGAGTGCTACCTGGTTAAGGGATTTGGTAAATGATCGGTTAAGACCTTAACTCGGTTAGGAGCCGCCTTATTAGAGGACTTTCAACATCAACAAAGATGTTACCCGGTTAAAGGATTTTTAAAAGGAACCTATTAGTGTTCACCCTGATAAAGGGATTTCAATATGCTTTCACAATACAAAAGCAATGATCTTAACATGACACTTTCTGTCTGATTAGATCATCCCTGTTGATCTTTTCTGATTTTGCCTGGCTTTTGATCTTTCTGCCTTTCACCTCTGTGATTGTAGCACTTCTCTCAGAAGGTATCTCTCTTCTTCTCTGTATATTCAACAATTATCAACAACAACATTTCTTGCGTCCTATGCCCTGTATTTATACAAAATTTCATCTCAACGAAACCCTTAACTCATAGAACCGCTAGGCTGTAAACTCGTCCTTAAATCATGCAACAAAATAGAAAGCTTTGCGTTTTGATCTTGAGTTTACCTTTAAACATCCGGTTAGAAATAAAACTAACTCCTATTAAAAAGATAACTTCAGTTCTTAATGGTGGATGCGATGCATATTCCGGTTTTAACTTAAACAGCTCTGCATTCACCGGTGCGGATAGACATGTTGTTTGATCGGTGTCAATCTTTTATTTGGTGCATCCCTGTTTGTAATATAAGACCGGTACAATGAACTGTGTTCAGTCTACCGGTGCATCTCCTTTGTTATAGTCTACCGGTGTATATGTTGTAATATGAGTGATCTTCCGGTGTACCTATACCGGTGGGAATGGTGTTTTCTTTCTTCACTAATGACAACTTAAATTGCTAACATGCTCATTAGGGAATGAGTCATGATTGACTTGCTTGTCTTCTGACGTAGTTAATCTAGATAGAAAATCTACCACAACATTTTCTTTTCTTGGTTTGTCTACTATGGTGATGTGAAATTTTTGCATTAGGAGTAACCACCTTGCTAACCTTCCGGTAATCAATGGTTTGTTCATGAGATTTTTGATTGCTGCATGTTCTGTATGAACAAAAGTCTGGTACCCTATGATTAATGCGTAAATTTATTGAGAGCATAAATTGCTGGTAGCATTACGTTTTCTGTTATAGTATAGTTGAACACAGCTCCTTGTAAATTCTTACTGATGAAGTAGGTAGCATTTTGTATGGTTCCTTCCTTTTGTCCTAAGACAACTCCTATTGCATAACTAGATGCATTTGTGTGAATGTGAAAAGGGGCCCTTAAGAATAGGAGCTTGGGTTAATGCTATCTTCAAATTAGAGAATGCTTTATCATAGACTGAAGTCCATTGAAACTCAACATCTTTAGTTAAGAAGTTGTATAGTGGGACTGCCATGCTATTGAAATCCTGTATAAAGCGTCCATAATATCCAGCATGACCTAGGAAACTTTTGACATCTCTTTGCTTGACAGGGATGAAAAGATTTGTGATTGCCTCTATCTTTGTAGGGTCAACTTGAATTCCTATCTAAGAGATGTAATGCCCAAGGACAAATCCTTCCTACACCATCATAAAACATTTCTCACTATTCAAAGATAAGTTGTGGTCCTCATATCTTTGCAAAGTCTTTGCCGAATTGTCCAGTGCTACTGCAAAACTACCACCATAGGCAGTAAAATGATCTATGCAAATCTCCACCAATCATGTGAAATATCTGAGAATATGTTGATGACGGTTCTTTGAAAAGTTGCGGGAGCATTGCATAGACCAAATGGTAGTACAAAATAGGCATAAGTCCTTGAAGGATAGGTGAAGATTGTCTTCTCTTGAGCCTTAGGTGCAATCTTTATCTGGTTATAATCACTTAAGTCATCAAGGAATGAGAAATATTGCTTTTTTGCCAAAGAATCTAGGACTTGATCTATAAAGGGAAGTGGAAAGTGGTCTTTCTTAGCTGCAGTTATCAGCTCCCTATAATCAACACAAACTCTCCATTTTTTGGCCTTCTTAGGCACTATCACCAAAGGAGATACCCACTGGCTATCGAAAATAGTGTCTGCAATGAACATGCAAAACAAGATCCAGGAATAGGTGGCTTCTCATCCACTTCATAATGGTTTTGAATAATTTGGGAGAGTACTACATCGCCTCCTTGTAGTTGCGTGAAGGATTGCCTTCCTATCATCATAAGTTGTGCTTGGAATTTACCTCCTTTGCCTCTTCTCCTATGCTTGGCCTTATTGACTACTCTAAATCAGAATGTGGTTGAGCAGGAGGATAGAGGACAAGTTTCTTCGTATTGATTCCATCAAAGATAGTCATATCCCCTGATCTGCATCTTGTGTAGCCATCTGCTGTGGCTAATCATGGCCTACCTAGAATATGGGATATCCACTAAGTGTAGCCTTGGGAGAGAGAATCATGAAATCTGCTGGATATTCCCAAGAGTAGAACTGTCAGCAAGCTGTAGGACAGTTGGAGTGGGTCTTAGGTTAGTTATGTTCAGATGCTGCATGATATCCTTGGTCATTACATTAATAGCTGCTCCCAAGTCTATTAGGGCATTCTTTACTTGAACTCTATTTATAATGACCCCGACTACAAGGCTACCAGGGTCAGAGTACTTTGGGACAATCAGTTTCCCTAGCATAATGTTTGCTAGTTGTCCCGCAACATGCACTGTTTGTGGGTCTTTCTTCTTCCTACCTGAATTTTTGAGACAAGCATCCCTAATTGCTTTGCTATATATGGGTACATCATTTATAGCTTGAAACAGAGGTATCTTAACACACACATGCTTTAACTGATCTAGGAAGTCAAAGGTCGGTTCCTCTGTTGGCTTTGCAACTTCTAATCTTTGAGGAAATGGTGGCACTAGATCAACATTTTGGATTGGTTCAACATTCTTTGTATTATCTAATTGCACAAGGGTATCAGTTAAAGTAGTGTTTCCTTCTTTTGCAGGTAACTCGGTTATAATAGGAAAAGAAGGTGTTGGTAAGGTTTTTCATGAATGTAGATGTATATCACTTATGTTCACAACATATGCATGGTATTGTGTAGGGTTTGTGGAACAAACTGGTTACTGTTTTGGCTTATTGTTGGGATTTGTTGTAGGCTGAGCTGGCAATTGAGTAGGTCTAGATGCACTTGCATTTGAATTGGCAGGTGGCATAATTGCTGGTTGTTGAGGCTGTGGAGGTGGTTGCAGGTAACCAATTCCCTAGTTTGGCCACTGTTGGCCTCCTCTCTATTGAGATGTCTATTGCTAGTTCCGATGAGGTGGCTGCCAATTTCCCTGAGGTTGTTGCCAATCTCCTTGAGATTGCTGCCATTGAGGTGGAGGGTTTCGATAATTTGGCCAAGTGTTCTGAGGGTTATTCCAAGGTTGAGGTGGATAGTTCCCAATCTTTAATGGATATGTAGGTTGGCATTCATTACCACATGCAAAAGAATTCAAGTAAGGTCAACTAAAAGACAAAGGATCTGGAGGCATATCTTGTCTTGGAGCCCATGGGCTCCTTTGTGCAATATAGAAAATCTATTCCTCCTCACCTTGCATTAGCTTGAAGTATGGTGGAATTTGATTACTTTCAATGTTGGCTACCATTTTGCATCTGCAATCCTTCTTTTGCCTACAATGGGGACAAAATTCTGCTAGCATTGTTTCTGCTTTATCATGCTTCTTTGCTTGAAGTGTGTCCTATTGGGTGGCCATGTTATCTATATGATATCTTGCTTGAGGTCTTTCAACAGTTGAGTTTTTTCCGTCCTTGAAACTCTATTAGAGTTATTATTTAGGGTTGCTCAAGAATAATTCTGGCGTATCTTCCTGATATCATCCCAAGGAGCTTGAGTGATATCTCGTCCCATCAAGTCTAAAGTCTCCATACAATTCTCAGTAATTCCTCTAAGGAATAGCAGTTTCTGGGATTCTTCACTAAGGGCATGATGCTAGAACTTCTGGAGACTAAACAAGAACCTTCATATATAGTCCTGTAGGCTTTCATCTTCCTTCTGCTTTATCTTGAAGATACCATCTCCTCTCATATCATTGCCTATACAGTATTCTTTATACTTCTCAAGAAATTTTCATTTCATCTCATCCCAAGTATCAACAACATTTTGTCCTAAGCTAATGAACCATCTTAGTGTAGATTCTTTTAGTGTAATAGGAAACAATTTAAACCTATGAGCATCAGTAGTATAATCATAGCTTCTACAAAGGATATCAAATTGAAACAGAAAGGTGTTTGGGTCCTCTTTTACCAGCCCATAAAACTTAGGAAGGATTGAGGCAAGAATGGTCTTTAGATTGTCAACTTCATTCTGGTCATTGATAGGGAATGGAAAGGTTGGATGATTAGGTTGATTAGGGGCGGCCATTCTTGCCTGGTAAACTACAAGAGCTAGAGGATTCTCCACAAGTGGTTGAGTCGAAGGATCTTCAGAGGATGATGAGCTAGTCAAAGGGGCAAACTCATTAGCAAACGGATTTATCTCAGCTTCATCTACGGGGTTGGTTTTCAAGGTTTGGTTCATTAGGAAGGAATCTTCCAAAAACATCCCTTCTTCTACCCTTATGCATGCAGTTTTTTACTCAATTTCCAATATACTCATCTAATGGACTAAAAACATTAATGGAACTTACGATCAACCTAGCCTTAGGCAAGATTAAAACTCTGAACAAAATGCAATAACTCAAATTTAATGACTTCAATAAGTTCATAGTTTGACACCATCCCTGACGAGAGTGCCAAAAATGTTGGCCTTCTTTAATGGTTCAATAACTAGGTCTATGAAACCACGACTTAAGGATTCAACATCCACATTTAAAAGCTATTTCTCCATCATAAAGACTCATTTCTATATCAACCCAAGGACATGAAACTTGAAATGGTGCCGCACTGTATGTGCACTAAGAAGTGACTAAAATAATGCCTATTCTAAGCGGAAATAAAGTGACTGTTGGAAAGTATCTGATGGAGATATTGTCATTGATGTCAAAGTCAAAGACATGAGATGCATAAAAAGAAATAATATGACATAATAAAGGCAATTTAAATACACAGTTAAGCAAATGATATATGACAGCAAATGAATATGAGTTCACAGCATGAAATAATGGTTTGAGTCACAGCAATCCCATTCAATGAATGTATCCTACAGCAGTTGCTTATGGTTCCTTATGGTTCATGATTAAGAGCATCCTAGAAAATAAAGGAGTGATAGTTTGAGGTACAGTAGCATAACAACAAACAAACCAAACTGGGCAAGTATCTTTTATAAAAGATGTTGACTTTCTTGCCTGGCCCATGTATCACACAGCTATGTCTAAAAAAAAGTTTAGAAATTGATCAACGTGTATGCAAAACCTGGAAGCATGGCCAAGCACATGAGTTGTCTGACAAAATAATGAATAAATAATTCACTTACAGCAGTCATGTATTAAGACAGTAATAGTATTATGATAATTTCAGAAGCAACGATTTAATTGGGAGGTGCTTGGAGATGCCGTTGGGAGTTCTGAAGGTTTGAAAACTAACAAACAATAAATGGAAGTTCTATATAGTGCAGCGATATATACTACAAAACAATGTAGAAAGCACCGTTGACATCCTTGAAGACAAATATGATTATTATTAAGTCAGAGATTTTTATTATTGAATATTTTCGACTTCCTTGAAGACAAAGAAGCGATTTGTTTTATGTTCCATAAAAGACAAAATTTATTTTGTCTTATTCAAAGAAAAGGCAAATGTTTGTTTGTATTATTCTTAAAGAGAAGTCAGCGATCAAAAGGAGTTCCGTAAAAGTTAAAGAAATAATGCTGCCACATCATTAATAAAATAAAAGGTTAAGAACCGTAAAAAGAGATGACCGTTCAAGTTAAAAGGATGCGACTCTTGTGAAAAAGACATATATATGTAAATAAATTTTGTGAATCAATTGTGCTGTAAGTGAGTAAAGTAAGTCAGCGGATAAGGAAGAGCGAAGTAATTAAGTGAAGAAAAAAAAATATATATGTGATCATTTGTTAATCTGATTTATATATAGACATCAAAATTACAAAAGGAGAGTGAGGCATGTGAATATATAAATTTATATATATACAGATTTGAAGGCTGACTCGAAAGAGTTTATAGGAGAATTATACAAAGAAGCAATTGAACAGATTTATGAAGAATTCCACGATAAAATTATAAACAGTTTCATGATATATTTATTGTCATAACAAAAGCAGATTGAGGAAAGAAATATTTAGTATTAAAAAAACAGTATCCATCATCAGTTGGGAAAGCAACATTGACAAGGTGGAAAAACAGATTTATGCACAGTGGGTTGGTGCTCACGAAGACAGCAGTGGGAGTTGGTGCTTCCAGTGGGTCGGTACCTGCGAAGTGTGGGAGTTGGAGCTTCTAGTGAGTCGGTGCTCATAAACATAGGGGTTGGAGCCTCTAGTAGGTGGTAGCCTACAAATTAATGTAAAAGAACAAGTTTATATAAAAGAAATTATTTGTTGTGGTTTTCTCCCACATTGGGTTTCCACGTAAACATTGTGTTACTATGTTCATGTGCATAATTGTTTATTTAAGTATTTGAAGTTATTGTTTGGATAAAAGTTTTTAAATTGGCAAAATTGTTATTATACTGATTCACCCTCCCCCCTCTCAGTATAATTGTGTGCTCTTCAGTATCATGCTAGAAATGAAATTACAGAAGGACATAAATGATATTACAGGATGGAAACGCTTCAAATACTAAACTTAACCTGAAATAGTTAACAAAAAAATAGTCTTGGCAAGCAGACAAGGAACTACTCTATTCTGCCTTGGCAATAGGAATAGTCACAAAATGAAATTCAAGTGGCTGCAAGAACATACAACTACTAGGACTTATTCTAACTACTCAACAAAAAGTTACCTATTTGAACAAAATGGATGGGATCCTCCTCAAGTGGGCCCGTTGAGTGATTATCCCTTAACTTAACTCATATATAAGAGATTAAAGCAACATTTTATTCATGATGAACTCAGTTACAACATAACAACAAATAAAATTGTATTTCCTTAAAACAGTAAACTTAGATACAAGATTACAACATTCAAAAGTTCTAACCTCTTAGAGGAACAACTGAGTCTTATTTATAGAAGGAAATTTGAACTACTCCTAAGTTCCTAACTACTTAGTCGATCCAATTGCAACAAGCTAGGAGGGTACGACTTTATTGAAAGCACGAAAAAGGGAGGAAGTTGTGCATGGGTAGGACCAAGTCAACTCAATCTTGCTTTAGAGTGTTGAAATATAGTTTCAATCAGATTTAATGTCTGATGGAATCACAATTAAATATAATTACATCAGTTATGTAATGCTCTACATTAGCATTACAGTCAGATTATAATTTGGACTGTAATGTTAATACAGATCACTCTTAATAGTTAATTATGTTTATTGTTATTGAAACTCCTATGCAGATTGATCTTGTCTAGAGATGATTAGTTAAGAGATGTTAAGTAAACTAATTATATTAGTTAGTAATTAATAGACATCATGAAGAGTCATGATCCTCCAAGTTGCTGACCCTTTGTATAATATATATGATTGATTGGAATGAGGAATCAATCAATCACAAAGGCAATTGCATTCCTCAGTCAATCAACAAGAGCAGATCATTCACTTACCTATTCATCCTATATTTCCTTGACATGGTATCAGAGCCAAGTTAGGAGAAGTGAATAAGATAGCAAGCAAATAGACATCGACGATCTAGGAACCAACGATCTGCAATATAGAAGGATCATCAGCACCCGAGCATCTACAATCTCTGCGACTGTATCAAGGATAAATCAGGTAGAGACCCATTAAACTTGCAGACTTTTAATCGACGACAGAAGCTCATTAATCTGCAGACATCTAAATTGACGATAGAGACTTAGATTATTCCAGTTATCAAAAATTATCGGTAGAGACACATAAAACTATTGCATCTTCAATAATAAGAAATTAGGAAGTTTAACACTTGAAGGTTATAAAATATGGCCCACACACTCAGGATGGAGGACAGACTTGAAGGTGCCTCTAACTTTGCCTCTTGGAAGATTCGAATCAATACATTGATGCAAGAACTAGAACTAGAATCCTACATAGAGGAAGAACCTAAAATACCTGAAGATGAGACAGAAAAAGCAATCTGGAAAAGACGAAACAATAAAGCCAGGAAGCTAATCATTGACTCAGTTAAAGACTCAATATTACCAAGCATATCGAGGTTAACATCTGCTTATGAGGTTTATAAAACCATTCAAAATACATTTGAGATAAATACTGCAAGCAGGATATTAACTCTAAAACAACAAATGATGAATATCAAAATGAATAAGGGAGAAACAATAACATCTTACTTTCTAAGAATCACTGAAATAAGGGATCAACTATTCTCCATCGGTAATACAGTTGATGATGTTGATCTTTCCCTAATTGCTCTAAGGGGATTACCTTTATCATGGGAGTCATTTATTCAATGTATCAGTGGAAGGCCTCCTTTGCCTAAATTCAACCAACTCAAAAATGATTGCTTACAAGAGGAAACTCGGTTGATATCCAGAGGGATTGGACCAAATAGGGAAGTGAGATTCAAGCACTGCAAACAAATACTTTCAACAAGAAGAAGTTCTTCAAGAGGAAAGGAAACAAATTTTTTTCTAATAATGCCAACTTCTCAAATAAATCTTATAAGAAAGACAAATCGAAGGTTCAGTGTTACAGATGCGACAAATATGGGCACACTCATAGAGAATGTCCTACCAGAAATAAAGGACAAGCAAATATAGCTAAAACCAAAGAAGATAATTCACTATTCTTTCTAGCATTATCAAGTGAACTTAATACAAATAAGAACACCTAGATAATTGACAGTGGAGCTTCTAGACACATAACTGGATTCAGGAATCAGTTTGAAGATCTTGAAGGACATTCTTCTGAAGAAGTCACCATTGGTGATAACTCCACCTACTCGTGAAAGGAATTGGGACCTGTTAAATCAAACTAGGAAGCGGGGTAACATTACATCTAAAAGATGTTTTGTTTGTACCAGAAATTAAAAGGAACCTAATATCCATTTCAGGGCTAGCTGATCAAGGATATAGAGTCACATTTAATGAAGATAAAGTTCTTCTTTGGCCTAAAAATTCAAATATAAAAAATGCTGTAACAATAGGATCTAGAGATGGTAGCTTATATAAACTACTCTGTGATCAAAAAGTTGCATTAAACTATGAAATTTCTCATAACAATGAATTATGGCATAAGAGGTTAGGTCATCTAGGTTATAGTGCTCTACCTATCATAAAGAAAATAACCTCAGGAATACCTAATACAGAATCAAAATACTCTGGCATTTGTAAAGCTTGTGCACTATGAAAAAATATTAAAAGTTCATTCCCTTCTAGTGAACACAAGTCTAAAGACATTTTAGAACTTATTCATTCTGATCTATGTGGGCCCATGTCAACACCCTCCCTAACGGGATCTCTATACTACATAATATTCATTGATGATTTCTCCCAGAAAACTTGGATATACTTTTTGAAGCTAAAAGAATCAATTGAAGTACTATCTAAGTTCAAAGAATTCAAAGCTTTAGTAGAAAATCAAACAGGGAAGAAAATCAGAATACTAAGATCAGATAATGGGGGTGAATACATAGCTGAAATCTTTAAAGAATTCTGCAAATCTGTTGGGATTAAGAGGGAGTATACTGTGCCATATAATCCTCAACAGAATGGAGTAGCAGAAAGAAAGAACATAACGATAATAGAAGCAGCTAAAGCCATGATGCATGACCAAAACATCCATGTCTCATTTTGGGCAGAAGCTTCAAATACTGCAGTATATATACAAAACAGATGTCCACATTCTAGTCTAAAAGATATAACTCCTGAAGAAGCTTTCACTGGAAACAAACCAGACTTAAGTCATCTTAGAATATTTGGATGCCCAGTTTATATTCATGTTCCAAAAGAAAAGAGGACCAAACTAGAACCATCTGGAAAAAGAGGTATTCTAGTGGGCTATAGTGAAAACTGCAAAGGATATCGCATATACATTCCAGGACAAAGGTCAGTTGAAATAAGCAGAGATGTAAAATTTGATGAAAGCATTACATGCAAAGATTCTGAAGATAATCAAAACTTAGAATCAGAAGAAGAACCCTCTACTGAAATTGAGAGGGAGAATATCTTAGAAGAATTTGAACGTCCAAATCTAAATGATGAAGATGTCTATAACAAGAAAAGACCACTATGGGCTAGGAAAAGGTTGGAAGAAAACAATGTGGAACCAAATGAAATGTTCAAAGAAAATAAAAGAACTAGAACACAAAAATGTTATGCAACATTGTTAACAGAGCTTACAAATCAAGAACCAACTGATGCTAAGGAAGCCTTAGCAAGTCAAGCCTGGAAAGATGCCATGATTGAAGAATATCAATCCATAATAAAAAATGATGTTTGGGATGTAGTACCTAGACCTAAAGGCAAATTAGTTGTTTCTTCTAAATGGCTGTTCAAAATCAAATATGCACTTGATGGCAGCATTGAAAAACATAAAGCTCGGTTTGTTGCAAGGGGATTCTCCCAAAAAGCTGGAATTGACTACGAAGAAACATTTGCACCAGTAGCCAGATATACTTCAGTAAGAACCATCATTGCAATTGCAGCTTCTAAAGGATGAAAAATACATCAGATGGATGTCAAGACAGCCTTCCTAAATGGTTCAATAGAAGAAGTATATATAGAACAATCAGAGGGGTTCACTACACATGATAGATCACATTATGTCTGCAAACTTAAAAGGGCTCTCTATGGACTAAAACAAGCCCTTAGAGCTTGGTATGCAAGAATAGATAGCTATTTAACTAAACTAGGATACTCCAAGAATGAGGCAGATCCTAACATTTATTTCAAAATTTCTAAAGGTGATATGATCATATTGGTTCTTTATGTTGATGATCTTTTGATAACAGGTGAAGATCATCTGATTGCTAAATGCAAACAAGACTTTGTTGCTGAATTTGATATGAGGGACTTGGGTCTTCTACACTATTTTCTAGGGTTGAAAGTAAGTCAAAAGGAAAACTACATCTTTCTAAATCAAGAAAAGTACACCACTGATATCTTAACTAGATTTGGAATGATGGATTGTAAACCTTTAGCAACTCCTATGGAAACAAACTTAATCAAACTTAAAATGGAAGCAGAAGGTTCAGAACCTGCAGATCCTATAGTATAGAGACAGATAGTTGGCTCTCTCATGCATCTTGTTAACACTCGTCTTGATATTTGTTATACAACTAATGTATTAAGTCACTTTATGTGTGAACCTAAAAGGATACATTTAATGGCTGCAAAACATATCTTAAGATATTTACGAGGAGCTATTGGACTTGGACTAAAATATGAAAATGTTGAGATTCAGCTACACGGATATACAGACTCCGATTGGGTCGGAAGTCCTACTGATCGTAAAAGTACTACTGGATGTTGTTTCAGTCTTTGGTCAGCCATGGTTTCTTGGCTCAGCAGGAAACAATCAGCAGTTGCTCAAAGCTCAACCGAAGCAGAATACATGGCAGCCACCATGGGAGCACGGGAAGCAGTATGGTTAAGGAAATTACTGTTTGGCTTATTTGGAGAACCCTTGAAATCCACTACTATCCATTGTGATAATCAAAGTTGTATCAAATTATCAGTGAATGCTGTCTTCCATAACCGATCTAAACACATTGAGATTCCATATCATTATATGAGAGATATGGTAGATCGGAACATCATTAAGTTGATGTATATTAGCACTGAAGAACAAAATGCTGACATATTTACCAAGCCCCTTGCAAGAGTGAAGATAGAATACTTCAGGAGCAAACTTGGTATGAGAAAATTAGAACTAAGTTCTAATATTAATTGTAATTTATTTATAAATAAATAAAATATTGCAATATTTAAATCGATGTTTTGAGAAGGTGACGATCTTCTATGTGTTAAGGTTACTATTTCAAGGTGACGATCTTGTTAATAGTTAACCAAGTGTGAAGAATGGCTTTATCAAAGTTAATGATCTGGATTGCGCTGGATATCTTGAACACTATGTTATTACTTGTTGTGTAATAACCATATCATGGCTAGACAACATTAAGTTGTTGGTTTCAAATTGTCATGATGTGTTCCGGACTGTATTATGTTCATGGCTAGACAACATTAAGTTGCTGGTTTCAAATTGTCATGATGTGTTCCGAATTGTATTAACTATTATGCTCATGGCTAGACAACATTGAGTTGTTGGTTTTAAATTGTCATGACTGAGAGTTTGACTTAAATCTTCTTTTACTAAGAGGGAGTGTTGAATTATAGTTTCAATCAGATTTAATGTCTGATGGAATCACAATTAAATATAATTACATCAGTTATGTAATGCTCTACATTAGCATTACAGTCAGATTATAATCTGGACTGTAATGTTAATGCAGATCACTCTTAATAGTTAATTATGTTTATTGTTATTGAAACTCCTATGCAGATTGATCTTGTCTAGAGATGATTAGTTAAGAGATGCTAAGTAAACTAATTATATTAGTTAGTAATTAATGGACATCATGAAGAGTCATGATCCTCCAAGTTGCTGACCCTTTGTATAATATATATGCTTGATTGGAATGAGGAATCAATCAATCACAAAGGCAATTGCATTCCTCAGTCCATCAACAAGAGTAGATCATTCACTTACCTATTCATCCTATATTTCCTTAACATAGAGAAGGTCTAGCACAACAGACCCTCCTAGATTTACTCAACTAACAGTCATGAAGGGAGAGTTTTCACTTCCACAAGAGCTGGAAGTCTTCAATCTTTTGACTTCTTCAATACTCTATCCCATTTGACTTCATCAACAATTGAGCAGCTGGCAAGAGTTTCTTCCTCTTTCTAAGCTTCATTCATAATTGCATGATGATGCTAGTGGGCACAAAAACATTTACATATCCATGATCACTTCAGAATAATATTTACTCAATCATATGCAACATTTAACATAGATATATCACATAGCAGCTTAATATAATAAAAATGGTTCCAAGGATAAGTTCATGTTCTATGCTTAACAAGTTTAAGGAAACACCATAAAAAGTATCAGAAAATGTCCTGTACCCTTAGCAACAGTAGCAAAAGCATCAAAAGTCTAATGAAAATGAGCCGTAAATTAGGCTCATCACCATTCACTGATAATTCTACAACAAGAATATTCCTTCCACTCTATTTTTTTGCAGGGATGACTTTAAAATGTTTTACTTTTCAATGTGTTTATATAAAGATAGAACATGAATCTTTTACCTCCCGCAGGGCATTAAGGACTTTACATGCTATTTGGTTTGAGCAATGAAAATATTTCTTTGTTACGTGGAGACATGTCCTTGGCCAAAATGTGGCCGTACTCGCCCCAAAACATCTCAAGGACAATGGGATGGGTTGGAAATGTCCCCCCATCAGCCCCCAAAATCCAAAAGAATAGTGGAAACATCTAAAAAATTGCAGGAAATGGTTGAGGATGGCTAGCCATCCCCAGGGCAAATGGGGTTGCCTAGACACTTCTCTTGAATGTGTCGAGGATATCTAGTGTCCCTTACAACTTGGCAAGGAAAAGTTTAATTAAAGGAAAAAACCACAAGTGATGAAAAGTAAAGGTTTGTGAGGGCCCTTGTACAAAACCTAAACCTAAAAACAACATTATAACATTCAAAAAAGAAAGAGATTATTTTTGTCATTTTGGAGTGTGAAAAGAAAAAAGAAAAATGCATCGTTTAGTCATCATACATCAAAATATTTGTCATTAGACATCACGCCAAATTAAGTGATGACTACCGATTAATGGCAAAAGTAGGAATCATCATCTATTCGATCTCTAATTATGAAGACATGATGATAACTCCATCATCATTAATTATATTATAAGAGAGGATTACCGGTGAATAAAAGGGGCACGGTAAGAATCATTGCATACAAAGAACGAATGTCGACTCAACATGCATATGAAAATTTCATAGAATAATGACTCCTAAATATCACAAGACTTAGCTGAAGTCAATAGGAGGTTTTATGAAACATCGCAATAGGATGGTCAAACACGTCAAATCAAGAAATTCACTAACACCATCGATCGCACATGAAGCTTGTCGAATATTGATAAATATCATTCCAAAAGAAGGATTGGGTGATCTTAGTTGTCATGTCTAATATCAAGAACAACTACCTTTGTAAGACGTATCGCCGACAGGACTTTAGTCATAGACCTCCTCTTTACGACGATAGCATCAAATATCAGAGGTTTGGAAAAATGATACACAACATACATATAGATTAAGATTAATATCCATATTGCCAATGGAACGACAATAGAGGATAGTAACCGTTTCCTTTGAAGTCAGCAATTCAGGTGTAGCAAGATCGACTTGATGGATATGAACAAAGATTCTAAGCATTACCAAGGAACAATCAACACTTGCGTTGAATATCAGCGATTAGTCATAAAGACTATCGAATTAGGACTAGAGTGTTTTCTTTAGTCATGGAGAGAGGTATGATTTGATTATAGAATCATTATGGATTATTAGCGGTCAAAGAATATATTAATCAAAGGGGGTGATTTGTTATGAGTATGGAGGTATCCGAAAAGCTACGATTATATAAAGACACTACTCGTCATTAATTGAAGAGTCACAACTCTTAAACAGTGGAAGATAGCCGTATCAAATACATCTTATTTCTGTATTTATCCTCATTGGAATAACTTTGTTCAGAGTAAATAGCCTGATCCGCTTTCACTAGTGCAAGTGTAAACAATATAAATCAGAGATGGCATCTAAGGGATCACATAGTTCTAGTTCGCATGTTATAGATAGCATCCATTTTGAGTGCAAGGCTTAAATTGATAATCAGATACAGCACTAATCACTTCCAAGTGATTACATTCAAAGTTGCATAATATTATTGATATATGAGATATTGCACCATTGCTATAAGCAATAAATATCGATTGCATACTTGCATTGTAAATCTGAGATTGCATAATTGATGTATCATGACAGCATATCAGACATTACAATTACCATATAATTTGGCGTCATTATATATATTTTTATTAAATATATCAAAGCATTTGATATTGATTTATCTTCCATTACTTGCTTAATTTATATTCAATTAACATAGTAAGAGGAGGAAGTTGAAGTAATTGTCCCAACTTTCCTTCATAGCTGAAAAGGGGACATTACGAGTGTGGAAAAAAGAAACAGAGCACAACAGTGAGAAACTGAGTGAAAGAAGAAAAGAGAAGTGAAGAAAGGGAAAAGGAAGATAATGTCTCCATCATTTTAGGTAAGTTCATTATTGTTAATTTATATTTACAAATTGTTTATTTTGTTTTTTGTCAAAAATATCAAAACAATAGGGAGGGTTTTTTTGCGTGTTTGTGTTCTATGTTTGCATTTGCAGCTGTCATTCAAATTTTCAAGCAGAAAATATTCAAAACCAATGAGTACTAGTAGCAGAAATGAGGATACAAAGCTTCAAGAAATTGAAATTGAAGAAGCGTGCCATGGCGATGGAAGTTCTTCGAGGAGTGTGTGTGTTTCATACAATGCATTTCAATGCCCTTCTATCCTCCTGAAAGGCTATGGCTGTGTCATATTCACAAAGAGCAATATAAACACAGCTTTACAAGAGACTACTCCTATCTTAAAGGCATACATTGTCACGGGGTAAAATCTTGTAAAAACATAACATTAGCTCAAAAGGTTGAGGTGACCAGGTTGCACATGGATGGTGAAGCCAAAATTAAGGAATAGGAATGGGGTCTTTACAGCCTAGTGCATCATTGTCTAGTGCTGTTCCTACTGCTACTATTGAGCGTAAGACTCAGAGAAAAGAAAATGTCCACTAGTGTTGTAAGTATGTTTAACTTGCAATCACGAGATGTAAATGATAGTTCTATTGCCACATTTTTCTATGCTAATGCAATATCATTTCATGTGGCATGGTCTCCATATTTTAAATAAATGTTCAAAGATGCACTTCTTGTTGGTCCTTCATATGTTGCCCTTAGAGATTATAAGTTACGCATCTCCCTCCTTGATAAGGAGTATTCTGAGGTGAGTAGAATGATGGTGGAGATGGACAATTTTATGGAAGGGGTGGTTACTCAATTATTTTGGACGGGTGGACCAATATTGACTTTAGTCTCTCATCAATGCCATTGTCACTTGTACAACAGACTCTTCTTTTTCAGAGCTATTGATTGTTTGGGGAAGATTAAGGGTGCAAACTTCCAATTCAGATATTGAAGGATGCCGAAGAGGAGGTTGGAGCCTCTAATATTGTACAAGTAGTGACTAATTCGGCCTAGGTATGCAAATAGATGGATCGATGGTGGAGGGTGCTTACAAACACATTTTTTAGATCCCATTTGTTCATGGGTTGAATTTCTCGAGCAAGCAATTCCTCAAGCCCATGGATACCAGTTATGCTAGCGACTTTATTTTGTTGGAGAGAAGGATTGAGATGTAGGCACCTCTACAATCAATAGTGGTTAATTTACAGTGGACTAGATGGGAAAAGGCCAACATACTTGAAGGAAAACGTGTCAAACAAAAAATCCTTAATGATGATTGTTTCTCCACAATGAGGTAAGAGTTTGTTCTTTTTTAAAGTTTTAATGAATTTCTGATTATAGTATCGAAATAATGATTTTATTTTAAACTAATTTGTTGCTGATTTTATAATTTTTATTGTTTTTTGACAGATGAAGCAACAAATCCATAGTAGGGACGAGGAACACATTAGACCCATCATATGTGACAATGGAACACTATGAACACCTATTTCATATGAGAATTTATTTTGTAAATCACAAATGGTATGCGACTAGACCTAGGAGAGTGCTTCGATTTGATGATGAAGAGGTGTAAGAAGACTTCATGAAACCCCTTTGGAAAAATGTAAATTGTGGAGGATTTTGGCAAAGTTAGATCACAATGGACGGGTTTTGTCAATCTTTGTGGCCCAACATTCAATAGATTAGAGTTGAGGATGGATAGAGCTACATTAGTTCAAAACGGCTCCATTGGATGGTTGACATGGCATGGCAAAGATGCGCTAGAATTGAGTATGCTTGTCACTTTCATAGGTTGCTAGTTCCTTTGTTGTAGAGAGGAATTGGTGTAGATATAACTTCATCCAATCAATCAAGAGGAATATGTTGATATTATGGCCTTTACGACAAAGATCGACCATCTTGGAAAAAGAGGAAATAATAAATATATTGGAAATATTTATTATAAATCAATTTATAAATAATAATAATAAATATGGGTGATATTTATTATTTATTGTTTATAAGATATTCTTTATATGAGTGGCATTTTAAATAAATAATAAATATAATAAAGATATTTATTATTACTTGGGAGGGCCCAAGTCGGCCACCATTGAGGTAGTTGAATTTACAAATCATACTCATATATAAGAAGTTCGATCCTTGAGAGAAAGATCATAAAAAACATAACATGATTCTCTCCCCTCAAGGATCGAATTCCTTATCTCATATGCGAATTTGGTAAAGTGTTGGAGCAAATTCATTAAGTGAATGCATTGAGCAAATTGTGCTGGAGCAAGACAAGCAAATGGCATATACATAGATCGGCTATGTATAGAAGCAGCGATATAATAAATCAGATATATGGTATGAACATAATCAGATGTATGATGCGAGCTTTGATAGTAGACTTGGTTATTGCATAGGCTGCGATTGGCATCAGCCGCCAAGTGCAGTCATTAACAGCGAATGCACTGCGTATGTACATCAATCACTAAGTGCAGATTGATAGTGATTCAAGAACACTTTGTTGAACAGATCTGGGTAGATCGGTGACACCTTGAAGCTGAGTTAAATAAAGCCCTAGGTGGGCTAACTTGGCATATATTGAACACACATGTAAAGGGATGTTTGTGGGCTGGTTGGACCTGATACTATAAGGCTAATTCAAAAACCTAGGGAAGACTTGAAGAAGCTACTTTAAAAGGACAAAATTGGTACAGGTTTGAAGGCATCAATTCCGGGTACTTTCTTTCCTTCTTTGTGATTACTATTTTATATCCTGTGTGTAGTGTTTGGAAGAGCTTTATAGTTTGATCATTCCTTGATAAATCTGGAAAATACTAACATGGTATTAGAGCCTAGGTAGAGAAAAAGATAAATTTTCAGATCTAGGAATACAAACTAAGTCTTTCAAAGCTAAGAATGGCAACCGGGGTTTGGCCCGGAAATAGTAATTTGACTTTACTTCTTATTATGAGGTTTTCATTTACAATGTCTTTGGTTGCCCTGATAGTGCCAACCAGTGCTAAGAGGGGAGGGGTGAATCAACACCTATAAAACTTTAGAACAAATCTGATGTAGTACACTACAATTGTAAGCAAAACAGGTTCTAGCATAAAAATAGCATTGAGCAATCAATCAATAAGAAACATCAGATTTATTGCGTGGAAACCCAAATCGGGAGAAAACCACGGTGTGAGGAAACCTCACAAATTCTGCACTCTTCTGAAGTGTGCCCTGTTAAGAGCCTTCCCTATTAATGTATTACAAGCGCACTGTTAGATGTGACCCGGTTAAGGGATTTGATACAATAAGATCTATTAGAGCCTGTTTGGTTAGAGGACTTAGAACACTTGATTAGATGTCACCTGGTTAAGGGATTTAGTACAAGGGGCTTGTTAATGTCCACCCAAAATATTGGGATTTTGCTATTGTAATTGTTAGAGAAGAATAGAGAATTTGACCTTTTAGAAATGGCTAAGATGTCCACCCAAAAGATTGGGATTTTGCTATTGTAATTGTTAGAGAAGAATAGAGAATTTGACCTTTTAGAAATGGCTTTGCTTAGCCTGATGCGATCTCTGTTATACTCAACTGAGAAACATCACCGGTCGCTGCAGGTATGTTCTCCTTTGTTGTTGTGCTTCTCTGCACTCTTCTCTCTTCTCCTTTCTCTTCACCTTAGCTTCTTCAGTGTACAGGTTCACTCTTTACTTTGGTAGAATGAGTGCAAACTATATTCTTGTCAGGCAGAGGAATATATAGATTTCTTGCCCTATTTGCTTTTCTCATGTACTACCTGTTTAAAGATCACCTTTGGATCCATCACCCAGTGGAGTATTAGTTCACTGAGGAAACATTTGATGCATGCTATGCTTTATCTGTTTTATGAAAGAAAACGAGAGATGCGTATGGGAAGCTTTCCTTCACAAGAGATATCTCGATGATTTAATGTCACAAACTCCGGCATTAAAATATTCAATCGCGCCTCATACCAATCGTCTTGATAACTCAAAGACTACCGGATTTAGTGCACTAACTCCCGGTCAAAGAGTTAGATAACTGATTGTTGACTATGGCTTTCCTCGGTTCATCTATCATGATGACGTCTTCACTTGATCGGTAAAGATCCTTAAGTTGTGCATAGGTAAGAGCTTTGAGCTGTCACCTTCCGTTCCTCTGGCTATACTGGTTGACCTGTCACCTTCCCTTCCTCGGTTTCTATTGCTGGTTACCGGTTGCATATCCCTTGGTGACCGGTTGCACTGATGAAGAGATATAGTCTCTTCATTCTTGCACAGTGTCACCGATTGCCAAACTTTCTCTCTTCACACTTGTTGTCAGCTGTGCCTGTCTTTAGTCTTGCTTCAGAGATCCAACACTGGTGTCCTTAGTCACAAATGTCAACACCTCTTTGCCAATGAATGACAATACCGCTTTTGCCATGTACCGGTTACCATCCCTTAATGCAACATGCCCTCTATGGGAAAACTTATTGGTTCTTATTTTCTAGGAAGATATGGGTAGAATTGAAGGTTCTTGCTTATTTTGAAATTTAACCTCGAAAATTTTTAATTACCTTTCCTTATTGGATCAAGAGGGAGTCTAAAACTTTCTAAGTAAACCTAAGTCTTAGAAGGAGCTGATAGGGATTACATAAAAATCTCACCATATTGATCTAGAGGGAGTAGATCATCTTGAATTAAGTGAATGACATGTATGATTCAAAGGGAGTATAATCATGAGCTCTAGTGTTGTAAACTCCTTTCTTATATAGGATCATAGCTGGTTAGTGACATAGCTGATACCTTGCATGTCTAGCTAATTATCTGCTATTAGCACAACTAGATGGGATGCATTCTTCACATTGTGTTGCAACATACCTTCATATTGTTTGGCATATGATGTATGGGAACATTAACTGTTTCACATTGGTATACATATACTAGTTTTGTGCATTTGCTTTGACATTATTAATGTGTAGGAAGCACACTTGGTATATTAACCTCACAGCATTGACTCATGTTGAGATATTGGTTTATAAAATACCTTGGCATGTATTTGTGGAATTGTCATTATTGAAAAGAATATGATTCTTCGTTATGCTACTTTAACATATTTCCATTATTAAGGAATATACATAGCTGATAGGATTAGCTATTTGATACGTCAGTAGCATACCTTGCATTGTGAATGCATACTCTGCCTAGGCATATGTTATCTTTTATGCTGTTATGAAGGAACATTCACTGCATATTGTTAACCTGTTGACGTATAGGCACATACATTGGCTACATATTGGCATATGTTTGTATGAATGGATCATACTTCTCATTAGTATATATATTATACTTATGAACAAACTACATTTGGATACATATACATTGGCTATTGCATTTGGTTATGGACTCATTTCCTTTATGTATATTGGCTTATCATATACCTTGGTATGACTTAATTATGGGTATGTGGTTTAAGAGGAAGTTCAATCATGGGCTCACTTAATTTTGTGTTATGAACTCCTTCCTTATGTCATGCTGATTACTTGCTATGGAAGCATACTTTGCATTGATATATTTCTGTTTTGTATGCATGGATGCATACCTTACCTTAGCATATGTCTTACTTATGTATGGGATCATACACAACTGATTAGCAACATACTTTGCATCAATTATACTTCTGTTATGCATGAGGAGCATGCATTGACATATTTCTGTTATGATACATGTTATACCTTAAGCTGTATGGGAACATACACAACTGATTGTTAGTATAACTCATTAAATGTTTTTCTTATTGATGCATGGGTGCATACATTATTGGTTAATGAATGTTGGAACATACTTACATTGGCATATGCTGTGTATGTTACATTTTTACAAGTGGCATAGTTTTGGGAACATACATTATGATACTTAGAGATAATGTTGTTGTATGCATGAGAGCATACTTTATATGTATATATGTTATCCTTTATATATGCTTTGCTATTGATCATATATATGTGTGAATACAATTCTTTATAGAGAGAACTATATTGCATCTTGCTATGATCACATTGCACCTGGTTATATGTTGGACTTATGTGATTACTCCTATGCTTATGGCTAAGACCTGTCTATGGATACTGGATGAATTATGCTTGTTCTATGAAAGAACTGCATTTGGATATTGGTTATTACATTCGGCTACTTAATATCATTGTATGGAGCATACGTCATTTGTATACTTTAGCATGTATGTATGAAGCATACTTTAGTGGCTTATTGTGTATGTATGGATCATACCTTCTTTTATAGCTGAGTCTTTATTTATTGATTATAGCTGAGACTATATTACATGTGGTTCTATGTGTGAACACATTTTCTTTACATTGAACTTGATTCATATGATTATAAGATCATATTGGTTACTCTTATGTTTATGTGGATTCATGAGATAAGACTTTGATTATGAGATACATTTATTTATGATTGTTCATTTGGTTACACTTATGCATATGGCTAAGTTGTTTCTTATGAATTGGATACTTGGAGAATATCATGGATTTGATATTCTTCTCATGGATCAGGGATCCATTGTTGAGCATTTGGTGGACATCATGGACTTGATGTCTAGAGACCATTGCTCTGAGCATTTTGTGAATATCATGGACTTGATATTTGTTAGACCAATGCTCATGATATCATGGACTTGATATTCTATTGGCTGAGTCAAGAGGACTCGTGGATCTAAGTTATCCACAAATTGGATAGAAAACATCATGGATTTGATGGTTGACTCAAGATGACTTGTGTTTGGAAAGTATCATGGACTTGATACTACCTTGAATATCATGGACTTGATATTCAAAAGAGTCAAGGTGACTCGTGGATCTAGTAAATCCACAAATTGATTGAAAATATCATGAATTTGATATCACTTATGGTTGGTAAACATCATGGACTTGATGTTATCATGAATATCATGGACTTGATATTCTTGGGTTGTGGAGACTAGTGGATCTAGGGAATCCACATTCGGTTGGTAAGCATCATATGATATGATGTTTCTCATATGAATATGGGATGTATGGTTGAGGAATAATGAAGAATATTTGTGTTGTCATTATATGTTGTAGATAGAGATCTACTATCATAGATTAGAGATCTATGACATCCATTTTGGTTATGTTTTGTGCTTTGAGTCGCCAAGACTCGTGGATCTAGGAAATCCACATCCGGTTGGTAAGCATCATATGACTTGATGTTACCATGGGAAGATGATTTCATTTGGATATGAAATCTATGGTTGGAAATGATAATGAACATATGTGTTCTTATCAAAATTGGTAAAATGGAGATCTACCTTCATAGATGTGAGATCTATGGCTTTATTGGATATGGAATCCATTTTGGTTATGTTTTGTGATAAAAGATCTATGAGTTGATCTTTACCTCAAGTCCAAGAGGGAGTGTTGATATTATGGCTTTTACAGCAAAGATCGACCATCTTGGAGAAAAAGGAAATAATAAATATATTGGAAATATTTATTATAAATCGATTTATAAATAATAATAATAAATATGGGTGATATTTATTATTTATTGTTTATAAGATATTCTTTATATGAGTGGCATTTTAAATAAATAATAAATATAATAAAGATATTTATTATTACTTGGGAGGGCCCAAGTCGGCCACCATTGAGGTGGTTGAATTTAGAAATCATACTCATATAGAAGAAGTTCGATCCTTGAGAGAAAGATCATCAAAAACATAACATGATTCTCTCCCCTCAAGGATCGAATTCCTTATCTCATATGCGAATTTGGCAAAGTGTTGGAGTGAATTCATTAAGTGAATGCATTGAGCAAATTGTGCTGGAGCAAGATAAGCAAATGGCATATACATAGATCGGTTATGTATAGAAGCAGCGATATAATAAATCAGATATATGGTATGAACATAATCAAATCTATGATGCGAGCTTTGATAGCAGACTTGGTTATTGCATAGGCTGCGATTTGCATCAGCCGCCAAGTGCAGTCATTAACAGCGAATGCACTGCGTATGTACATCAATCACTAAGTGCAGATCGATAGTGATTCAAGAACACTTTGTTGAACAAATCTGGGCAGATCGGTGACACCTTGAAGCTGAGTTAAATAAAGCCCTAGGTGGGCTAACTTGGCATATATTGAATACACATGTAATGGGATGTTTGTGGGCTGGTTGGACCTAATACTACAAGGCTAATTCAAAGACCTAGGGAAGACTTGAAGAAGCTATCTTTAAAAGGACAAAATTGGTGTAGGTTTCAAGGCATCATTTCCGGGTACTTTCTTTCCTTCTTTGTGATTACTATTTTATATCCCGTGCTTAGTGTTTGGAAGACCTTTATAATTTGATCATTCCTTGATAAATCTGGAAAATACTAACAGAATAGGCTTATCTCTAGATGATTGAAGAAGGTGGTCGCTGTGCATAATGCCTTGTGGCTGTGCATGTTAGGATGTTAATCTGAAAGATACTATTCAAGTTGACGATGAGGAAGGACATGATGTATTGCTTGGGGTTCCATTAGATTACCATGAGACAACCTCACGTGCTGGTAGTGACTCAAAATTTGATTTCTATATTTTGTCATTTTACAGTTGAAACGTGCAGCCTTTGGGCATTTTGTTATTGTAATATATATGTAAATTGTCAATGCATGCAATCAAATTTTTTTAAAACTCAATTTATCCGTCACTGTCTAGGAAATGAAAATCTCAATTGAATCCTAATATTATGTGTTAGCAATTCAAGTTGTCATTAGTGTACATCCACAAACACTATGCACCTGTAAGGGGTCACCGGTCACTCACAACACTTAGAAGACACCGGTAGACAAGCAACATAACGTATGCACCGGTAGATAAAGAATATTGGTGGACTGATCTAAGAACATGCACCAGTCTTAGTGTGCATAAGTTGAACCGGATATAAGGTTATACCGGTCTAAAGTGGCCTAAAGATCCGCATCGGATTTAGTGGATCAGTTTGAGTTAAAAGCAGGATTATCCAGAACATCCACCGCTTAGAAGTGGAGTTAGCTTTTTAACAGGAGTTAGCTTTATTCATATGGATGTCTTGCAAGGTAAACTCCAGATCAGAGCGCATAGCTTTTTGCTGATTGCATGATTTATTGCGGAGTTTGCAGCCTGATGGTTCTATGAATTAAGGGTTTCATTACAGTGAACTCTCATATAAATATTAGTCATAGGATGCAAAGAAAGTTGTTGATTGTGGCTGATTGCATGGAGAAAAGGAGAGACATCTTCTAAGAGAAGAGCTGCAGACACAAAGGTAGCAGAGATCGACGGCCAGTCAACCATAGAAGAGGTATGATCTAATCAGACATTCAGTATCATAACAGATCATCAATTCTATTAGTAGTGAAAGCATATTCAAATCCCTTTATTAGGGTGGACCTAATTGGTTCGTTGTAAAAACCCCCTAATAGGGTAACATCTTGTTGATGTTCAAAGTCCTGTAACCAGGCAGCTCCTAACAGGGTTTAGATCTTAACAGATCTCTTGTAAAATCCCCTAACCAGGTAGCACTTTAACCGGTGCTTTGTAAGCTCCTAACAGGGCGCCTTCATTCTGAAGTAGTGAAGTTGTGAGCTCTGTCTCACCGTGGTTTTTTCCCTTGTAATCAAGGGTTTCCACGTATAAATACGTGTATTGATCTATGTGATTCTATTTATGCTTATGAATGATTGTTATATTCTGTTTATCAGTTAAGGTTAAGAAGTTCAGAATTAAAAGTATAACAGTGAGTATTTACTGATTCACCCCCCCCTCTGAGTAACCGGTAAGTATTAACATTATGTGTTAAGGTTCTATGATGTATATGATGATTACCTTATCAATGCTGTCATATGAATACTTGAAATATTTCATATTTTAAAACTTTTTTGAATTTTTTTAATATCCGTTCCATTGCTGTCCCCTAAAATTGTGTCCCTCTCTTTTCGTCCCATCCTGAAATTCGTTCCCTGTCTTCTGCCATCTGCGTCTTGGAAACTTGAGGTACATAGGAATTTCTTTCAAAAATAAAATTTTCTTCGATTTAGAGTTTTTCTGTGATGACTTTGGTGTCACTAAATTTCTTCAAGTGTTCAAATTATTTCTAATTCTGTTAATCACTGAAGTGATAATAAATTCTAGAAACAAGATGCAGAGGTTTAAGTGTGTTATAATGAACTGTGTATCTGTAGCATCTATCTAACATTGTGGAATTTTGACTTGTGCACTGGAATAGAGGTCAAAAACCCTACAGACAGCTAACATAACCCTTATCAGATACACCTGACCATGGCTAAATTCAAGCCACAATACATGCCACTTCATAGCACAAATCAACTTTTATAAGGGGCAATTTGCCTTTGATTTTTCTGCCCTCTTCCGTGATCTATGGGCATTCCTTGTACTATTTTAGATGGGATGGTAGATAGTTTCTATGTCTTTGATATTGTGATGAGCCCAATTCACTCTCAGCTCTGACTAGCTAATATCTCAAATTTATTTGCAAATTGTATTGACTTTTCAAACATATATAATTCTAATGACAATGTGTCCAACATTCAAACTAGAATAGCAACAAATTTATTTAATTTTGAATGCTCATCAATAACAGTAATTATGTATATGAAACGCTGCCCAAAGGAATTGCTCCCAGCATTCACAAACACAAAACGCAGCCCTCCAAAATAATGATCTTCAGCTCCATACACATTGGCGCAGCCCTTCCTATCACACGCAGCTGAAAACAAATACATAGCCTTCTTGTAACTTCCGTCACATCCTTACGGCTCCTGCAACAATTGTACGACAGCCTTAAAATTCTGTACGATCTTGACTGTTTGCACACTCCAACCAAATCTGCAGTGTTCTATGAATTTCGATACCAGCCTGATGGCTCATGTAAGAATTTTAGTGCTTTCTCCAAGGTTGAAGACTAAGCACAAGAATTTGCATAGAACTCTCTCCAAGAATGAAAACTGAGTTCCAAACCCTAGCTCTCCAAAGAAAATCAATTTCTCCTCCAAGAAACTTTTCACACTTCATAATTTTTAATCAAATGACATAAGGTATGTAAAATGCTTTTTCATGTTGTATTTATAAGCTTTATGAAAAAGCTTCCACTTCACACTTTTCACTAATGTGACTTCTTCCACACACCATCATTTTATAACATTAAAGTTATAAAGTTATTAAATTAAAATAAGTTAGTTTAATAACCACATTTAAAACATGAAGCCACTGAATCTTTTTGATTGAATAAATCTAACTTCTGACAATAGAGCCCTGAGCTCATACTGCCTTGCCAGAACTAGCCATCTGACCAAAATAGTGTTACTATAAATAGTAAGTCTCACAAACTGGAGATTCCTCATAATCAATCTCGAAACATCTGATAACACTATGCAGGCGCCCTGCTAAACAAAGCCATACCCAAAATACCACTTACTATAAATAGTAAGTCATCTAATCTGACTCAAATGAAGAGCAGACTTGGCAACTAGAACCTGCAGAATGGAATCCAACCACTGGCTCTGCCAACTGACCCCCTCTAATCATCTGATTAGCTTACAAGGGTCGCCAAACTAAGCTAATCCCAAGAGTCTGAAAAACGGGGACATTACAATCCTCCCTTCCCAAGATTGCTTGTCCTCAAGCAATCAGGGAAAACAAGCAATATTACAGTCCACCCGCATCCCAAGGATGATCATGTTAGCTTGTGGTGATTGATGAGGAAAGTACTGTACACTTTTCCTCCTACCCTCGCTAGGGTTTTGGGGCCGACATATTTTCGGCTATTTTTTGGGCCGACATGTTGTAACTCATTCTAACCCTAAAGCGGCAAAATATTGTATAATATGGCTTAGGGTTAGGGATTTTATTATGTATGGTTTTAATACTTGCGGCGGAATTGAGCTGTAAGAGATTACGGAGTGTAATCAGGCTGTAATCATTGGATAATAATAATAATATTGGGTCTTTGTGTCTTCTGTTCTCTTTTGTGTGGTTTATGTTTTTTTTGATATTGGTTATTTTTGCATGTAATTGTTATTTCTGCCTTGTTATTCCTAACAAGTGGTATTAGAGCGAGGTTGTTTTTAGTTATTCTCTGCAGGAAGATCTCACGGTTTAGTGGGAGTCTCACGGTTGAGTGGGAGCAATGGCAGACGAGGGTGGGCTGAAGGTTGACAAGTTTAATGCATAGAACTTTTAGTTATGGAAAATGTAAATGGAGGACTATCTCTATCAGAAGGATCTGTGGCGGCCGTTGGAAGGAAAAGCCAATAAACCGGCAAGCATTTCTGATGAGGACTGGACAATTCTTAATAGAAAGGCTCTTAGTAGTATTCGATTATGCTTGGCACAATCGGTGACATTCAATATTACACAAGCAACGACGACTGAAGATTTGATGAAAACCTTAGCAAAGTTGTATGTAAAGCCCTCTACTTCAAATAAGGTATTTCTCATGAAGCGTTTGTTTAATATGAAAATGGTGGAAGGTGGGCCAGTTGCTGATCATTTAAATGAGTTTAATATAGTTACCAGTTAATTAACTTCTGTCAATGTTATTTTTGATGAAGAAGTTAGGGCTCTCTTGATTTTGTGTTCTTTGGTTGAAAGTTGGAATGGCTTGGTAATGGTTGTTAGTAATGCTGTTTTTGGTTCTAATACCCTAAAATTTGATGATGTTATTGGTGTTATTCTGAGTGAGGAAATTCGTAGGAAAAGCTCAGGTAAATCCACATCAGGTAGTGTCTTAAACACACAAAGCAGAGGTAGAACCAATGAGAGAGGAAACAACTCTGAAAATCGTTGGAAATCAAGAGGAAAATCAAAGGGAAAGAGGTTTGAATCCAAAGGGCCAAATGATTGCTGCTACTGTGGAAAACCAGGTCATAAGAAGAAAAATTGCTGGTCTCGGAAGAATAAAGGAGACAAACAAGAAGGTAACAAGGAAGCGAATGTGGTAAGTAATAAACCCGAAGAAGATGTCTTGCTTCTTTTTTTAGAAAGTATTTATGATTCATGGGTTTTAGATTCTGGGGCTTCATTTCATGCTACACCCCATAACCCCATAGAGGTTACTTTCTTGATTATGTCCAAGGGGATTTTGGGCTAGTTTATTTGGGAGATAATGAACCCTGTCAGATAGTTGGAAAGGGAAAAATTAAGATTAAGTTGCAGAATGGGAATCATTGGCTACTACAAGAGGTAAGACATGTTCCGAGGCCGAGTAGGACTTTAATTTCAGCAGGGCAACTGGGTGATGAGGGTTGCACAGTTACTAGAAATTGGAAGGTTTCAAAAGGTTCCTTAGTAGTAGCAAAATGTGTGAAAGTGGGCACCTTATATCTTTGTACAGGTCATACTGTTCCTTCTACTTTAATTGTTTCAAAAGATAATGAATGTTCAGGAATAGTGGCTGCAGTTGAGCAGGAAAAACATCAAACTGTTGCTGTAGGTTCTGACACAACACTTTGACACAACAGACTCGGGCACATGAGTGAAAACGGTATGAAATTATTTCATTTAAAGAAAGTTTTACTTGGTCTGAAATGTGCCAATATAGATTTATGTGAAAGTTGTGTTTATAGAAAACAAAAGAGAGTTAGTTTTGTAAAGAGTGGGAAGGAAAAGAAAAATGAGAGATTAGAGCTTGTGCATATAGATGTATGGGGACCAGTTCAAGTATCTTCCCTTGGTGGCTCTCTGTATTATGTAACATTTATAGATCATGCGACAAGAAAAGAATGGATTTATTTCCTCAGATAGAAATCTGATGTATTTCAAACTTTTAAGAAATGGAAATGCTTGGTTGAGAATGAGACTGGTAAAATGTTAAAATGTCTCAGATCTGATAATGGTGGTGAGTATTCCAGCACAAAATTTGAAGATTATTGTTCCTCTAATGGTACTCGTAGGCAGAAAACTGTACCAAGGACTCCACAAGAAAATGGAGTGGCTGAACGCATGAATAGGAATATAATGGAGCGTGCAAGGAGTATGAGGTTGCATGCTAGGCAGCCCTTAAACATGTGGGCAAGGGCTGTAAACATTACTGTTTATTTAATCAATAGAGGCCCCTCTACTCCATTGCACTGTGGTATTCCAGAGGAAGCATGGAGTGGTAAGAAGGTGAGTTATTCTTTTCTCAAAACCTTCGGTTGTGAATCTTTTGCACATATAGATTCTGAAAATAGAACCAAGCTAGAAGTTAAGTCAAAGAAATGTGTATTTGTTGAACATGACATTGATGAATTTGGTTATAGGCTTTGAGATTTTGAAAATCATAAAATTGTAATAAGCAAGAATGTCATATTCAATGAGAAAGTGTTGTACAAAGATTTGTTGTAGCAGTATGAGAAGAAAGAAAATGACTATGTAGTACTGGATGATACTCCAAAAGATGATGTTCCAGTAGTTCCTTATGCTCCGCAACAACAATAACAACAAATACCACACACCCTAGTGAATGTTAGACGGTCAACAAGGCTAAGTAGACCTCATAAAAGATTCTCCTTCTTTGTATTCTATTTTGTTAATAGATGCTAGTGAACCTGAATGTTATAATGAAGCTATGCAGGTGGATGGGAGTCTGCAATGACAGAGGAAATGGACTCCTTGCTAAAAAATGACACTTGGGATTTATGCAAGTTACCTGCAGGTAAAAGGGCTTTACTGAATAAATGGGTTTACACGCTGAAAGAAGAGGATGGAGGTAAGAAAAGATTTAAAGCCAGGTTAGTTGTAAAGGATTTGCACAGAAAAAGGGCATTGATTTTGATGAGATATTTTTTCCAGTTGTTAAAATGACTTCTATTCGTACTGTTTAAGTATTGTTGCTGCTGAAGATTTGCATTTAGAGCAGCTTGATGTTAAAACAACTTTTCTTCATGGTGATTTGGATGAATAAATATATATGGTACACCCACAAGGATTTGAGGTCAAGGGTAAGGAGAATTTGGTGTGCATATTGCAGAAAAGTTTATATGGCTTGAAGCAAGCACGTCGGCAATGGTACATTAAATTTGACACTTTTATGAATGAGCATGGATACACTCGGTGTCATTCTGACCATTGTGTTTATTTTAAGAGGTTGGATGATGACAGCTACATTATTTTATGTTTATATGTTGATGATATGCTTGTAGCTAGGTCTAGCATGAATCACATTAAGGGATTGAAACAACAGTTAACACATTCATTTGCTATGAAGGATTTGGGGCAGCAAAACAAATCCTTGGTATGAAAATTTGCAGAGATAGGAAAAATACGAAGCTGACTTTATCTCAGGCTATTTATATTGAGGTGTTGCAACGTTTCTCTATGGGGAATGCCAAAGCTGTCAGCACACCTTTGCCTGGTCATTTGAAATTGACTAAGCAGATGTGTCCTAAGACATCAGAAGAGGAGGCTAAAATGTCTAAGGTACCTTATGCTTGAGCTGTAGGGAGTCTTAATGTATGCTATGGTATGTACTAGGCCAGATATTGCACACGCAGTGGGAGTCGTTAGCCTATATATGGGTCACCCTGGTATTGAGCATTGGAATGTAGTCAAATGGATTCTCAGATATTTGAGAGGTACATCCAGTAAGTGTTTACACTTTGGGGGATCTACTAGTACTGTACAAGGCTATGTTGACTCAGATTTGGCAGGAGATATAGATACCAGACAGAGTACTACGAGCTATGTATTTACTGTTGGTGGGACAGCAGTGAGTTGGATTTCTCAACTACAAAAGGTGGTTGCTTTATCCACTACAGAGGCAGAGTATGTTGCTGCTACAGAGGCAGCCAAGGAGATGATATGGCTTCAATTCTTCATGGAAGAATTGGGACATCCACAAATAGATAATTTTCTGCATACAAATAGCCAAAGTGCCATTCATCTTGTGAAGAATTCTGCTTTGCACTCAAAGACAAAACAGATACAGTTGCGGTACCATTTCATTCGGTCAGTTTTGGATGATGGGAAGTTAAAGCTGGAAAAGATTCATACAGATGATAATCTAGCAGATATGTTTACAAAGGTAGTAACAAGGGAGGAGTTGAACTCATGTTCAGCTTCAGTTGGTCTTCTTGACTGAACATAATAAAGGAACAATTGAGTCCAGGGTGGTTCGATCCAGTGGGAGCCTCATATGGTAGCAGTATTGCTACAGGATTAGTCTCCAAGTGGGAGGTTTTTTTAGTGTGGATACTGATCAGTCACCAAGTGGGAGATTGTTAGCTTGTGGTGACTGATTAGGAAAGTACTGTACACTTTTCCTCCTGCCCTCGCCGTGGTTTTGGGGCCGACATATTTTCGGCTATTTTTTGGGCTGACATGTTGTAACTCATTCTAACCCTAAAGCGGAGAAATATTGTATAATATGGCTTAGGGTTAGGGATTTCATTATGTATGGTTTTAGTACTTGCGGTGGAATTGAGCTGTAAGAGATTACGGATTGTAATCAGGTTGTAATCACTGGATAATAATAATATTGGACTCGTTGTTGGTGGACGTAGCCCAGGGATTGGGTGAACCATGTTAAATCTTTGTGTCTTCTGTTCTCTTCTGTGTGGTTTATGTTTTTCTGATATTGGTTATTTTTGCATGTAATTGTTATTTTTACCTTGTTATTCCTAACAAATCATGGGTAATGTCCCTATCATCACCATACTCCTCTGAAGAAATCATCAGCATCAACAATACAAACATTAACAACTGAAAAACTACACTCTTAACACCGAAATTGAAGATGCTGCAATAGAATTGCCACGTGGGAGAAACTCAACCGAGAGTAACTCACACAGGAGTAACTCAACTCACAGACTGGACTTGCTCCCAGTCTTCGTACCAACGAAACCATCATACCAACCATCAAATGGATGCACTAAAGAAGTCTGAAAACTGTAGATGTTTTGAACGTGAGGATTGGAAGTGAAACTGTAAGCACTCCTCACTATGTACACCCTTGTAAACTTCTCAACTAGGCTTGACTGGCCTCCTGTAGAATTTGCCTGATAACCAGGTGTACAAATAGGATCCCAAACATCATCATCATCGTACAACACCGGAAAGGGATCATCACCAAGCTCAAATAGCGGATTGTCATAAGTCATAACAACATCCACATCAAATAAGGGATTGTTCATAAAGTGAACAACGCCTGTTTGCTGATCTGAGCTGAAAATCTGCGAACTGTGAGAGACATGATGTGCAATCTGCTCTATCAGAATGGACTCATGTCTTCGAGAATCCTCATTGTCTACTGCACAAAAAGACATAGTGCGTAGACTCCCCTCAGCAAGACCTGACAACACCTACTCTTTGCCCTGGTACTCAAATCTAATTTGCATTGGGCTAACGCTAAGGCAAAGCTCCTTAATCTCTTGTATCCACTGCATTCCCAAGACTATATCCATCTCTCGTAAATGAAGCACATAGAAATCAAATATCAGCTCGTAATCACCAAGAAAGAAGGAGAGGTGATTGATGCACCTGGTATAGGTAAGGGTGTAGCCATCTACTCCTCTGACTCTAAACCCTGCAAACTCCTCTAGCTGAAGCCTACACTGACTAACAACTCGCTCATGAATAATGTTGTGCGTGGTTCCAGTGTCCAACATAGCAACACAGGGTTATCCGTCCACTAATCCCTTCAATTTGAAAGCGGAGGGAAGTGGTATAGAGGTGGATAACACAATCAGAGATAGTTTGGCATCAGAACCAAACTTTGGAGTAACTCTCTGTTCCTCTATATCTAAGCCAACTGACTGGTGAGAAGACTTAGCCTCACTCTCACTGGAATAAACCCACATAGAGCAATTTGCCCTGCCCTTAGCCCTCATAGGTAATGAGTGCTCTTTGTCATAAGGCTCTTTGCACCAATAGAAAAACTGCCTCCTCAAATCCTCTCGCGTGGCATCAAGTCTACTTGCAGATTTCTTTCTGTAAACAATTGGTGGAGTTACCTCTTGTGCAGGAGGAATAATAGGACTAGGAGTAGACTTGCCTTGTGAAACACAAGGCTCAAGATTCCTTCCCTTCTTCATAGCGTCTCGCAAAGTAGGTGGATCCAGGGACTTAACCCACCCTCTATATGGCTCAGACAGACCCTCTATGAAAAGCATGACTCTCCTCCTCTCAGAGATGTCATATACCATAACTGACAGGCGTTGAAACTCATTGATAAAGGCCTCAAGGCCACCTGTCTGTCTCAACTGAGCTAACTCTTTCAAGTAAGTCTCAGAATCCTTCTTGTCAAATCGCTCTATCAGTCTATCCACAAACTCCTGGTACTCAACAATATGATCATGATGCAGAGACACTAACCCATGATACCACCAATCATGAGCTACCCCATCTAAATGAAGCACGACAAATCCTATAGCGTCCTCCTCAGACATAGGACGAAGTGATAGGTACATATGCAGCTTGTGGATCCATGCTCTAGTTGTAGTCTTCCCACTTCCATCGAAGTGGTTGAATGTCAACTTGCTGGTTGCCTGCTTGAGATCATTCTGCCTAGGTCTCTGCCTCGTGTCAGGAGCTGGCCTACCTCTGGAATGCTCTTGCTTCTGTGTCAAATATTTATCAAAATTTAAATTTCTTTTTAGTGCCTTTGGAAGAGCATCCCATTCTGCAAAATGTGCCACCATGTCATCGACAAATGGTGCTAGCTCTATCTCTACACTAATTGCATCCAGCTCTGGCCTCAAGAAAGTAGGATGAAGAGGCCTGTCATAAGTACCAGTATGGTCAGCTCTGTAATCATGCCTGTCATCTGCTCGCGACCTGTGTGAGTTGACTGAAACACTCCGCACACCTCTGTCTCTAGCACGATAACCGGGTAATACAATACGCTGAAGAGTGTCTGAAAGTTGTTGCAATATATTTGCAACATGATGCTGTCCATCTGCAATATTTCTGAAGGCATCTTTGGCGTCCCTATCAATATCATTTCCAATGTTATTCCTATTCCTTTCTCTTGCTTGTTCATTACCTTCGGGAGGTGGGGAATTTCTACCCCTGCGGGTATAGTGCCCTCCCGGTACAAATCTATCTGCCATAATTAAATCCTCATACCTTTCAGGATGGTAAGATCAGTGCTCTAATACCACTGTGATGAGCCCAACTGGCTCTCAGTTCTGACTAGCTAATATCTCAAATTTGTTTGCAAATTGTATTGAATTTTCAAACATATATAATTTCAATGACAATGTTTCCAACATTCAAACTAGAATAGTAACAAATTTATTTCATTTTGAATGCTCATCAATAACAGTAATTAATCCTATATCCCATGAAATATGATCATGACAAGATAATATTAATCTGAAATAATGCACCTTAATCTTAAATATCTGTTGTATATGAAACGCTGCCCAAAGGAATTGCTCCCAGCATTCACAAATACAAAACACAGCCCTCCAAAATAATGATCTTCAGCTCCATACACATTGGCGCAGCCCTTCTAATCACATACGCAGCTGAAAACAAATACACAGCCTTCTTGTAACTTCCCTCACATCCGTACGACTGTTGTAGCAATTGTACGACAACCTTAAAATTCTGTACGATCTTGACTGTTTGCACACTCCAACCAAATCTGCAGTGTTTGATGAATTTCGATACCAACTTGATGGCTCCAGTAAGAATTTCAATGCTTTCTCCAAGGTTGAAGACCAAGCACAAGAATTTGCATAGAACTCTCTCCAAGAATGAAGACCAAGTTCCAAACCCTAGCTCTCCAAAGAAAATCGATTTCTCCTCTAAGAAACTTTTCACACTTCACAATTTTTAATCAAATGATATAAGGTATGTAAAATGCTTTTTCATGTTGTATTTATAAGCATTATAAAAAAGCTTCCACTTCACACTTTTCACTAATGTGACTTCTTCCACACACCATCGTTTTATAACATTAAAGTTATTAAATTAAAATAAGTTAATTTAATAACCACGTTTAAAACATGAAGCCAGTAAATCTTTTTGGCTGAATAAATCCAACTTCTGACAACAGAGCCCCGAGCTCATACTGCCCTGCCAGAAATAGCCATCTGACCAATATAGACTTACTATAAATAGTAAGTCTCACAAACTGGAGATTCCTCATAATCAATCCCGAAACATCTGATAACACTGTGCAAGAGCCCTGCTAAACAAAGCCATACCCAAAATGCCACTTACTATAAATAGTAAGTCATCCAATCTGACCCAAACGAAGAGCAGACCTAGCAAGTAGAACCTCCAGTATGGAATCCAACCACTGGCTCTGCCAACTGAATCCCTCTGATCAACTAATTAGCTTACGAGGGTCGCCTAACTAAGCTAATCCCAAGAGTCTGAAAAACGGGGACGTTACAAATATCATAGTTGAAAAAATCGGCGGTATATCGCCAGACTCACGAGATATCGCTCAGAAAAATGCTCAACGGTATAATTGCGATTTATCTCAGCAAAGATTTTAGTAAAAAATCGCTGTGATATTTCCTGTAAAACTCGCCAATAACTTCAAAAAATCTTTCAAAAAATCGTTGACAGTAGTCATGGGTGTCTTTTGTGATTTAGGTTTTTGTTTTAATAAATATTGAAGTGTCAACGGCGTCGGTTTTGAATATGTGGAGGTTTTTTCTTCATTTCTGAAGGCGTTGGTTTTGAATATTCACAGACGACGACTCCTCATTCAGCAACAGTTCTTCATTGATAAGAAAATCGAAAGCTCCTCATTCAGCAACGGCTCTTCATTGATTATTCACAGACGACGACTCCTCATTCAGCGACGACTCCTCATTCAGCGGCTTTTGCAGCGATTTTGTCTTCAAGAGAATTTGTCTTCATTTAGCAGCGGATTTGTCTTCATTCGGCAACAACTTCATAGACTTCTCCAAACCTCTCGAATAAAGTTTTTTAATCTTTCAGTCCAAAATGAAAATACTAAGAAAAAATATGTTTTGATGTAAATATTAATGTATTTCGTAATATATTAAATGTAAATGTATTTCATATTAATGTAAATGTATTTCCTAATATGTTTTAGGAATTTTAGGAATTTATAGTTGAATGTAAACATATTTTAGTAAAATTGTGATTTACAATCTACTAATATATTTTAGTAAAATAAAAATACATTTATTTATATATTTACTAATATATTTTAGGAATTTTACAAATTATGGAAATGGTAAATGCATTTTACATATAATTTTCATAATTATATCAATATGTAAATGTATTTACTAATTTAGTATTTAATAGATTCATAATATAGCATTTTAATAGATTTATAAAATACTAAATTTTACTTGATACGAAATAAAGATTCATGAAATGAATTTATGTAAATGACTAAGTCACAAATGTATTTACTAATTATATGTAAATCAAATACAGATAGATTCATTTAAGATGAAATAAAATACTAATAATGAATAGATTTATCATTTATGTTTTACAGTATATGTTCTACAAAATTGTAGTGTGTGTGTTTTTAAGAATATTTTAAGAAATTATATATTTTCAAATGTTCGATATATTTGCCGATTTATTGTCGAGTTTTCTGCCGAGTTTTTCAAAATTTTTGGGTCGGCCGAGTTATTGCCGATTCCGAGATTTTCAACCTTGACAGATATTACCTGCATTCTAATGCAGAGTTAGTATTTCAGTCTGTGTTTCACATTAAAGCTCATCAAAACAACTTAATGACATCATACGGCCATCCTCTTGAAATCATTAGTGCATCTGCCTGCAGGGCAAGGTTTTCAAGACAATATACTATTTTCAAACAGATCCAATCCATGTTGATCCTACACTATGGGAATTACAGGAACTGCATGGCAAGACATCAATACTAAACAATGAAATTCCATCAAGTTTGGATTATTGACAATGCCATAATAAATATAGTGTGCTTGAAAGATGAATTACTCTACAAAGTTTGATTAAAGTTGGACACATTGGATTTTGGTAGATTCTATGCCCTGTCAAAAGAAAGAGAAATATCTGGAAGAATGTACAGATATGGTAGGTGTAAGGTTTTTTTAGCTGGAAGCAGCATGTGATAAATGAGATAATAATCCATATTGTTATGAATGAAGTTAGATACATCAGATTTTTGTAGATTCTATGCTATGTTGAAAGAAAAGAAAAATATCTGGAAGAATGTAGGCGTAATATTTTGTTATGTGGAAGCAGCAGGTGATAAATGAGATAAGTCACATTCATTAGTTGGTTCGTGCTCAAATGTACCTAAGATTTGTTACACTACAATCTCATTACATGCCTATTGGTGCTCTGGGTTGCTTTATTGCTGCGAGATAAATTTGAATATGTGTTGATGTTTGTAGCATCGGTCAGATAAATAATATTGACTATATGATTTATGAGAAATGATTTATTATATATATTCATATATATATATATATATATATATATATATATATATAATTGATATTATTATATACATTGATATATATGTATATATAAAGTTAGGTTATAATTATTCTCATAATAAATAAATAGTTAAATTGATAAAATAATAATTATTATTATTATGTAAATATTAGATAAATTAATATAATACTCAAGAGATATTATATATATATATATGTGTGTGTGTGTGTAATCATAATTGTCATTATATTAATTACATAATAATAAATAGACATGTCCCTTGAAGGGACATGTCTCTTCTTGGCTCATTATTAATATAAATGCAAGAGATTGTTGCATTTGGAAAACACATACAATGAGATAGTGCTATTACATTTGCAATGATCCTAAAACCTTAACATGGTATCAGAGCCAAGTTGCAAATGTAAGAGAGTAGTTTGTTAATGGTGAATGTGTGACTATTTTAGAAAATTACAGTCTCAGTACGAGGACCATATCTCACAAATGGACCGTTGGATTTTTCTAAATTTGAGATATGTTGGTGATAAACTAATTTAGAAGAATCTCACTGGAGTGATTGGAAAGAAAATGTTAGGTTCAAAAGTTATGACCGAATGTGTACAGGTCTATGCAGATTTCTGAACAAAGAGAGTTCTTTGATTAAAAGCTTCAAACACTTTTTATAGTACAAATAAGAAAAGGATCATTACATTAATCATGAGATGAGTATTCCATGTTGATTAATGTTCATTAATTTTTTTATGTAGTTATTAAATCATACTATAATATTGGGATAGAAAATATTGTATGTTTTTATCTTTAATATTTCTTTGGGATAATATAGTTTAGTGAGCTATTTATAATCTCTCTCTGACATACATTCAGGACAAAAGCACAAGATAATTTCACTCAAGGAAGAAATAACTTGATGCTTGAAAACAAATTGATGATTGAGACTAGATGCAAAGAGAGTCTAATATTTCAAAAGAGGTCAAGAAGTTGATAAACTTGAGCTTCAGAGGGAGTAGATGGTTCAGCCAACTTGTGACAATCAAGTGATCATATTGATTGAGAGGGAGTTCACTATTGAAGGTGAAACATTTATGAGGTAAACTTGATATAAAATTGATTATTATACTTATGAATTATGAGTGTTTTTAATGGGCCTGCCCCTTGTGTAAATCATAAAGAAGTGACGACTTCCAAATGATTATCACTTGTATTTGTTAAAGTTATTGGAAGATGACGATCTTGCAATAACTTTTCTTTTGTAATATCTTACTTGTGGATAGAATCGCCGATGGAGGCAATCCACTATGAAGCTCATGAGTTTGTGGATAGAATCGCCGATGGAGGCAATCCACATAGGAGCTTGTGGATAGAATCGCCGATAGAGGCAATCCACACCATAGCTCATGAGTTGTGGATAGAATCGCCGATGGAGGCAATCCACACAGGAGCTTGTGGATAGAATCGCCGATAGAGGCAATCCACACCATAGCTCATGAGTTGTGGATAGAATCGCCGATGGAGGCAATCCACACAGGAGCTTGTGGATAGAATCGCCGATAGAGGCAATCCACACCATAGCTCATGAGTTGTGGATAGAATCGCTGATGGAGGCAATCCACATAGGAGCTTGTGGATCGAATCACCGATAGAGGCAATCCACACCATAGCTCATGAGTTGTGGATAGAATCGCCGATGGAGGCAATCCACACAGGAGCTTGTGGATCAAATCGCCGATGGAGGCAATCCACCTGGGAACTGTGGATAGAATCGCAGATAGAGGCAATCCACCTGGGAACTAACCCTCACAATTTATGAACTTATTGTGAGTTACATTTTATCTTCCCTAGCTAAGAGGGAGTGTTGATGTTTGTAGCATCGGTCAGATAAATAATATTGACTATATGATTTATGAGAAATGATTTATTATATATATATATATATATATATATATATAATAATAATTGATATTATTATATACATTGATATATATGTATATATAAAGTTAGGTTATAATTATTCTCATAATAAATAAATAGTTAAATTGATAAAATAATAATAATTATTATTATGTAAATATTAGATAAATTAATATAATACTCAAGAGATATTATATATATATATATGTGTGTGTGTGTGTGTGTGTGTGTAATCATAATTGTCATTATATTAATTACATAATAATAAATAGACATGTCCCTTGAAGGGACATGTCTCTTCTTGGCTCATTATTAATATAAATGCAAGAGATTGTTGCATTTGGAAAACACATACAATGAGATAGTGCTATTACATTTGCAATGATCCTAAAACCTTAACAATATGGACTACAATCTTATGGTTATCTTACATTAGGTTTGCTTTGCAAATTTTGCACCATTAATATTGGAGTTTTTAATAATCAAAAGGAAAAAACGAAAATTAAATTTGATTAGAAAATTAGGGGATATCATTATTAGGCTGCTTCTTCTGACATATTTTATGTTAGAGCTAAATAGTGGAAGTCAGGGACTTTGTTTTCTAATATCTAACATATTGCAGGAAAGTATTGCGGCAACATTTGGAAATGGAGTAGCTTCTGCATGTGTTGTGAATATCGGTGCTCAATCCGTGTCCATTTTGTGCATTGAGGTAATAACTTTAATTGACTTCTCGCAGCAGGTAGCGGAAATCTGGTAACTTGACGATTGAGCAGGAAAAGTGCAGTATATGTGAACTTTCATTGTTTAAAAAATCTAGTTCTGTTATATTTTTTCAAATAAAGAGATTTAGAATTTGAAATTCATTTCTTTCTTGTGTTTTTCTTTTGCCATTCATGTTTTATGTATTTGTAGCCCTCATATATATGGTTATGCTATATTCAGGATGGAGTTGCTTTGCCAATGACAGGAGTTACACTCACATTCGGTGGAGAGGTAGATTATTTTGATATATTAATATACAATTGTATTGGTAGAAAATAACATAGATCATATTCTATTACAAGATATACATGGTACAATCATGAATTTTGTTAGTTATATTTAAAATAGTGTTTTGCTGATGTAATAACCCCTGCTGGGTTATACCTCTAAAGCTTAATTTTGCTTGTTTGACATTTCGTCAAACAATTGGCATGTAATGTTCAAATTCGGATTTTAGCTGAATATATTGCTTTGTAAGTTGTAATCAATGCATGTGCTAGAATGCTCCAAACGAACTCTGGAGAGAGATTACGCTGCCTTGGGAATGAAACGCAGCCTCCTCACAAATTATCGCAGCACCTTGTATGATGTGCGTGTGCCATAAACAATTTCTTACTATCAATAATGCCGTCCCTACTCATGAAAAAAAAACAGATCCCTGCTCCCTTAATAATGCAGTCTCAGCTCTGATGTTCAACACAGCATGAAAGAAATGCACAATTCACCATTATAGATATGGTTCAGAGTGCTAAACACCATCATGGGAAATCGTCCCAGCTTGGAGAAGAAAAAATGAAACCCTTGGAGAACAAATTCTTCATCAAAATGCAATTGACAATAACAAGAGAAGTGCGATTTTCTTCTTGGGCTGCATATTTAAAGAAACAAGCAAAAAGCTTCAACTTAACACAAATGGCTAGCTTCAGCAACACACCTTTCACTTAAATAATTAACTTTGCTTTATGTTATACATTTGAATTTGAAATAATACAAAATATTCTCTCATTGCCTTTATAATATTTTAATTCACAATAGCTTCTCTTTTACACTCAATGCTATGAAGCTTCTTGTGCACACTTTTCACTTAAGAGGCTTCTTGGACACACCAATCAATTAAAACATTCAACTTATAAAGTTATTTAATTAAGCCGAACTTAATTAATAATGTCCATTATGCTCTTATTGACAAAGTACTAGGAATTTATCTTTCAAGATATTATGCTTAGGACCAATATCTTGATCCTTTTTCAAGAACTCATGTATGATTGATTACTTCAAAGAGTTGAAATTTTGTAAGTGAAGAATTACAAGTTTAAAACACAGAAAATGTCTAGTTGACCTACCGAGATTTGGTTTTAGAATTTTTAATATGATGACAATTTACTAAATTTTTTAATGTAAATTGAATCTCTTCCTATCTCTGAAAGATGTCTTCTCTTTTGCGTATATAAGATTCTGTTGGTTTTGCATTACAATTTTGACATTTTAGGTTGTGAGCTACTACAAAATATGTTGATGTTATCTAATCTCATTCTTGTAGGATATATCTAGATGCCTTCTATGGGTGGAACAACATCGTCAAACTTGGCCACCAATTAAAACTGATCCGATGGGGAAGCCAATAGATTTGCTTATGCTTAATAGGCTGAAGGAGTCCTTGTGCAAATTTAAAGTAAGATCTCAATGGTAACATTTACAAATAATCATTTTTTTTGAGGAAATTGCTTGCTTTGTAAAGTAACAAGAATTATTCCATGAAGTTCCTATGCAGTCAATAAGGCAGGAGTGAAACAGAAAATCATATCTTTTTGAGAACTTCAATGAATATTTGCGTAAAATCTAGAACTTCATTGAGCATAGTGGCATACATAGCCAAATAAGTTTACTATCTTTCAAATTGATTCTCGAAATTTTCATTTGATATCCTTTCATGTGTGGTTTTTTGATCTGTTAAGTTGTCAAGCTAAGTTACAAACATCTTACTTTTGAGCCTTGCAACATACAAGGATAAATAGAAAGAAATTTTTTTCATTTGATATCCTTTCGTGTGTGGTTTTCTAATCTGTTAAGTCATTGAGCTAAGTTTGAAACATCTTACTTTTGAGCCTTGTAACTTGCGAGGATAAATAGTTGGTAAGTTTAAATAATATTGGTGTATGGTACTAGGAAAAGGCATGTAGAGTTGATCCTTTGACAAAGTTCCCAGACTCAGACTTAGCTTGGACTCGGAAGGCTGACTCGACTTGACTTGTGACTTAGCAAAGACTCATTAAAGTGAAAAAAACACTTGAAATTTAGAGATTTTTAAGGATTCAAAACTTGTTTCATGCACTCATTATTGAATAAATCTTAAAGACACAATAACATCATCAAATAGAAGCTAATTTGATCACATACATAAACATACATCGATCTCATAAGTACAAATGTAAATTGTAGCTAAAGGAAATAACAAACTTAGATATATAAAATTACAAATATTGTCAAATGTATATAAAACTCATGGAATATGATGTTTGCCCTGTAGGGTAAACGAGTTTAGTGCATAAGAAAACAAGAAGTGTAACAGAGAACAATGTATCAGAGAACTCACAATGCTTTTTATTAATTCATTTAGTGCTCTACAATGTATGCCAAACTTGTACTATGCAACAAAGTCTATATCCATAATACCACTTCTGAAGGAAATACATGACATATATAGATCCCGAGGGGGTGCGAGGCGAACCGTTGCAACCATTCCAACTACCTACCCCTCGGTTACACTAATTAGCATTGACAACACATTAACATGTTTTACTGACAACATCATCCCCCTCAAAAAGAAACTCGTCTCCCAACGACGCACACCAAAATGGGGATAATAACAAGACCCAACTATACAAAAATCAAGATTGAGTAGGGGGTGAGAAAGCGTCCCTGAAGAAGATGGTGGTGTCGATGGTGGTGTAGGTGAAGCTAGGCTAGCTCGCAACTCATACACCTGTTATGTCCTCAGCCTCAGTACTACTCTGTCACCATCCTCCGCTCCACAACAGTCGTCTTCATTATCATTGCCTCTAGGACCTCCTTATGCTTCTTATCCGCTACCTCCATAGCACTCGCCAGACGAGTTTCCAGCATGACCCTCATAGCTCTCTCCTTTGCCAATTACTGCTCTAGCGCTGCCTTCTCTACCCTGGGTGCCTCCAACGAAGCCGCTAAATCACCTCTCTCCACTACCCAAGCTGCCTGCTGACTAGCTAGCTCCTCCGTACGGTGGGCTAGGTCTCCCTCAACTATCTAGAATCGGGCGGCCAACTCCTCCCAAGTTGACAGTGCAGCCACTCATCCGGCCTCATGGCCCACAAAGATGTGTTCCGCACGCCTGAGGGTGTAATAGCCTTCCTAGAAGGCCTTCTCAATCTCCCGGACAAGAACCCCAACTCTACTCTCTCCTGCCCACTCACAGAGGGCCCAATCATTTAGCATCTCCAATGTCTTTGTAGCTAGCCATCCATAGGACTCGTAGAAGGCAGCAAAGGCTTCAGGGCAACCTACTCGAACAAAGGCCAACAAGGGCTCAAAGTCCTGGGCAACTCTCTCCTGCACATTTGACTGAGCGAAGGCCACCTCCCGCCTTGCACTTGCAGCCATCTCCACAAGATATTCCTCCAAGTTACTACCAACTGGCTCCCTTGGAGGCTCCGATAGGTCCTCATGCTAAATCCTTTGTCTCCAACTTGACCGGTGAGTTCTCTCCCTCCAAGTCGACTATCTCTTGACTTAAGGGTAACTCCCGTTGTGGTGAGTGGATGGCTGCCCTGACTGGTGCCAGAGGTGTCATCTTGAGGTTACTCAGGCAAGTGCGGATAGCCTCGTTTGGAGGGGCACCACCTGTCACTGCCGGTACCTCCATAGGCTGCTTATGCAACAACTCTGCATCCACCGTCACTACTGCATTAGTAACGACCACCTCGAGGGTCACTTGTGCTCCCTTGCCTTTGCAGGCCGCTCCCCTCCGGGTTGCTCATCACACCGTAGCATCCTAACCACTAACCCCTCGACACCTATTGCTAACTCCACAGGTTCCCTGGTGGATGGTGGGACAGCCCTTGGTGGACCCCCATTTGGTGGTACCATGCTGACAAGATCTATCATGTGACCAAAGTCGGGTAGAGGAACCGCTACCACCGTCGTACCAAAGGATGGGGCTAGTGCAAAGGATGCTGCATCTGAGAGAAGTGGTAGAGTAAACAGGACTCGGGAAATAGCACCACCCGAGGGAGTAGGCGTGTCTCTACCTACTACAACTGCCAAACCTGATGTCTCCTCAACCATCTCACTTCCCTCATTGGCCCCCACAGTCTCACACGTCTCCTCTTGGCCACTATAACTTGTCTATCAACTCATCAATGTGTGGAATAGGATAGTGGTTCTTAATTGTTTTCCTATTCTACATTCGGTAATCAATGCACATCCTGAGTGTACCATCCTTTTTCTTCACCAAAACTACTGATGAAGCTCAGGGGGACTTACTCAGCCTATTATGACCCATAGTGAGCAGCTCTTGAAATGTCTTCTCAATCTCATCTTTTAGGTGCTTAGGGTGCCGGTAAGGAGTGATCATAATGGGCTTATTTCCCCCTCAAGCTCAATGATGTGCTCTATACCTCTATCAAGTGGCCTACCTGGTGGTATATCACTAAACACTTTAGAGTATTTAGTTCTAAGCTGCTTTGTATCCCAATGATAAGCTGGTTTTTCTATCCCATCAAGAGTAGGTAACATCCTGCACTTAGCTGCCCACTCAACATCTTCATGCCTAATAAGACTTTGCATACGACTGAATGTAATCTCCCTCAAATTACTATCTTTGATGGCCTTAAGGATATGTTTTTTGCCATCAACCTCAAATTTCATCTCCATGTCCTTAAGGCTTATATAGAATGCCTCAATAGAATGTAACCAAGTCATGCCAAGAACCACATCAGTGCCACCCATGTCCACAACATAAAGCTCAGCTTTAAACTAGTTATTTAGCTTCACGGGAAGCTCATAAACCATCCTATTACACTTAAGTGTGTAACCATCAGCCACCTTAACTCTAATGGCTTCAAACTCCTCAGTCTGTATACCCCTTCTGGATACCAATCATGTATGTATGAAATTGTGAGTATCACCAGTATCCAATAATGCAATAACTGGTTGCCCTGCTAAGAGACCTCGCAACTTAAATGATCCCTCTTTTTTTGTGCTAGAGAGATATACCACCTTAAGGTTGGAATCATATTAATGTGCACCAATTATTGCTATATTAATTATTGTGCACCAATTATTGCTATATTAATTAATGTACTATTAATGTGCACCTTTATTGCTATATTAATTAATGCAGCTGCTAGAATGCTCCAAACGCAGCCTGGAGAGAGATTGCACTGCCTTAGGAATGAAACACAGCCTCCTCACAAAATATCGCAGCACCTTGTTTGATGTGCGTGTGCCATAAACAATTTCTTGCTATCAATAATGTCGTCCCAACTCATGAAAAAAAAACAGATCGCTGCTCCCTTAATAATGCTGTCTCAGCTCTGATGTTCAACATAACATGAAAGAAATGCACAATTCACCATTATAAATATGGTTCAGAGTGCTAAACACCATCATGGGAAATCGTCCCAGCCTACAGAAGAAAATACGAAAGAGAACAAATTCTTCATCAAAATGCAATTGACAATAACAAGAGAGGTGTGATTTTCTTCTTGGGCTGCATATTTAAAGAATCAAGCAAAAAGCTTCAACTTCACACAAACGGCTAGCGTTAGCAACACACCTTTCACTTAAATAATTAACTTTTCTTTATGTTGCACATTTGAATTTGAAATAATATGAAATAATCTTCCATTGCCTTTATATTATTTTAATTCACAATAGCTTCTCTTTTACACTCAACCCCATGACGCTTCTTGTGCACATTTTTCACTTAAGAGGCTTCCTGGACACACCAATCAATTAAAACATTCAACTTATAAAGTTATTTAATCATGCCGAACTTAATTAATAACTTTCATTATGCTCTTATTGACAAAGTACTAGGAAAATAGTGAGATAGCGTGACCCAAGGTGACACTACTATGCATTGCCAAAAATAGAAACCCACTCTCCTAACTGTAATAGTAAGTTGATCACCAGAGACCCTCAAATCCAGATGTTAGCTCACGAGGGTCGCAATGATGAGCTAACTTATCGATACTCGTGAAACCTACCAAATTGGGGACATCACATTTTTCCCATGCTTTGTGTTGTAGCTTTCAGTGACAATCTCATTGTCATCCCGCAATAGCCAAAATTTTGTCTCAAACTACCTTTGTAAATCATCCCTTGTGCTAACCTTTGTTTTGTCCATGTCGGAATACAAGTCGATGGCTATTCCCTGCAATGTTGCCGGAAATTGTTGTACCCATTCATCCTGGTCAGTGACCTTGGTTGCTGACTAAATGGTGTCACATGTATGATAATGCCGGACGAGATCTTCCCTCCCGTTGCTTGAAAACTTTGGCAATTTTTGTTTCTGTGACATTGGTATGGTTCTGCTCCCCGCTTGTGTCGGTTGCGGTTGCGAATTAGATGGATTAGGGCCTGACAAGTTCGTCTGACAATAGTGCCCTTGTGACCCATCGACACTACTTGCTGCACTGGCATCCTTTACCTCCTTGGCCTCTTGTGCAATCCTTCAGGCTTCCCTCGCCTCCGTGCGTGGTGTAAGGGATAAGCTCCTTAACCGATTTCGGGTCTCTTCAATTAAATCTTCACTACTTCTCTCCCTACGGTGCTCTTGTGTGCTGTAGTGTTCACCTTCGGCTTCTGCACCTACCGTGGCACCTACTTGGTCCCCTTCAGGCAATCCTTTGTTCGACAGTCCCTCGGCAAGTCGCCTTAGCATTCGTCTTCGTTCAGCTTGTTTAAGTATTAAGGCCTGTTGGGTGGCCTCACACTCGTTTGTGTACTCCTTCCGATTTCTATCTTTATTAGGAATGTTTGGCATTAATTAGTCCTTTCCCAGGGGTTCAGAATACGTTGTCTTTTCTTTGTTTCGTTTTGTTCCTCCCCTTCCCTTCTACTGTTCTCCTCATACCTTCGAAGGATTTGTTGGCGTCTGTTCTCCCTACTTATCTCTTTTCTCGAACTCTGTAGGGAAAGGAAACTTAGTGACAATAGACATGGGAGATGACACATCAACCGATCAACCGGTCAACCACAGGGCCCACTCTGAGGGCAGTCCACACCACACTCTCCGGAACTTCTTCCTGTGTTGCCTCCCTCTGGATGAGGGTCTGAATTGACGCTTGCAATAGGGCTACGAAGTCTTCTTGCAACGCTTGTTCTTCCTCAAACAAGTCAATCCTTTCCTCACTGTTGCTTGGACCTTCATGCAGTGGTTGGTCCATTATCTTCCTTACGCCATTAACACTCTGTCACTTCCCGAGTTTGTATTGGCAACGGCGAAAGATATTTGCCCCGTAGGGTAGACGAGTTTAATGCATAAGAAAACAGGAACTGTAACAAAGAACTCATAATGCTTTTTATAAATTCATTTAGTGCTATACAATGTATGCCAAACTTGTACTATGCAACAAAGTCTACATCCATAATATGACATCTGAAGGAAATACATGACATATATAGAGCCTGTGGGGGTGCAAGGCGGACTGTCACAACCATTCCAACTACCTAGCAATTGGCTACACTAACTAGCATTAACGACACATTAACATGTTTTACTGACAACATATGAAATGCATGACATCAAATGTTCCAAACATATGTGAAATAAAAAACAAGTCTATGGCCCTTGTGTTGGCATCAAGTGATGGTAACCGGTAAGCCTACTACCGGTACAAGTATTGTCACTGGTAAGCCTACTACCGGTACGAGTATTGTCATTGATTGGCAAAAGAGTATAGAGACTTGTCATCTCTACAAAGTCTAAAGATCCAAAGAGATCTATATCAAAGAAGGATGGTTTGGCCGATGATGCCAGTATTCAAGACAGTTGTGACTATACGCAAATACCACCGGTTGCTATACAAAGCCTTAGTCACCGGGCAATATATACAGTTAAGGAAAAGAGGATTCCAGCATCAACTGAGGACCAAGCTACAACCGGTGTAGATAAGTACAGATAAAGCAATAGTCAACAATACAACCGAGGACGGTGCAACCGGTAAGCCAAGGGAGGGACAGTAACAGGTCAAAGACACTTACCTGTTTGCCGCATGTAGAACTCAACCGATATATTAATGACTCCGGTATAAACCGAGGTAGTCATAGTCAACTATCTGTTCCAACCAACTCTTTGACCAAGATTTTCTGCACTAAAATCGGAAGTCTTCGAGTTAATCTGGCAATCGGTTTGAAGAGAATCTGGAGGATTTAAAGCCGAAATCAGTGGCTTTAAAACAAAGTGTTATCTCCTATGAAGGAAAGTTGCTTGACACGCAACTACTGCTTTCTTCATTAGTCAGATAAAGCAAGGGCATGCATCAGATGTTTCCTTAGTGAACTGGTACTCCACCGAGTAATGAATCTGATAAGGATCTGTAATTAGGTCATGCATAACGAGTACAATTAGGGGTAGGACCCTATATATTCTTCTGCCCAAGGCAAATAGAAGTTGCTTTCATTCTACCGAGTAAAAGAGTCAACCTGTATGCTGAAAATAAGCCAGGAGTGAAAAGAAGAAAGAAGAAGTGAGAAACAAGATTGTGTAGAGTAGCACAACAGTAGAGGAGAACACACCTGCAGCGACCGATGATGCTTCTCAGTTGAGCACAAACAAAGATCTTATCAGGCTATGGAAAACCATTAATAAAAGGTCAATTCTTCTATTGTTCTCTAGCAATTACAATAGCTAAATCCTAGTATTTGGGTGGACTCTAACAGGTCCCTTGTATCAAATCCCTTAACCGGGTAACATCTTTTGAGGTGTTCAAAGTCCTTTAACTAGGCAGGCACTAACCGGCCTCATTGTAACAAATTTCTTAATCAGGTTGCATTTAACAGTGCGTTTTTGATCCTTTAACCGGGAAGGCTCCTAACAGGGCGTACTCCAAAAGAGTACAAAATTTGTGAGGTCTCCTCACACCGTGGTTTTCACCCTAACCGGGTTTCCACGTGATAAATCTGGTGTCATTGTGTGATTGTTTACTTGCTGTTATTGTATGCTTAAATCTGTTTGCCTTTCTGTTGTAAGTTTACTTCACTGGATTTAAAGAAAAGAAGTTTTTAGAGGTGCTGATTCACCCCTCCCCTCTCAGCACTGGTTGGGACTGTCATCTTGCTCTTGCTCTGGCTTTGGCTAAGCCTTAGCCTCAAAGTAGCTTGCATCCCTCCTACAAAGTAGTCTAAGGTAGGTCGTAGATGATTGAACAACCGTAGTTTGCACCTGTGAGGTGCCACTCTAACCAACATCAGTTGTGTCTAATCATGCTCTATCCTCCTCGGCCATGACCACAACCTCAGCCTTTTTGTCTGCCTCGTCAACCCACTCAAGGTCCTCATCTGTAAAGACAAGATTGGTAGACACAATGACCCACTCGGATTTTTGATAGACTAGACACGTGTCATATGAGCTGTAGCCTTTGGAACTCCCTTCACTTGAAATTGGGCCGAGGATGCGTGTTGGTGACACGTGGTACACCTATGGGAACTTTTGGATGTGCTTTCCTTTTGAACCTGTAAAAACCCCTATTGGTTCTAACTCTGAAACTCAATTTTGCCCGTTTGACATTTCATCAAACAGTTGTCCTGCAATGTCTTTGCCTGCAGTTCTTTGTTTCAAATTGTATAGTTTGGGTTTTGTATACTGCAATTGATGTTTTTGAATGCTTCTAGTAATGCAAGATTGTTATAGAAATGATAGACTAGCTGTTTCAGACCTTTGACAAATATTTAAATTACTGAAATTAACTAGTACAGCTAGTTGACATAATGACGAACACTTGTCATGCATCCTAGGAAGACTAATATTCATCTACAGAAAATGGACATTTTTACAAACACTTGGTATGCAATCTAATAAGCTGATTATGAACAATTTAGATATGGCATTACATCAAACGTTTGGTATGCATGCTTATTTCTCCCCAACTATTTCACACAATTTACAATGCCAAAATGACTGTGAATAAACATTTCAGTCAGTTCTGAAACAATTAATAAACCTGAGAATATATTTGCAGCCTGCGTTGATTTATTGATATGCGAAATCGTATTGATGTTTGTAGCTTCGATCAGATAAACATATAATAGACATTAATATTATGAGAATAGATCAATTATGATATATCAATATATATAATAACAATAATAGATATTATTATTATTATATATACATTAATATATACACTTACATTTATATTTTGAAAATTATGTTTTGATCTTTCCTCAAAATAATAATGCCTTGATCGAATTAACATTATATATATATATATAATGAGAGTCAAAAAGCAAATAATATATATATATATATATATATATATATATATATATATATATACTGAATTGATGTATCGGTTATACAATGAGTTTATTAAACTTAACAAATCATAACAAGTGTCGATCGGGACTTCCTTGTCATCACGGATCAGGCACTTAACAAATACTAATCGTGCCATGTATTATCGGGTGCTGCGATTAAGAAATGCATTACCTGTGTTATGATATGTTATCTGGTGCCTTTTGTGATCTGGTACCTTATGATTTCAGTGACTGTTAAATATTCTTTACATAAACACCGATTAGTATTATTGGTTGGTAACAACAGCATGTGTTATGAAGAGACATGGCATTATAGAGCTATGTCTCCTGAAGGAGACATGTCTCTATAGTGTCATGTCTCACATATATATAATCATTTGTTGATTGATCAAAGGCAAGCATATGCAACATTAAATGCAAGTCTTCTCATATTCAATCAGCAAGTAAATATGAAAATACATCTATCAGCATTTGTTTTGTAATACTTCCACATTCTCATTATCCATTGTTAAAGTGAAATATCATTTGTGAAGTCTTTTATTCACTGCATACCTGAAAAGAAGAAATGATCTATATTAGTTGATATACAAAATAAAGAAAATTAAAAGTCATACAATCTGATCTATAAATTTAACAAATCGCGGCTCCTAAGCTGCATCTTCCTTGATGCCAATAATAGGGGAAAACGCTAATGTTAGCCCTTCTTAAGAAAACTTCTTTATTCCACCCGCTTGCAGACTCATAGATGATTAACGCTGCTATCATAGATTGAGTGACGTCCTTAGATAAGGATTGCTTCTATCTATATACTCAAACACAAATTGAGATAAATCGTTGCATTATCCCTTAATCTGCAAATTGATTTACCCTTGAACGGTGATTGCAACATATAAATTCATCACCATTTGAATGCAATTAGAGCCTCTGTCTTGAAGCTCTCTCAGACAATCAAATTCAGAAGTTATTTCACTTCCTCAAATGATTGCACAATTGAAAAATCCCTGCTCTCCAATGGCTGAAGACGAAACCCTAGTTTCTTCTTCTCATAAACATCACCAATTTCAAAAGCATAAACAACATGGATGAAAAAGAACTGATGTGAGTCTTTTATAACTTTTGTTGGAGAACACACACTTTTCCAGCCAATGTGGGATAAATAGCTATACTTTTTTCTTTTTAATAATTCATTTACTCTAATATTCTAATTAATACTTTGGCTTAAGCTTCCATGAATTAATTGAATAAATGGCCCCTTTCAATGATGACTCAACCCTCAACTTAAGTGAAATTATAACTTTATAATAAGCCATTTAATGATTTAATAATAATTTGGCCACTAAAATAATAATAACTCCCAAAATACTTATCCTTTAAATATGCCGTCAGAAATAGGAGTCACACCTATTATTTCCCCATGTGACCAAATGCACTTTCCAAAAATAGAAAGGGTCCTTCTCGAACAACATCAAGCTTACTATAAATAGTAAACGTGGCAAAAGTATAGCAAATGAAGTCCAAATGACGCCAAATGAATGCCAAACGAAAGCTAAACCAAAGCATACTGAATCCTGAAGTAGATGCCCATTGAAAGAAACCCTTTGTCCATCTTCATTAGCCTACGAGAGTCACATGATACGCTAATTCATCCATACTCATGGTCACGCTAAAAAGGGGACATTACAGAACCTTCAGAATCTCCGCGTTGCCAACATGTGGCACCCGCTACAGTTAGCACACTTAGAAAGAAGAATTCTTGAAGAAAAAGGGCTTGTGGACTTGGTAGAAACAGTGCCGTTTTGGCATTTGGTTACCCCAACTTGGCAGGGTCATAACTTTTTGGTCGGTGCTCAAAATTCAAAACAGTATACACCGTTGGAAAGCTCTTCGAGAGATCTAATTTCGGTCCCTTAACACCATGCCTTTGGAAAATCATGCTAAGGGACATAGTTTCGACCCCGGATTCCACTTAGAAGGCCTCTGAAAATGCGCATTTCTAAAACATAGAAAAATTGTCTTCAGAATGTTCTCATTGAAGGCTGCGGTAGATAACATCTACAACTTTTGGTGACTCAAAGGGGATCTCAACCTGTTGAGGAAGAACCTTAGAAACTTTGATTTCATAGATTAAAATGCTTTATCCATTGGACATAGAGTCATGAAAAGTGTTATCACAACAACAGACTTGCCTCAAAAACAAAAAGAGACACAACCAAACTGTGCAAGCATGTACTTGGAGGAAAAATGGAAGCCAAAAGCATGTGCAAAGCACTTCTTGAAAAACAACATCAACTAACCTAAGCTATCCTACCCTAACCTAAATGACAAGGGAAACACTAAATAGCCCTTTGATCAAAATAACTGCCCTTTTCGACTAGCATTTGATGTTCTTCATGCTTGGGACAACCAACCAGAAGAGAAAGTATAATGGGCATCCGATATGCTACTAGAATGCCTCCAAAAGATTGAGAACAAAAAATCTCACCCATGTTTGAATATTGTCCTCCTAAAATGAATGGGCAAACTGAATCTACTGATCTTCATGGTCAGAGGTAAGCATGGCTAGGGGCAACTTTTAGATTTGAGCTAGAAGTATGATTAGACATCCTCTTGAAAGCTCTGTTGCCTTGACTTGTTGTTGGCCAGCAAGGGCTGGCACTAATGAGTCTTTTGCTAGTATGGAGGCCTCCTCATGTTGGTGTTGTTGCACACGGTCGTTTGCCTTAGGAGATGATAGCTTGTTGTCAAGTTGTGAGCAAAAAACCTCTAGCTGATCTCAAAATTTCTCTTCATCAATCTCCTCTTTGCTTCTTTCCTTGATAGGGATTATGCTTACTTCACATGTTCCTCATGGTGATCTGTAGAGGCATCAAGCTTCTTTTCTTAAAGTGGACGCTTGGTTGTAGTATCATGTATAGACTGGACAATAGCTGTATGCATGCTAGCTTCCTCATTGTCAACAAGGTAAGGAAGCTCACCAAATAACAGGGATAAATCCTCTTGTTTAATTATGTCCTCTACCTTTGCCTTGCTACTGCAACTGCTCCTGCTCTTTCCTTTCTTTTTCTTCTTCTTCCTCTTCTTCTTCTTCTTCGTCCTCTTCCTCTTCCTCTTCCTCTTCCTCTTCCTCTTCCTCGTCTTCCTCTTCTTCTTCCTCTCCTTCCTACTGCAATTGCTCTTGCTCTTTCCTTTCTTCTTCTTCTTCTTCTTCTTCTTCTCCTCCTCCTCCTCTTCCTCTTGCTCTTGCTCTTCCTCTTCCTCATCTTCCTCTTCTTCCTCCTCTTCTTCGTCTTCTTCTTCCTCTTCTTCCTCCTCTTCTTCTTCTTCTTCTTCTTCTTCCTCTTATTTGTCTTCCTCTTCCTCTTCTCCTTCTTCTTCCTCTTCTTCTTCTTCTTCTTCTTCATCTTCCTCTTCTTCCTCTTCGTCTTCCTCTTCTTCCTCTTCTTCTTCTTCTTCTTCTTCCTCCTCCTCCTCCTCTTCCTCCTCTTCTTCTTCCTCCTCTTCTTCTTCCTCTTTCTCCTCTTCTTCCTCCTCCTCTTCTTCTTCCTCTTCCTCTTCCTCTTCCTCTTCCTCTTCTTCTTCTTCTTCTTCTTCTTCTTCCTCTTCCTCTTCCTCTTCCTCTTCCCCTTCTGCTTCTTCTTCTTCTTCTTCCTCCTCTTCTTCCTCTTCTTCTTCCTCTTCCTCTTCCTCCTCGTCTTCTTCTTCTTCTTCTTCTTCTTCTTCGTCTTCTTCCTCCTCTTCCTCTTCCTCCTCGTCCTCCTCTTCTTCCTCTTCCTCCTCTTCCTCTTCCTCGTCTTCTTCTTCTTCTTCTTCTTCAACAACAACACCAACTTGCATTGCAAGAAACTACTCTTGCGGTTTCCTCTGAACTTGTGCTTGTTGTTGGTGGAGCTAAGATTGGTCAACAAGCATATCTTGTTGTATGCAATATTCCCGCTCCTATATAGCTTTTAATTATTCTAGGATATTCAACATTATTTCTTTGGTGCTAATATTTTCCAAGCTTCTCATATTTTGGTATTGGGGGGAAGGATGAGCGTGTTGATAGGTGGTGTAATAATGCTCTGGTGGCCAGTAAGCATAAGTAGGTTGTCAAGAAGGATGTGCAAGGGAAGGCAGGAGGCATGCATTGTGAAATTGTAAATAACTTGTTGTAGTAGGGGAATATTGTAATGTCCCTTTTTTCTAAGTATGAGATACCATAGATCAAAATATCGTTATCGACAACTTATCGCCCAGGGCAAAAAAAGAGATATCGACAAATATTGGAGATAAGTTCGGAACTTCTCGGGAAAATATCGGGAACTTAAAAAAATTGTTTAAATTTAATTAGAAATGCATTTTTTTTGCAAAATTCATTAAGGAGATGCATCTAATGAGTCAGTAAATGAGTAAACAAATCAAACAAGCTGATCTAGATATATATAAATGCAAATAGGATACAAAATCGCATCCTCTTGTGGAATGCTGATGGCTCATAGCCATTGTTGGATAGTCTAAACTTTGAAGCAAACTAAAATTAGCAAATTGTCTTTGTAAAACTAAAAGCAAATACAAGTGTCAAGTACAATATTAAAATAGTCTACATCTTCCTCTTCTCCCTCCTAGCAGCTCTATTAAAAATTGGTGGAATGGGAGGGGGTCTAACTATAGAGAAATATACAAAAAAATAAGAGAAATATACATAATTGTAAAACTAAATTATTTCATAGTATGAATCTATGATGCTTGATCATTGATCAATGCCAAATGTCAAAGTCTTCATAACTAGGTCTTAGGTAGTCTTTGTTGGTGGCTGTTTTCGAGTCCCTAGGTCCAGCAAATGAGGTTTGAGTGAGTTTGGCGTGTTGGAAAGTCACATTTGTCTGGGATTTGGGTGAGAGCTAAGCTAAGTCTGTCATAGAGATGGGGTCGAAACCAAGTGATTTGTGATAAAAACGAGTTAAAACACTTTGAGAATCCTTTTGCCAGCTTCAGTTTGACCTTAGAAAGCCATGACGGATTGTGGGAGGTAACCTTGCTAAATCCTGAAATTTGGCTAAGTCTGGAATTTTTCGAAAACCCCCAAGATCTAGAATCTGCATCTTAACTGCTATGAAGCTGGAACCTATCTCAAACATCCTGAAAGTATTTATACAAATATAACTTAAAGTATAAGAAATTAAATAAATCAAACTTATACTTAAATGTTATATTTGTATAAATCCTCCCGCCCCTGAACTTGAAAATTAGAAACTGACATCAACAGGACCTTGTGCGGATTCACGCGATAAGTTGCGAAGTTATCGCGATAAGTTGGCAACTTATCGGCGATAACTTGTCAACTTATCGCGCTATATTTTTAACTTATCGACGTGCAAACTTAACAGGTTTTATGTGAGATACTACTTGAATTCTTCATAATATAATGAATACACACGTACACACACACACACACACACATATATACAAGATCTCAATGATTTTTCTATTTAGATGATAATTGAAGGATGCTTAATTCCAAATACATATGCAATATGGTTTAGATAGAAATTAATTATCATTGCTTAGCAATCAAGATGATATATATTTTCTGTTTATGATATACAGGAAATTAAATGCAATGATTGGGGGAAATCTTAGTACCTTGTAGTACTTGTGTCTGATATACAATTAAGAATGTGCAAAATATACAGGTCCTCTCTTATATAACTTTATATGTATGCTCTGAATATTACAGAGCAATCCTTAGAGGATACAAAATAAATAAGTTTCTCCAAATCATGCCTTGATCGAATGATGTGATCATCATAATATATGTACGATATGAGATGTAGGGGCGCATATGAAGAGACACCTCTCTAATCTGAATGGTTGCCATAATAATCATGTAATATGATACTTCATCATTGATCAAGATAAATATTAAATGCCAATTGATACTATAATAGAATAAATGAATAATAATATATAATATAATATTAATATTATAATATATAGTATTAATATTGATATTATTATATTCATATATATATTATATTATCTTCATATTAATATTTTATTAATATTGATATTGTAATATTCATATATCTTAATATATATAATATGTAATATAATATTTATATTAGTATTTCAATAAATGACCAAAAAACCGTCCTTGAAAATAATTTTTACAGGTAGGGTCGAGCATCAAAATCATCAGCAAATTGAGGACAAACTAAAAGTGAGTAGTGAACTCACCATCATTGAACAATCCAGTAGGTATCCTTTCCGAAGGTCCCATGTCGATATATGTAGCTGTCGATATATACAAACAAATCAGAACACCAAGTTTTGTTTGCTTGGGAAATTTAAAAAAAAAATGGTATAAGCAATACGGCAGATGGGAAAATGGAAAAGTTTGTCCGCGTACGAAAAAGGAAGCGATCGTCCTGCAAAGAAACTTCTTCCTTGTTCAACCACGTCGCTGTCTGCATTGTATATTCAATATTGTATACCCGCATATTGTAACATCCGCCTATTCCAATCCTCCAGCGATTAATGACTAATGGACATATAGTTAGTGATTAGAAACAATCCTCCAGTGATTAAAAAAATTCCTCCAATGACACAGTCAGTCGACACATCAGACTCCCCACCCATCAGACAACGCTTTCGCCTCCGCATCCGAATTCAGGCATTCAGCAAGTGCATCACTAACTTAGGTAATCAGTTATTAACCAATTACCATGGTCCATACTAATCATGCCATAATATGTTTTGTTTTGCCTTGTAAAGATAATCGTAAGTGTAATGTAATTTATGAAGAATGCGATTGTGATGCAATAATAATATGATGCAATTATAAATGTTATGAGGTGGCATGATTATATGAAAGATAATGTGTTATTGGTTGAATATGATAGAATATGAATGCAGATACAATCATCAATTTGTTTGCATGTATATATGATGGTATGATGCCACTGCTATATATATAGACATGACAGTGAAATAGCTATGGTGCATATTTATATGGCAGAATGCAGATATGGTATGATCTATCATGGATGCATGTATGCAGGGTGAGGGATGTATGAATGTACCTTGATTACTATCTTAAATGAAATGCATATTATGAAGGTGGTTACAAGACAATGGGTGGCCTGAACTGATCATCAAGTCATCAATCCCTCATATACCCAATATGGTATGGTGAGGTTTACAAGTGACCTTTTATGTGATGTTGCAAATTAATAGAAATGTTCAGATAATTAGATATACATTAATAAATACTTATCTATATATATTATCGAATGTAATAAAGATTTATTAAAACCATTTATATCGGTTTGTTTATATAATATCGATTCCCTTAAATATAACGATTGTCATCGTTTACATCAACCGATGGTCATCGGTGATAATGGAAGACACAAGTCAATGATTATTGACTTACGTAAATACACCAACCGTCGGTGGTAATACAAGTTGATAGTTATCGACTTAATTCAAATCTGCAGTCACCATGAAACGTCATATATGGACAGTCACGACTTGATGAGTCGTGACTCATCAAGTCATGAGTGTTCAACATAATATAAAACTAATATCGGTTGATTACTTGAAGACACCGAAAGATATAGAAATCTATTAATATAAGAAGTGTCTCATAATCTAAAGGATATTCTGCAGAACAGTTTCAATAGAATTTTCAGTATTATAATTTATTAGAAGTTTATCATTCTTTCACATGGTATCAGAGTGCTGGTTCTGAAGGATCCAAGCAGCTGATAAACTTGAGAAATTAAATTTTAATATTGAATATATTACATTCTAAATGGCTAACATCATCAGATTCGAGGATAGGCTTGAGGGAGCTGAGAACTTTAAATCATTTAAATTCAGAATCCTAATGATATTAAAAGAAAATAAAGTCGAATCCTTTATTAAAGAAAACAAATTAAAACTAGAAGCAGAACCTGACATATCAACTTGGAATGAAGGAAATGATAAAGCAATGAAGATCATTATCGATGGAGTTAGAGATCACATTGTTCCAATTTTAATGAAATACGAAAGAGCATATGAGATGTTCAAAGCATTAGAGAAAACTTATGAAATAAGTAATGCAAGCAAGAAATTAGCCTTGTAGAGGGTGACAAATCACATAAGCATGAACAAAGGTGAGGCAATCAATTCATACTTCATGAGAGTCTCAACTCTAAGGGATAAATTATCAACAGTTGGTTATGAAATCGATGGTAAGGAATTATCATTGATTGCATTAGATGGTCTGCTTGAATATTGATGAAGATCTCCATGTACTAAATGTGGATAACCACAAGAACAGAAAAAGACACTTCAAGAAAAAGAGATATAATAATAATAATGAAAACAATAAAAAGGATATGTCAAAGGTACAGTGTTTCAGATGTGATAAATATGGACACTATGTATTCAATTGTCCATACAAAAAGCATCAGGCTTCTTTCACCAAAATAAAGAAGCAGAAGACTAAGGAAGAACCTAAAAATGAGAAGTTTGTGTTCTACTCTGCACTTCCAAGTCAAGTCTCAAATAAAAGCACCTGGGTAATAGACAGTGGTTCCTCAAGATATGTGACAAGATTCAGAGAACTAATAGACTCTATGGTAGAAGAATCCGATGAGGAAGTAACGATTGGAGACGATTCAGCCCATCCAGTAAAAGGTATTGGAACATGCACTATCAAACTAAAGACTGGAAATACCATTCAACTTATTGGAGTATTATTTGTACCAGGCATCAAGAGAAATCTAGTATCTATCTCAGCACTTGAAGACAATGGATATAGAGTAACCTTTATAGATGGTAAAGTACAGGCTTGGCCAAAGAACTCTACTATCAAGAAAGCCCTAACCATAGGTAGAAGGCAAGGTTGTCTATATGAATTATGTACAGATTCAAACCAAGTCTTAATTAATGATATCACTAACACAAATGAGATATGTCATAGAAGACTAGGACACTTAAATTACAAAGCCTTATCTTCCATGGAAAAACTAGTCACTGGATTACCAAAGCTTAAACAATACCACACGGTGCATGCAAAGGTTGTGCTTTAGGCAAAAACACTAAAGGGTCATTTTAAAATAGTTCTAGTAAAACAAACAATGTATTAGAGTTAGTTCATTCAGACTTATGTGGACCTATGTTTGTTCCATCAATAGGAGGGTGTAAATACTATGTAATCTTTATTGATGATTTCTCCAAAAAGACCTGGATATTTCCTTAAACATAAAGAATCTGAGGAGATTTTGAAAATGTTCAAAGACTTTAAATCACTTACTGAAAACTTTTCTGTAAAGAAAATCAAGACCCTAAGGACAAATAATGGCAAAGAATATACATCAGACATCTTTAAGGAATTTTGCAAAAATGTCGGGATTAAAAGGGAGTACAGTGTTCCTTACAATCGCCAACAGAATGGGGTTGCTGAAAGGAAAAATAGAACAATTATTGAAGCTGCCAAGGCAATGATTCTTGATCAAAACCTTGACACTTCTCTTTGGGTAGAAGCATCAAATACTCTAGTATATATTCAAAACAGATGTCCTCACTCCCACATTGATAGTAAAACACTTGAAGAAGCCTTTTCAGGAACAAAACCAGACATCAGTAACTTACGGATATTTGGTTGTCTAGTATACATACATGTACCCAAAGAAAAGAGAACAAAGTTAGAACCATCTAGAAGGAAAGGTATTTTTGTAGGATACAGTGAAACCTCAAAAGCATACCGTGTATATATACCTGGTCAAAATCAGATTGAGCTAAGCAAGGATGTAATCTTTGAGGAAGACATAGCATTCTCTAGAGCTAGAAATTCTTTAGAACCAGACACACATGCCTATCCAGAAGAGGAATTTAGACTTGAGATTCAAAGGGAGTATTCTGAGGAAGAAGAAAATGAGGAACAACTCTCAACATTAGTAAATCCTAAAGAGAGACCTCTCTGGGCCATTAAGATAATAATAGAAGCAAAATCTTATGGAGCTCCTTTAGGGACATTCAGAGAAAGTAAAAGACCCGTAAGATTATCTAATTATGTAGCCCTAATGAGTGAACTCTCAAAATCAGAACCTGCAAATGTTCCAGAAGCTATTCAGCAGCTAGTATGGAAAGATGCCATGACAGAGGAATATCAGTCTATTATAAAGAATGATGTATGGGATATTGGGCCTAGACCCAAAGAGAAATCAGTTGTTACTTCTAGATGGTTGTTCAAGATTAAGCATGCTGTAGATGGCAGTATAGAGAAGTATGAAACAAGGTTTGTAGCCAGAGGTTTTTCACAAAAGGAAGGGATTGATTATGATGAAACCTTTGCTCCTGTTGCTCGATATACTTTAGTTCGAACAATCCTAGCCATTGCAGCTGCTAAAGGATGGAAAGTGCATCAGATGGATGTAAAGACTGCCTTCCTAAATGGAACCATTGAAGAAGAAGTATACCTAGAGCAACCTGAAGGCTTTGAGATTCACAATTCCAAAACTCATGTGTGTAAGCTAAAGAAATCTTTATATGGACTTAAACAAGCTCCCAGAGCCTAGTATGAAAGGATTGATAACTATCTTATGAAGTTAGGTTTTTCAAAGAATGATGCTGACCCAAATCTCTACTTCAAACAAAGCAAAGGTGACATGTTGATATTAATCCTATATGTTGATGATTTATTGATTACAGGAGAGGATCACCTTATTCACCAATGTAAGAAGGATCTAACAAATGAATTTGATATGAAAGACTTAGGTCTATTACACTATTTTGTTGGATTAGAAGTCTGGGAGAAATCATATAGTATTCTTCTAAATCAAGGAAAATATACTCTTGACATATTGAAGAGATTTGATATGTTGAACTGTAGACCAATGTCATCACCCATGGAAACTAACTTTCATAAATTAAAGGAAGTAGCAGCAGAATCTCCTCCAGTAGATCCTACTCTATACAAGCAGATAATATGCTCCCTGATGTTCTTGGTAAATACCAGACCAGATATTTGCTATCCAGTAAATGCATTAAGTCAGTTCATGTGTGAACCTAAATAGATTCATCTCGTTGCTGCAAAACATATTTTGAGATATCTTCAAGGTACCTTGAACTATGGACTTAAATATGAAAAGACAAACTTGGATCTTCATGGATTCACTAACTCGGATTGGGCTGGAAGTGTGATTGATTGGAAAAGCATATCAAGATGTTGTTTCAGCTTGGGATTAGCTATGGTATCTTGGATTAGCAGAAAGCAATCTTCAGTGGCTCAATGCTCCACAGAGGCTGAATACATTGCATCTTCAATGGCTGCCAAAGAAGCAGTATGGCTTAGAAAACTAATTGTTGGATTAATTGGTAAACCGTTGAAACCAACTACCATCCATTGTGATAACTAGAGTTGTATCAAGCTATCAGTAAATCCCGTGTTTCATGACATATCCAAGCATGTTGAGATTCCTTATCACTATGTCCGAGATATGGTTGAAAGGAAGGTAATTCAGTTGAAATATATTAGTACAGGAGATCAGACTGCAGATATTCTTACCAAAGCACTTCCCAAGGTCAAAGTTGATCACTTCAGGAAAAATCTTGGTATGATTGAAATGTAATTTTTGATTTGTATTAATATAATAAAGATGTTTATGGGCTCATCCATCCTGTGTACATTTCTAAAAGATGACGACTTCTTAGAAAATGAACAGTTGTATTTGATGTTATAAGGTGACAATCTTGTAATGGAGATTTGTTATGGTAGACATTTGATATGTCAGTACCCATACCATAATAGGGTTATATGTAAGGGAATGTAATGTTCCTTATTACTATATCCTGGTATCACGATTTGAGGTGATATAAAAATTAGGTATCACGATCTGAGGTGATTCCTCATATCATGATCTGAGGTGATTTGAAAATCAGGTATCACGATCTGAGGTGATTCCTCATATCACGATCTGAGGTGATATGAAAATCAGGTATCACGATCTAAGGTGATTCCTCATATTACAATCTAAGGTAATATATAAAATCTGGTATTACAAGTTAAAGTGACATATGACAAATTATCTTCCCTAGCTAAGAGGGGGTGTTGGAAATTAATAGCAATGTTCAGATAATTACATATACATTAATATATATACTTATCTATATATATTATTGAATGTAATAAAGATTTATTAAAACCATTTATATCGGTTTGTTTATATAATATGGATCCCCCTAAATATAACGATTGTCATCGTTTACATCAACCAATGGTCATCGGTGATAATAGAAGACACAAGTCAATGATTATTGACTTACGTAAATACACCAATCGTCGGTGGTAATACAAGTCGATAGTTATTGACTTAATTCAAATCTGCAATCACCGTGAAACATCATAGATGGACAGTCACGACTTGATGAGTCGTGACTCATCAAGTCATGACTGTTCAACATAATATAAAACTAATATCGGTTGATTACTTGAAGACATTGAAAGATATAAAAATCTATTAATATAAGAAGTGTCTCATAATCTAAAGGATATTCTGCAGAACAGTTTCAATAGAATTTTCAGTATTATAATTTATTAGAAGTTTATCATTCTTTCATATGTTACTTATAAATGACATCATAATCATGTTGTCTACATGCTAGATGGATGTCATGGTAATTGTCAAGCTCTATCAATCATCATACTTTATTGCTTTGTTACAAACAATGCAGATTATGTACAAGGGACAAGGTATGTCTACTCCTTGTCAAACTTATTTAAAATTTATAACTAATTTCAGACTGTTGGGATATCACAGTCTCCCCTCCTTCAAAAAAGCTTGCCCACAAGCATTTGATTTCTCTGATCTTACATGTAATTTCTTGTAATTTAGGCAAAGTCTGAAGGTACAATCCTTCTTCCTAAACATCTCGATTTTTGTTTGATATGATTTTTCCTTGTATTGCCGGAAGAGGATATTGTTAAGCTTAGAGAAGATGCTAAAATTGACTATGTTTAGGAAGGTGTTTTTGAGGGAGTGTGAAGATTGTGGTACACTATTTGTAGTTCTCTTAGTATGTAATGTCCCCAATTTAGCAGGTCTTTGCAGTGAGCATAGTCAGTTCATCAATGCGACCCTCGTGAGCTGACAGTATGATTTGAGGGTCTCTGGGAGTTTCTGGGACGGACTTACTATTTTTGGTAAGTCTATTTTTAGCCGTTGCTATTTCTGGCAGGGCAGTGCCTATTCCTGGTTGGGCAGTTGGATCTGGGCTTTGCTAGAATTTCTTGGATTGCAGTCTGTCAGTGCAGAGGCTTTGAAGTTTAAATGACGTTATTAAATTAAATTATCTTGGTTTAATTTAATAACTTGACTTTATAATATTATATTATAAAGTGGGAGTATTTTCTAAAGCTAATTAAGTCAAATATTAAAAAAGTGCTTTTTCGAAAAAGCTATATATTTCACTCGAAAAAGCACTTGGGGGTATCTCTTATGCAATCATTAATTTTTTGAAGTTCATGAAGAATAGCTCTGGCTAGGGTTTCGAGGACGTATTCCTCATTTTCGTAATTTGAGCCATCTTCTTTGGGTGGTGAATTTTACTTTTGAATATTTGTTATTCTCAGTTCGATGCTGTTGTATATCGAATTGTTAAAAGTTTTCAAATCTGAAGAATATTATTGTTGATGAATTGTATGCTGGGTTCAATTCAATCTGAATTCTGAAAATTATCTGAAGGTGCGATTATATATTTCTGATTCAAGTCTCAATTTCGAAAGTTAAAAGCTGATGAATTTGGCGTGGTGAATTCAAATAAATCAAGACTCTGATTTATACTGTTGGTGGTGGATTCCTATTACCATTTTGGGTGAAAGTTTTGATGCAGCGATTGATAGCACTGTAGAAGAAATTGCAAATAAGCGGGAGGCGTTAAGTGTGGGAAGACAAATCTTCTGGTAATTGTTGGTGTCCAGCAGAAATCAAGCACGTGAACAATCTCAAACGCATGGAAGCAATTTTGGAACCCGTGATACCTTCAGCAAGTTCGTAGGACTCTTCTTAGGGGTCGGCATTCATTCTGGGGCTGAATCGCACTTGCCAGGTGCATTCACGTGAGGTGCAAGGAAGTCTGCGATTCCATTCTTGCTCACGTGGAATACATAGCAGATTCCGCATAACCTTTTCTAGGCCTGCATACATGCTGGAATAGTCGTACTTTGCGTCGAACAGTCACGTGCTAAGATAACAAGGTGACGTGATAATTAAGGGAGCCGTCTGTTGCAAGGTGGCAGTTTATACTGCATATCGTCACATCAAAAGAAGTCTGAATCATTCACAGGTGCCTACGATTTGTGTTAAGAATTTATTATTATCATATAAATTGGTTGGATAGGGGAATAACAATTTAGAATTTCAATTCTGAATATTCTGTGGAGATTATTTAGTTATCATTGGTTGTGTTATTAAAATATTTTGGCTTTAATATATATATCCTTTGAGATAATTGCAATTTTTACAATAAATCAATAGAATTTAGGAAGAACCAATTTTGGTTCTTCTCAGTGGTATCAGAGCAAAATTCTTGCCAGCCTGCAGGGTTAATTGGGTTCAGCATGGCACAGAGGTTTAGACCTGGTATGTTCTACTCCCGCAGAGGTCCTAATTCTCCTGGTGAGAGAGAACCTGAGATACAGTTTGGTAGTATGGAAGACAGAGGTGCAGATGGTTTAGGTAATTCAGGTGGTCCAGGTAACGTAGGTGGATCAGGCAACGTAGGTGGTTCAGGTAATTCAGAATATAGGGATGTTGCTACTGCTTTGGAAGTAGATAGAGAAGTACGTGATACTTTCGGGGGTATTGCAGACGGGCAACATCATGTTGCTACTGTACTGCAACAGTTATCTGATACATTACAGCGGATGACAATCCCTGTTGATTGTGGCCGATACAGAGGTGCTCAGAGTGCTTCAGTTAGTTCTCATCGATCTAGAGCAGATGATGGTCACATGTGGGTGACAGGATGAGAGCTGAGGATCGTCCTAGGCAAGAGGACAGACATGACAGAGCAGGGCATGTTGGTGTTCATGATAGACCACAACGTCCCGTATTTTTGAGACCTGAGGTAGATGCGGTTAGCACTGAATTTGAGGCCGCTCTGTTCGTAGATGATATTGTTGCACATTATGCTGAGTGGGATGCCTTACCACATGCAATAAAACAAAATTTGAATTTTGACAGGTATCTATCATAGAAACGTGAGCACACTAGGGGTAGACCGGTACCCGATAGACAGAGGCCTAGGGATACAGATCTACGCCAAGCCACCAACAAAATGCTTCTGGATCATTTTGATGGCAGTGGTAAGGTGATAGCACGAGCTTGGGTCCACAAGTTGGACACTTATTTGTCTTTACGTCCTATGTCTGAGGAGGACGCCATTCGTTTTGCTGTGCTACATCTGGATGGTATAGCCCATGACTAGTGGTACCATGGGTTAGTGTCACTTTGACACGATCAGATCTTTTATTATCAGGAGTTTGTGGATCGATCGATTGAAAGGTTTGATAAGAAGGATCCTGAAACATATTTCAGAGAGTTGGCTCAATTGCGACAGACAGGTAACTTGGAGACCTTTATCAGTGAGTTCCAGCGGTTGTCTGTTATGGTCTATGACATTTCAGAGAGGAGGAGAGTTATGCTCTTTGTGGAGGGGCTGATGGAGCCTACTAGAGGATGGGTTAAGTCCTTGGATCCACCTACCTTGCAAGAAGCTATGAAAAAAGCAAGGAATTTGGAAGCATCAACTCCACGGAACAGATTTGCTGCGAGACCTTCTAACACTTCTTATGACAGGGCAGCACCTAAAAGGGATGATAGAGTTGACTCTAGTCATCCTACAGCAGGTCCCTTGGATCAAGAAACATTAAATGATCTGAAGAGAAGAAAATTATGTTTCCATTGTAGAGGACCTTATGATTTGAATCATGATTGTCCCTTGAAACCAAAGGGAAAGAATAAGATGATGGAATGGTCTTATGAAGACAAAGATGATTCTGAATTTTCGGGACAGCAAGTTGATGATGAGCATTATTCACATGAGGATCTAGTAAATGATGATGAACAGGAGGAGAATTTTGATTTCAAGGTCGTGTACCTCACAAGCATGAAAAAGGAAGACTCCTTTAGGATGCATGGGCTTTTGGCAGGGCAACGAATCATTGCTCTCTTCGACACAGGAGCTACTCATAATTTTATTGAATCTTGTTTGGTGGCCAAGGGGGGATTTGAGACTGAAGATTTCGAAGGACTTAGAGTGCAGGTAGCTGATGGTTACACTCTCAAGTGTAATAAAAGGATTTCTGAGCTTCTTGTAAAGCTGAATAATTATTCCTTCAAGGCAGATTTTTATGTGGTTGACATGGGCAGCACAGACATAGTTCTTGGCATGAGCTGGTTGCATTCGCGTAAAGACATCTACATGAATACGGAAAGGATGGAATTGAGGTTCATCAAGGATGGCAAGACACATTCTTAAAGCCATACAGGGTGGTGAGTTGAAGTCTATTTCCCACAACCGTATGCAGCGTCTGGTAAGGCATGATGATGTTATTGATTGGGCAGCAGAGTGTATGGTGTTGTCTACATCAGAGAACACAGATGGGCCAGCTTATCATCCGGATATTCAGCAGCTCAGAATTAAACACTCCAAGGTGTTTAATGATTTAGCCTATGGCAGACCACCCGACAGAGGAATTGAACACATTATTGAGTTAGAGGAGGGCACTAAGCCCATCATGATTACTCCTTACCGGCACCCTAAGCGATTGAAAGATGAAATTGAAAAGACCATTTAGGAGCTGCTCACTATGGGTCATATTAGGTCGAGTAAGTCTCCTTTTGCTTCATTGGTTGTCTTGGTAAAGAAAAAGGATGGGACACTCAGAATGTGTATAGATTATTGGATGCTGAACAAGAAAACTATTAAAAACCGGTACCCGATTCCTCGTATTGATGAGCTCATTGATGAGTTGCACGGGGCTAAATATTTCTCCAAGATAGACTTGAGATCCGGATACCATCAGATCAGAGTCAGAGAGCAGGATGTGGAGAAGACGGCATTTAGGTGTCATTGTGGCCATTTTGAGTTGATGGAAAATTGTCATTGATGTCAAAAAGATTTCTCTACCCTATGGCATATATTATATGTTATTAATGCAAAATTGCCATATATGAATATTATACCACGAAGCATATACATGAAGCATATACATACAGAGAATACCATATTGCATATTCAGACCAATGTATAGCAATGAAGACAAATCAGTTTATTCACGAAGATGCCAACTCAACTGATGTAGCAATAACAAAGGCAGTGATTAGATTCATATTTAATAACGATGGCAATAATAATAAAAGCTGCACTTAATGACTTTATTAGACAGTGATTTACATAGAGATGTGTGAGCTGTATTGTCAAAAATACAGAGATTTACATACGTATATGAAGCAAACAGCAAAGACAAACAGAGACGGTATACAAGATGGTTTCATTTTTAATAAACATTGAACAGCATACAGATACGAAGAAAGTTTTCGTGAAGACATACATATTCAGTATGATACATACAGAATTTGATAGCACATACGTGTATAAACCGTTGAAGACAATATATAATATAGATGAAGATAGGAAGTTACAAGACAAGTATTCATACATACGTATATATGATACGATATACAGCGATGGACATTATACCAACAGCGATGGAGTTCAACAGCGGTTTTGTTACAGCATTTGAAACGGTATATATATGATCAGAGAACGGCATATAGAGACTGAACTGTATAAAGACATTCAAAACAGAATCGTATAAAGCAGAGACGTATGATATCAGAATCATATACATGCATGTGATATCAAATACATGAGTATAGAATCATATAAGGTTTTCTGCATCGTATATGTATATCATATAATCACACGGGTTGATATATATTGAAGATATTATCGAAGGTTGTCTTCGAAGTTAAAAGATTGAATGCGATAAAAATTTAAAAAAAGGTTTCATTTGATAAAGTTTGCCGTCAAAAGATTTTTAATATAAAATCGGCAATCAAAGGTTAAAAGTATGATTAAAAAAGGGAGGAAAGTTTAACATGATTAACGTTAGTAATATTTTAATAAATAGACACCTTTTCAAAGGGTCATGTCTTTTATAAAAGACATATCGGTTCATTAAAATATGAATATATATATATACTCAGTCTATCATTTTGAAAAAAGTAAGTCAGCAAGTTGAAATAAAAGAAGAAGAGCAGTGAGAAAATGATAAGAAGAAAGAATTAAATGTTTATATATATATATTATGTATATACATTTATAAAGATATTATTTTGAAGATAAGAGGAAAGGTAAAGTTATTGGCTGACTTAAAGAGACCAGATTGTATCCATCATCAGTTGAAGAAAGCAACATTGTCAAGGTGGAAGAAAATTTGAATACAGTGAGTTGGTGCTCAGAATCCAGTCAGGGGGAGTTGGTGCTTCCAGTAGGTCGGCGCCTGCGAAGTGTGGGAGTTGGAGCCTCCAGTGAGTCGGTGCTCATAAACATAGGGGTTGGAGCCTCTAGTAGGTTGGTGCCTACAAAACATTGTAAAAAGAATAAGTTTATATAAAAGCAAATTATTTTGTGGTTTTCTCCCATATTGGGTTTCCAAGTAAATATTGTGTTCATGTGCATAATTGTTTATTTGAGTATTTGAAGTTATTTTTGATTAAAAGCTTTTAAATTGAAAAATAGTTATTATACTGATTCACCCCCCACTCTCAGTATAATTGTGTGCTCTTCATGAGTTCTTAGTTATGCCATTCGGTTTGACTAATGCTCCCGCTACATTTCAGTCTACTATGAACAGAGTCTTCCATGGTCAGTTGTGGAGATTTGTTCTTGTTTTCTTTGATGACATATTAGTCTATAGTAAGACTTGGGATGAGCATGTAGCACATTTGGATACAGTACTCGGCATTCTTGATGAGGCTTCTTTGTTTGCTAAGGAGTCCAAGTGTGCTTTAGGTATGACAGAGTTACTGTATTTGGGGCATATTATCAGCTCAGAGGGAGTTCGCATGGACTCGGACAAGGTTCGTGCTATTGTGGAGTGGCCTACACCAGGAAACTTGACACAACTGAGGGGATTCATTGGTTTGTGTGCTTTCTATCGGAGATTTGTGTCAGGATTCTCTAGGCATGCAGCGCCACTCACTGATTTAATCCGTAAGGGTGCCTTTGTTTGGACCGATTAGGCACAGGAGTGTTTTGAGAAGTTCAAGGTGATTATGACTACATGCCCAGTTTTGGCATTACCGGATTTTACTAGACCCTTTGAGTTGCATTGTGATGCCTCAGGTGAAGGTATTGGAGCAGTGCTATCTCAAGATCGCCACCGTATTGTTTTTGAGACTCGTAAGCTCAGGGGTCCTGAGAGGCTGTTTAGTATTTATGACAAGGAAATGTTGGCCATTATGCATGCTTTGGCCAAATTTAGGCAGTACTTGGTGGGGAGTAAATTTTGTATTAAAATTGATCATAACAGCTTGAAGCATTTCCTTGGACAATGTGATCTGAATGAGAGACAACAGAAGTGGGTTAGTAAGTTGTAGTCCTATGACTTTGATATTTCTTATATCAAAGGTACTCAAAATGTGGTAGCTGATGTCCTTTCACAGAGACCCCACTTGTGCGTGATTTCGGAGATAATTGAGGATTGGAGACATAAGATTGTTGCTGAGTATGCTCGGGATCAGTGGGCTTCTGGTGTTGTTGATGGTAGTGTACAGGACAGCGATTATACTCTTGTGAATGAGCTGATCATTTACAAGGGAAGGATATATTTGGTCCCAAGGTCTAGTGTCAGACAGATCATTTTCCGGGCTTTCCATGATTCACCCTTAGTAGGACATCCGGGTTTCTTTAAGACCTACAAGCAGATTCGTGAGAGGTTCATGTGGAAAGGGCTGAAGACAGATGTTCAACAGTATGTCCGTGAGTGCCCTGTTTGTTAGCAGAACAAACAGGAGCATACTTATCCGGCTGGGTTGTTATAGCCACTTCCCATTCCTGAGCGGAAGTGGGCTTGCTTATCTATGGATTTTATTGTGGGTTTGCCGAAAGCCCAAGGTAGAGACTGTATCTTTGTTGTGGTGGATCGTCTCACCAAGTATGCTCATTTCTTCCCGATTACTACCACTTTCTTAGCTGTTCAGTTAGCTGAATTATTTTTCCGGGAGATATTCAGATTACATGGGTTGCCTCGGACTATTGTGAGCGATCGAGATAGTTGCTTTATGAGTCATTTTTGGCAGGAGCTTTTTCGGTTATGTGGGATGGAATTGACTCCCAGCACTAGCTATCACCCTTAGGCTGATAGTCAGACCGAGATAGTGAATAAATGGGTGGAGGGCTATCTGCAGAATTATGTATCTTCTCAGCAGCGGGCTTGGGTGAAGTGGATACATTTGTGTGAGTTTTGCTATAATTCCACTCATCACATGACTATTCAGATGTCACCATTCCGGGCTCTGTATGGATATGATCCACCTAGTTTCATGGATTTATTATGCAGTGACAGTCGAGTGCCCAGTGTTGGGGAAATGTTACAGGATGAGCAGGACATCCTGAGGTCATTGAAAGATAATATCCAGAGGGCTCAAAATCAGCAAAAGTAGTATGCTGATCAGAGGAGGACTGCCCGTACTTTTCAAGTTGATGATATGGTTTATTTGATGTTGCAGCCCTACAGGCAGTCTTCTATCAAGAAGAGCGGAGTTGAAAAGCTTAAGCCCCATTATTATGGACCTTTCTGGGTAGTTCGTCGGGTGGGAGAGGTTGCTTATGAGCTGGATTTACCTCCTGACAGCAAGGTTCATAATGTTTTTCACGTCTCATGCCTCAAGAAGGCATTGGGTCAGCATGTGGTACCTTCTTCTACGTTACCTCCCTTGGATGATGAGGGCAGATTGGAGTTGGTTCTTGAGGCTATTTTGGAGACCAGGGAGAGGCATCTGTGGCGTAGAGTGGTTAGAGAGTTTTTGGTTAAGTGGCATGGACTTCCTGATGAGGATGCCACTTGGGAGCCTGAGGACATTCTGCAGCACCCGGGATTGCGATTGCTTGGGGACAAGCAATCTTTGGGAGGGAGGATTGTAATGTCCCCGATTTAGCAGGTCTTTGCAGTGAGCATAGTCAGTTCTTCAATGCGACAGTATGATTTGAGGGTCTCTGGGAGTTTCTGGGACGGACTTACTATTTTTGGTAAGTCTATTTTTAGTCGTTGCTATTTCTTGCAGGGCAGTGCCTATTCCTGGTTGGGCAGTTGGATCTGGACTTTGCCAGAATTTCTTGGATTGCAGTCTGTTAGTGCAAAGGCTTTGAAGTTTAAATGACGTTATTAAATTAAATTATCTTGGTTTAATTTAATAACTTGACTTTATAATATTATATTATAAAGTGGGAGTATTTTATAAAGCTAGTTAAGTCAAATATTAAAAAAGTGCTTTTTCAAAAAAGCTATATATTTCACTCGAAAAAGCACTTGGGGGTATCTCTTATGCAATCATTAATTTTTTGAAGTTCGTGAAGAATAGCTCTGGCTAGGGTTTCGAGGACGTATTCCTCATTTTCGTAATTTGAGCCATCTTCTTTGGGTGGTGAATTTTACTTCTGAATATTTGTTATTCTCAGTTCGATGCTGTTGTATATCGAATTGTTAAAAGTTTTCAAATCTGAAGAATATTATTGTTGATGAATTGTAGGCTGTGTAATTCAATCTGAATTCTGAAAATTATCTGAAGGTGCGATTATATATTTCTGATTCAAGTCTTAATTCCGAAAGTTAAAAGCTGATGAATTTGGCGTGGTGAATTCAAATAAATCAAGACTCTGATTTATACTGTTGGTGGTGATTCCTATTACCATTTTGGGTGAAAGTTTTGATCCAGCGATTGATAGCGCTGTGGAAGAAATTGCAAATAAGGGGGAGACGTCAAGTGTGGGAAGACAAATCTTCTAGTAATTGTTGGCGTCCAGCAGAAATAAGGCACGTGAACAATCTCAAACGCATGGAAGCAATTTTGGAACTTGTGATACCTTCAGCAAGTTCGTAGGACTCTTCTTAGGGGTCGGCATTCATTCTGGGGCTGAATCGCACTTGCCAAGTGCATTCACATGAGGTGCAAGGAAGTCTGCGATTCCATTCTTGCTCACGTGGAATACATAGCAGATTCCGCATAACCTTTTTTGGGCGCGCATACATGCTGGAATAGTTGTGCTCTGCCTGGAACAGTCACGTGCTAAGATAACAAGGTGACGTGATAATTAAGGGAGCCGTCTGCTGCAAGGTGGTAGTTTATACTGCATATCGTCACATCAAAGGAAGTCTGAATCATTCACAGGTGCCTACGATTTGTGTTAAGAATTTATTATTATCATATAAATTGGTTGGATAGAGGAATAACAGTTTAGAATTTCAATTCTGAATATTCTGTGGAGATTATTTAATTATCATTGGTTGTGTTATTGAAATATTTTGGCTTTAATATATATATGCTTGGAGATAATTGCAATTTTTGCAATAAATCAATAGAATTTAGGAAGAACCAATTTCGGTTCTTCTCATAGTACATGTATCTATGCATTTGTTTGGAGCTATATCTGCATGTAATCCGTATAACACATGTTTTTTACCTTGTTCCTTGAATTGCAAGGTTTGTTGGGCAAAATCTTGTTTGAAGCGGCCTAGATGCTTCATCCATGGGATGCCAAGGATCATATCTATGCTTTCGAGTCTGAGTATGTGGAATTGGCTTACATAGGAGTAGTTTCTCATTATAAGAGTGAGTGTGGGAGTTATGGTTCAGAGGACAAAACCAGTTCTCTCAATGGGTTGTTTCACGGGAAAATGGAATACTATGAACTCTTTCATTCAAATTGTAACATGTATGGAATTGAAGAACTAGGGTCAGAGGGTGACATGTTCCCTCTAGAGTACGATGAGTAGAAGGCGTGGCGAGGGTGGATGATGCACCGACCCACCTGCTCGAAAAGGAGAAGGCGGTGAAGTACAAAGAACCCAACATAGAGAAGGTGAACTTGGGGAAGGAAGATGACCTAGAGGTAATCTTGGTGAGCGATGATTGTGACCCCGTACTCAAGAAAACGACATTTAGGATAATTCTAGAGTATAATGATGTTTTTGCTTGGACATACAAGGACCCAAAAGGCGTACCACTAGAGTTGTGTGTTCATTGGATTCCACTCATACCGCTTGCACGATCCAGTATGAAAAAGGTCATAACTCATGAACAAGAACTATGCCATCAAAGTACAAGAAGAAATACAAAAGATGTTGGATGCAGTAATCATTTTCAAGGTATAGACTAGTGAATGGGTATCACCCATTGTCATATCTCTGAAGAAAGAAGCAAACCAAATCAGGATTTGCATGGATTTGATATGCCTCAATGTGGTGTTCCTTGATGATTGGTCCATATACAGTGGGAAGGAAACTCACCTCATGGGACTGGCACTAGCAATGGGAAGGAAACTCACCAAACAACTCTTGTAACACTGGCACATTGAACTAAATTTTCTGAATCAATTCATCCTCGCCATTAGGCGTTATTGGAGTAAGTCTCAAGTGGAAGCAACTCAATACACTGATCTTGATTGCTTCCAACCTTGGCACAAGATATGTTGTCATACAAACTATGCATCACATGTGCCATTGAACCGTGCATCTAAAATAAATCATGTATATGAGGACCAAAAGTGAGATTGCACGTAATCAACACCATGTACACACTGTAATACACCCTAGAGAGCCCAGACTGGAATATTGATGCACACAAAGGATCCCACTGCACACTAGAGAGTGACCAATCAAATATACCTAGATCCAAAATCTAAAATAGAAGCCTACCAAGAAGAACATTCCTAGACTTCTACTGCTCAACACTGATCCCAACTTCACCATACCAGAAGTGGTGAAGCCAACCAACAGGACCCACTCAAATTGCAGTGGTAATCCTGTCACCACTTGGATCCCAGTATAAACGAAACTCATATCCATCCATTATAAGGAGGTGAGAATATTTGAAAGCATGTGCTACATTGAACTGTATCCTACACTGCGTTAGTCCTCCATGGATAAGAAATCCATCCTCTACTAACTTGCCATGGATGTGGTGACTTTGCATTTAGCCCCACTCCAACTTGTAGCTATCGCCTCCATCTACTGAAGATGGTATATACCCACCCCATAAAGGATAGTATGACCCCGAAGCCAATCCACATTGATGTATCATCAAGTCCTCCACATGTGGATCAAAAAAGTAGTGATGAGTACTTTTCCCTATGCAGTCACAATAAAAAGCTCCCACCTTGGTCAAGCGCTGACTGTGACAGTATTGAATATAAACCTCTGTCATTTGATTCATCACCAACACCTATAGTGGATGTAACCACGGGAGAACCTGATGCAAAATGTGGTTCTCCATTCCTCTCAACAGATGCTCACATCCTATCCGTATCTACTGCACCTCTAACTGTGATGGATGTATCCACATCCTCATTACAAGCCATGGATATCAAATCATCACCAACTGCTACTGTAAAGAGTTGAACTTTATATGTAGCTAGTGAACACTGCGCCCGACTCAACTCCACGGTGACCTCATCTAACCGTGATTGTGACTCTTGAAGGGCCAACTGGGTTTTGACATTACAAGTGGTATCAGAGCAATGATCTTGTGATCTTGTAGGGTAAATACAGGTTAATGAATAATTTTAGTCAATAAAAGGGATCAGACTATTATGCTGAAGCCTGAAAACATGATTAAATAAGTGATGAATGTCTAAGATCCTCATATTGCCTTATTAATTGAGAAGGAAGGTTCAAGCAATTGAAGGAATGGTGGTCTAAATCCCAAAAGGATGGTTCCCAAGATAGGGTGGGGATCAGCGACCCTCTAATCCTTGAGGGCAAAAGTCCCAAGGGAGGGCTTGGATCTGTAAACTTTGAGGGAATCTATCAAGTGGTCTCTAAGTGCCTTGGATTATATTCCGACCTCCTCTCTCCTTAGGGCAAGGTAATATCATATCAAACTTAGCCAAAAAGAAATATAGAAAGCATATAAAATCAAATTACTTAATATGAAATACATGATTTAAGAATTGATTTTAATAATGTGTATACTCTGTGTATGCGTCGTGTTCTCCTACATCAATGTGTAGACTTTGTGTATGCTCCGTGTCTTCATGCATTTAAGTGTATACTTTGTGTATGTTTGTAACTTCATATATTCATACATATGCTTAATATCTTCAATTGTGGTTCTATTTTGGTCTATCTAGAGTAGGAGAATTGGAAGCATCTTACAAACATGATTTTAGAAAATTCAATTAGCACCATTATGAGATGGACTAAAATCATGAATGTGTCTAGAGTTCAATTGACAATTTCTACTATCGAAACATAATGTTGTTGCTTGAGGAAAAGCAAATTTAGGAGGGTTGGACTGTCATGAACCAGAATTAATACATATACAAATATATTGATACACAATTTATTCGATTGTGGTAAATTCCTTCTCGCCCATTATTAAACTTAAAGATAAGTAATCAATGATTAATTGTTATTTAATAATATAATTAATGTATATTATTAATCAAATTAAAAAATAGAGATACTGTATTAGTTAAGTAATATTATCAATATTTTTAATATATTAATTAATATAATCTAATAAATGTATAACATTATATTAATAATATTAATAAGGAATATCGAACCATTTTTCTATCTCCACGACAATGATACCGTCGACGTTTTATGGTCAAGAGGATAAACCGAACAATGATATTACCAGTCTATAAATATCGTCAACCATTAATAGTTTATATATATAATGTTAATAAACATTAACAAATGGAAACAACGGTAATTGGAAGGTGGTGAGTATAGTTGCGACCCATAACATGAACAGTCGGTCTCCTCTTTACACATGAGACATAAAACATGGAAATTAAGGAAATGAAATAACACGAAAGTCAGAGAGTCAGCATGCGATTCATAAAGGAAAGAGAAAGGACATTAACCTCACAATACCGACAATGAACAACTACTCAGTCATAAACAATATACGTTGTATCTAGCGGGTAAGGCGGTAGATACATATACACAATAATTAATATACAAGGAAGGAGTATTCAGCACAGACAGGGGGAATGAAAACACCCGACCATAACAATCATTGCTGGAGAGGAAAAAGGATCATAACGAATCCTACCATAAGTAAGGTGACTACAAATTAATGTTTCCTGTCATTGGAGTAGTGGCAACCAAGACTGAGTAATTAAATTCTCTATTATAAATAAATAGAATACTCTATCGTGTTAATCAATTAATAGCAGTCCCTTTGACCATATGTTTGTAAGGGATGGAGATAATTAGTGAAATCCCAAACATAATATAAAATTGGATCATATTACTGCTTTAGGCATGAGAATGGAAGGGCTGAGGCTGCCAAAGAGGGGCAGTCTAAATCCAATAGGGTAACTCCCAAGATAGGGTAGGGACCAGCGTCCTCTTTAACCTTGAGAGCTGGAGCTTGAGACAGGTTAAAGGTTGAGTCTGAAAACTTGGAGGGAGCTTATCAATGGTCTCTAAGCGCTTTGGTTTGCCTCGAATGTGTTCTCCCTTCTCGAGAATTGAAACAATAATAAGATCAGTCCTATAATATGGATTGGAAACAGTCAATTTCGTATTTCATTACTTATTCCTTATTTTTTTTATTACGAATGTTATTGCTAAATTAGCAAGGGACATTACAGAGTGAGCTCATCTACCTCATCTTCCTTTCCCCTCAGCGCATCATAACCAGTGCAACCCTACTCGAGAAGATGGTCTCTGTTAGCCAATAACTGTAAATAGTTTTGTTTCATTATTTTGATGGCTTCTCGAAGAGTATGGAAGTCTGAAAGGGAAAGACTATCATCATAGTGCTCATTTGTCATAGGATTGCTCCAACCATAGGTAGCCAACATTTGACGAGTGACATCAAAATGCTCAATGGTTGTGGCAATCTGACTGTCATTCACCTTTAGTTACCCAACCAAATGATGTCTTTGAAATCCATGACTCCCATGCAAGCTCTCTGAATCAAAGCCTGCAGTGTGGTATGAGGATGTATCTGCAACGCTCACCTCATGAAAAGTAGCATCATGTGTTACCATCACTGCACACATCAACAACCAAGGTATTGCTGCTAAGCACCTCAGCAAATGGCTCCACTGATAAAGTGGAATTTGCTACTACAACAGTCTCCTCGCACACTCCCACTTCCTATGTACCTGCAAGTCATGATCCTAGGACCCATTACCCATAAGTGAATTTTCAGATTCATTTTCTAAGGTATGATATGAAGAATCAGACTCACTGCAACATGAGTCTTCCTCATAAATTACATCATTAGTACCAAATCTCAAGTACCCACATCATGCACATGTAAAATCTCTGTTGCCTTATGCTGATGCAAACAAAACTCACTGCTGACATGAAATCAGAACTGTTATGGGACAACTCCCATGCAATCCTCATCCTTGGCACTAATATCATGAGTTCCAATACCCAAAGTCACCCTTATAACACCTTCCGGACTTGCCATAACTTTCATTTCTTCATGCTCAACAGTAAGACTTCTGTCATAGAAACCAGTCCTCATATGGTTAATATCTTCATGTCTACCAATTGGTGTAGGGCTGTCATCAATGGTTGATATCATATCATTGGCTTTCCCATGATCACAAGCTCCTATCTCATGAGAATGATGGGTCTTAATGCACCTATCCTCAAACCAATCAGTAATGACATCGTGCCTTTGTGAAGAGTCTCGATCTTCATGTCTAGTCACAACACTATTGGCTGCTCCACTAAGGAAAGGATCAACTTTCACATCCACCTTCTTTCCCATTGTTTCCTTTGCACTGATCAAATCATTTAAATTAGTGTTTGTTTTTTTTTCTTTGCAAACAAATGATCCAGAATCTCCGGGTGTTGTAGAAGCCCTGATAATTTTTTATTATAATCCTGAAAGGCATTATTAGAATCCTAAAGGGCATGCATGAGCTCTGGCATGAGATCCTTTATAGATTTTGTTTTACCATGATTAACACAAACCCTCTGTTCTGAATGTTGAGTCCTCCTCCACAGGATGGCAGCAAACCACTTTGATGCCACTATAAGAACCCCCTGGGGTTCTAACTTTGACAAGCATTAGACTGTGGTTTAATTTCAGATGTTTGACATTTGGTCAAACACTTTGCATGCAAATTTTGATACCACTGTAACAACCCCAACAGGTTCTAACTTCACCCCTATAATATCCCTTGCTATTCCTGGTGCAAATTTGAATCTCAAGGAATTTTGTCAAACACTTGTCATGAAACCTCTATCTTGCTGTCTTTTATTTTCAGATTGTTTTTGCTTTCTTGGAATGGTTTCAAATGAAGTTTAAATGCTTTCAAATGATTACTAAGATATCTAGGCAAAGAACTAAAATGCAAATGCAATCCCTTTAAACTTTTTGAATGCATACATATGATTTCTACATGTAAAATGTGCATCTACAGCCAATGGACATTTTCACAAACACTTGGCATGAGAACTAATATACTGATTAAGAGCAGTATATATATATGAACATTATATCGAACATTTGGTGTGCAACTTATTTCATCTTGTCTGATTTAAGCAATTTACAATGTAAGATATTTGCAAAATTGACATTTAACTATTTCACAATGTTATGACAAGCCCTGGTAACCAGCGTGGCTGTCATTTCTTTTCACCTAAAACATTCTTTGGAATGACTGCACACAAGCATTAATATTTCTTAACTCATACGCTGGATGATTTAGGAAGCCCAAATGATGATCAATGACTCATCATAGCTAAATGCCACGCCTTGGAAACCCACGTGAGGACCAAAGGAAGCTGTGGCTGATGTATTTCTGGTACGACAGCCTCTAATATGATGATTTCTACTTTAAAAGCTACATCAACAATGCTGACATCATCAAACGATATCTGCAATTGAACTTCAGAAAATTTTGAAATATCAGTCACCAAATTCAATGCATTGTAGCTTTGTAATGGCTTTTGATTGAAACCATTCCTCAATTATACAACTCACTAGTTATCTGCAACCAATTCAAAGAGTTGGAACTCTGAGAATTACCAATTCTCCAAGTTCGTGAATTCTGAAACTCTTGGTTCCAAACTCAACACACAAAACACCAAATTCTCAAATGCTCAACAATAATTTCGATTTCCTTCTTCATTGGCTTTTTTATAATAATTCACCTTGAATCTTCATTAGCAAGCCTCTTTAATGAATATGACATTTGCATTTGTTGACTTATAATATATCATTAATAATGCACACTTTTAATCAATGAGTACTAATTACTCATTACCCTCAACATGGCTCCCACTTTATTATAAAGTCAATTTATAACTTTATAATATAACTCAAATAATCAAACATCATTAAGGTAATTAACAAATTAATATCACATTAAATACTCATTATTTTGACGAACCGTTTGAATCAGGGAGTCAGCCACTACATCCTCTGTCCATATGACTGCCAACTAAAAATAGGAATGGCCCTTCTCGATCAACCTCTAACTTACTATAAAAAGTAAGGCAAACAGAGCCCTAGAAATATGAAATGAAAGCAAGAACTGGAAACCACTGAACTTTGGAGATGATACAAGCCTCAAGAGACCCTCTATCCCAATTCATCAGCCTATGACAGTCAGAAAAATAGGCTAATCAACCAAAATCCATGTCTGCCAAAAAGGTGACATTATAGTATGTGATCAAATTAGCTTCTATTTGATGATGTTATAGTGTCTTGAAGCTTTATTCAATAATGGTTGCATGAAACAAGTTTTAAATCATTAAAAATCGCTAAATTTCAAAGGTTTTTTCATTTTGCCGAGTCACGAGTCTAGTCGGCCTTGCCGAGTCCGTGTGTGGGAACTCTGGTTTTTCTCCTATCCAACACCTAGTGCAGCTTGCCATAACTTGCCATAGTTATTGGGATCTCTTGTCATATAAGAAATTTGATTACAATGAGGCAGTCTGGATGTGGAGACCAAAATAGAAAACTTAGACAACTAATTTTATTAGAATCATAATATCACTTATCAATGATGAAATATCATACTATCAATATCCAAGATTCAAATGTGATTATTAGAAATTTAGAACATCCAAGATGTTAAGGAATATAAATCTGGAGATATAATATAATCTGAAATTATGCAGTAGAATATTATTGCCTTGGTGATTGATTGATTCTACAAAGTATAATAACTATATATATTGAACTGAGAACAGTCATGACTTATCTTATACGAACAGTCATGTCTGTTCGTATAAACAAAAACTAATGACATATCATTAACGAAATAACCCAGCACAACATAGTTTGCTTAACTGACGGCATAATTAACAAACAGGACAGTCATGATACATGAACAGTCCGATAGTATCCTGACTGTTCATATAAACCAGTCACGATACATATGCGTGACTACTATATGCCATGTCTTATAATATATGCCGCGAATCATATAATCGTTGATCATGTTTATTATAGTTGTTTCAATATATATTAATTATTATACGGTATATATATATATATATATATATATATATATATATATATATATATATCATGTTAAATATTAAACACGAACACACAATAATTTAAGACTCCCTGTTGGGAGAGTGTTTAATAGATTTGTAGAACTTATCACATCATGATATATGGCCCAATCCAAGAAATTTAAAACAATGTCGATCATGATGAGTTATTACACAGTAATAATGAAAATTCTTAAGATGTCCGGTCCTATCCGGGACAAACCCTTTTTGGGAGTCGATCCTAACAACTTTATTACCCAACAAGTAATAACATAAGCAACAAGATGTCCGGTCCTATCTGGGACAAACCCTTACGGGAGTCGATCTTGAAGCTTGGTTACTATTGTCAAGATCGTCACCTTGACATAGTAACCTATATACACAGAAGATCGTCATCTTCACAAATTTGAAATATTTCAATATTTTATTTTATTCATGAATAAAAAATGTACATAATTACATTCATATTTTGATCAAACCAATTTTACCTCTGAAGAAATCTGTTTTTACCTTTGCAAGAGGTTTAGTAAAGATATCTGCATTTTGTTCTTCAGTACTGATGTAGACCAATTTAATGATCTTCCTGTCTACCATATCTCTCACATAGTGATATCGAATTTCTATGTGTTTTGATCGATTGTGAAAAATAGGATTTACAGAGAGCTTAATACAACTCTGATTATCACAATGAATAATAGTAGGTTCTAAAGATTCACCAAATAGGTGAAAAAGTAATTTTCTTAACCATACTGCTTTTCGAGCTCCCATGGATGCAACCATGTACTCAGCGTCTGTAGAACTCAGAGCAACTGCAGATTGTTTCCGACTAAACCAAGAAATCACTGTAGAACCTAAACTGAAGCAAACTCCTGTGGTACTTTTACGATCTGCTGAACTTCCTACCCAATCTGAATCTTAGTAACCTTGAAGTTGGATTTCAGTCTTGCCATATTTTAGCCCAAGTTCACTTGTTCCTTTTAAATATCTCAAAGTGTGTTTAGCTGCCATTAGATGTATCTGCTTTGGTTCACACATGAAGTGACTTAATACATTGGTGGCATAGCAAATATCAGGACGTGTGTTTACCAAAAACATGAGAGATCCAACTACAACTATTTGTTTGTAAAGTGTAAAGTCTGCAAGTTCAGAATTTTCTGCTTCATCTTTTAACTTGTGAAGGTTAGTTTCCATTGGTGTAGCTAAAGGTTTACAATCTGACATACCAAATCTATTCAGAATGTCAGAAATGTATTTCTTTTGACTTAGGAGAATGTGATCTTTCTTTTGAATAACTTTAAGTCCTAAAAAATAGTGAAGTAGGCCCATATCCTTCATTCCAAATTCAGCTATTAGATCTTTTTTACATTTTTCAATAAGATAGTCTTCTCCTGTAATCAGTAAGTCATCGACATAGAGAAGTAGAATTATCATGTCACCTTTTTCTATTTTGAAATATAAATCAGACTCTGTAGTGTTCTTGGAGTACCCTAATTTGCTCAAGTATTTATCTATTCTTTCATACCATGCTCTAGGAGAGCTTGCTTAAGTCCATAGAGTGCTTTCTTTAACTTGCATACGTATTTATCTTTGTCATGAGTAGCGAATCCTTCTGGTTGTTCAATGTAAACTTCTTCCTCAATTTTTCCATTTAGAAATGCAGTCTTAACATCCATCTGATGTACTTTCCATCCTTTGGAGGTTGCAATGGCAAGTATGGTTTTGATAGATGTGTAACGTGCTACTGGAGCAAATGTTTCTTCATAGTCAATACCTGCCTTCTGAGAAAAACCTATTGCAACAAACTGAGCTTTGTGTTTATCAATACTGCCATCAGGTGCATATTTGATTTTGAATAGCCATTTTGATGATACAACTGACTTATGTTTAGGTCTAGGAACAATATCCCATACATCATTTTTCAGAATGGACTGATATTCTTGAACCATTGCTTCCCTCCAAGCTTGATTTGATAAAGCTTTCTCAACACTAACAGGTTCAGATTCTGAGAGTTCAGTTAGAAGTGCAATGTCACATTTTTGAGTTCTAGTTCTTTTGTTCTCTTTGAAAATTTGTGCTGGTTCCACATTGTTCTCTTCAAGTATTTTCCTAGCCCATAATGGTCTCTTTTTATTATTTTTATTATCTGAGCAAGAAGGTTCAAAATCCGTGATTTCTTCTTCATTATTTATAGGTGCTGAATTCATGTTTGAATTGATATTCTCCCTCTCTTTCTCTAGTGAGAGATCTCCATCAAGATCTATAGAAATGTTATCTTCATTATCTGGAGATAAGAAGTTTTCTTCAAATTTAACATCTTTGCTTATTTCTACTTATTTTTGACAAGGTATATAGATTCGGTATCCTTCGGAATCCTCACTGTATCCTAGGAAAATACCTTTCTTGCTAGAAGGTTCTAATTTAGTCCTCTTCTCTTTTGGTACATGTATATACACGGGACAGCCAAACACCCTTAAGTGACTTAGGTCAGGTTTGACTCCAGTGAATACTTCTTCTGGTGTGGTGTTTTCTAGTATAGCATGAGGACATCTGTTTTGAATATAAACTGCAGTGTTAGCGGCTTCTGCCCAATAAGATATGTGAATATTTTGGTCATGCATCATGGCCTTTGTTGCTTCAATGATGGTCCTGTTCTTCCTTTCTGCTACTGCATTCTGTTGAGGATTATAAGCTACAGTATACTCCCTCTTAATCCGAACAGATTTACAATAGTTTTTGAAATTTTCAGAGGTGAATTCCCCACCATTGTCTGATGTAAGAATTTTGATTTTCTTACCGGTTTGGTTTTCTACTAGTGCTTTAAGTTCTTGAAATTTGGCTAGAACCTCACTTGACTCTTTAAGTTTTAAGAAATATATCCATGATTTCGTTGAATAGTCATCCACAAAGATTAAGTAATATAGGGCACCAGAGAAGGAAGGTGTAGACATAGGACCACACACATCAGTATGGATAAGTTCTAGAATGTTATTAGACTTATGTTCACTTGGAGGAAAAGATCCTTTAATGTTCTTCCCTAATGCATATGCCTTACAAATGCTAGAGTATTCAGATTTTAAGGGAGGTATGCCAGAGGTGATCTTAGACAATGTTGGAAGGGCACTATATCTAATATGGCCTAGTCTTTTGTGCCAAATCTCATTATTCTGATGAAGATTGTGATTTAGGGCTACGTTTAGTTCATTACATAACTTGTACAAGCTACCTTCTCTGTTCCCTATATGAATGACATTTTTTATATTAGAATTTTTAGTCCAGTGAAAGACTTTGTCTTCATTGAAGGTTACCCTGTATCTTTGATCAGCTAGTCCCGAAATGGAGATTAAATTTCTCTTGATTCCTGGTACATACAAAACTTCTTTCAACTGTAGAGTTACTCCATCTCTTATCTTTAACAAACAGGTCCCACTTCCTTTTACCGGATAAGAGGAGTTGTCACCAATAGTTACCTCTTCTGAAGAACTCCCCGGGAAGGTTTTGAATTGATCTCTGAATCCAGTGATGTGTTTGGATGCACCACTATCTATTATCCACGTACTTTTGTTAGAATTTAATTCACTTGCTAAAGCCAAGAAAAGGAGAGATATTTCAGACTTTTTTACTTCCGCTAGGGCAGCTTGTATTTTTTGTTTTTCCGGGCAATATTTTTGAATATGTCTGTATTTGTCACATTTGTAACATTTTACCATGGAAAGATCCCTTTTATTGAATTGTTTCCCATTGTTTGATTGTCTGGATTTTCTCTTCCTTTTGTGAGATGTTTTCTTGTTGGTTTTAATGTGGAGAGCTTGTAATTCATTTCCATTATTAGACCCCATTCCTCTGGAGGCAAGCCTGGATTCCTGTTGGGTACAATCGTTCTTTAATTGCTTGAATTTAGGTAACGGTGGTCTGGTGCTTATACATTGAATGAAGGTTTACCATGCGGTGGGTAAACCTTTGAGAGCAATTAGAGTGAGTTCAGAGTCTTCTACTGTATTTCCAATGCAGAGCAGTTGGTCTCTTATTTCAGAGATTCTCAAAAAATAAGAAGTGATAGTTTCTTCCTTGTTCATTTTCATATTTAGAAGTTGACTTTTCAATGTTAACATTCTACTTGCATTGTTGATCTCAAATGTGTCTTGAATTGTTTTAAACATTTCAAAAGCACTGGTAATTCTAGATATGCTAGGAAGAATTGAGTCTTTCACAGAGTCAATTATTAGTTTTCTGGCTTTATTGTTTCTCCTTTTCCATATTGTCTTCTCTGTTTCATGTTCGGCTATTTTAATATCTTTTTCTATATACTTCTCTAATTCAAGTTCCATAAGAAGAGATGTAAGTCGAGTTCTCCATGATATAAAGTTAGAGGCACCTTCTAATCTATCTTCCATTCTCATGCATTGAGCCATTTCTGAACAATTAAACTCAACAATTTTATTTAAGAATATGCTCAACTGAAGGTTATTTTTTGTTTCTTATCTCCTTTTAATAACCGTGCTCTGATACCGTGTTAAGGAATATAAATCTGGAGATATAATATAATCTGAAATTATGCAGTAGAATATTATTGCCTTGGTGATTGATTGATTCTACAAAGTATAATAACTATATATATATTGAACTGAGAACAGCCATGACTTATCTTATACGAACAGTCATGTCTGTTCGTATAAACAAAAACTAATGACATATCATTGACGAAAGAACCCAGCATAACATAGTTTGCTTAACTGACGGCATAATTAACAAACAGGACAGTCACGATACATGAACAGTCCGATAACAGTCCGATAGTATCGTGACTGTTCATATATACTAGTCACGATACATATGCGTGACTACTATATGCCGTGTCTTATAATATATGCCGTGAATCATATAATCTTTGATCATGTTTATTGTAGTCGTTTCAATATATATTAATTATTATATGGTATATATATATATATATATATATATATATATATATATCATGTTAAATATTAAACGCGAACACAATAATTTAACACAACAAAGTTTAAACTAGATTAGGGAAGAGGAAAATGTACAGTTCCACATGAGATGCAATTTTGTACCCAATTTTGCATTCAAATCAGTCCAATTTAATATATATATATATATATATATATATATATATATATATATATATATCATGTTAAATATTAAACACGAACACACAATAATTTAACAGAACAATGTTTAAACTAGATTAGGGAAGAGGAAAATGTATAGTTCCACATGAGATGCAATTTTGTATCCAATTTTGCATTCAAATCAGTCCAATTTAATAGAAAACATTTTTGTACTCATTGGCTACATCTTGTCATTAAATTTTGCAAAAAAAAGTTTTTCTAATGAAATTTAAGTAATTTTTTAAGTTGTCGAGTTTTTGCCAAGTTTTTTCCTGAACTTTTACGAGGTCGTATTTTTTGGGCTTGCAAAGTCCGAGTTTTCCAACTATGGTTTGCCCTATAGGAAAAAAAATTAGTTCACTGAGAAAGTTGTGATTGGAGGAATTTTAGATATGGTAGTAGGTATAGATCCTATGGTTATGGAGTTTGGTTGAATGCAATAACTTTCTGCTGATGTTGATAGCTTATCTGTGAAGTTCCAAATAGTTGGGAACTATTGATTGACTATTGACAGAAACCTTTTAATTGATTTCACAAAAAACAGGTCATTAATCAATAATCTATTCGATCTGAATTTTAACCACTGTACGTATATTGCCAATACATTTACAGTTCATATGTATTAGTCACTTTGGCATAGATCTTGAACAATAAATTGGATGTCTTTGTGATAACATTTAGGCATCCTAAATACTCTTCTAACATTGTAACTCTGATGATGATGATGAAGATTTTAATGATGTCCACGAGACCATCGGTCTAAGGGACCACGAATCAAAACTTAAACTAGCTCCATATGTCTTTCCAGATCATGTCTTCTGCTGTGAAATTTTACAATCAAACTAGCCGTTTGCTTCATCTTATCCACCTCAAAAAGACTATGCATGTTTGTGCCAGCCTCCTTGAAGACCCCGTACTGTGTCCGAATGTCATCATAAGCTGAGCACTCAAAGAGAAAGTGCCACTTAGTCTCGACCACACCTTTTTCGCAAAACCTACATATTCTTTCCTCCCATTCCTCTTTGGGCCTTTTCCACCTACCTGTCTCACATCTAAGATGATGCGAACCGGTCCTCAGTTGAGCCACTAACACCCGAGCCTTACCTTTAATATCTGACCCAAGATAAGTCTGGTCCCAATGCCCATAAGAGAGGTTGAACATCTCGATATAGTGCATCTTTTTCCGACCCATGTTCCCGGACCACATGGCATTATGAAATTTTCCATGACGAACTTTTTTATTTCCACGTTGGTAGAAGGACAATCTTGCATCTTGATGTTCCACGTGTTCATCCATACTACATTTTGTTTCATCCACGTCTTTTTCCTACGGGTCAGCTCCTTTTTCATTGCAATTTTTGGCCAGCGTTGGTTATCCATGTTTTCAAGTTTCTTTAGATAACTTATTAACCGAGTTATTGCAGCCGCCTCCAAAGTATACATACCAGCTTCAGCCAAAAGGATCTCATAAGGCACCGAGGCTTTGACTTTGATATTGCTTGTAATTAAGTGCTTTTGGATCCTCTCCAGCTGTCTCCACCTGCACTTTGTCATGCTACCCCCCCAAACTTCACAACTGTAGAGGACAACCAGTGTGACCAACAAACCAAAGAGAATTTTCTTGGTCTTCTAGTCCCAAAGCTCAGCCCTCCTGCATCTATTTTGAAGAAGATAAGACACCTTCCACCCACCTTGAACCCTTTTTGTTCTACAAGTCTCCCAGCTAAGTCTGAAATGGAAGTCAATCGCCAAATACTTGTATTCTTTCACAATTTCTAGCCGGCTGCCTTTGAAGAGAAAGTCCATATGCTTTTGTTTTCTTTTAAGAGAAAAGATCATGATTTTAGTCTTGGTAATGTTAACCTGCATCTTCACTTCTTGGCAAAAGTTTTCCAAAGCCCCTAGCTGATTTCTTAGCCCTTGAGCCGTTTTTGAAATCAATATGAGGTCATCAGCATAAAGAAGAAGCTTCACCATGTAACCGGCTAACTGGACCCCCACACCATCAATTTTGTCTAACCATCTTTCAAGCTTATCAATATATGAGCCGAATAGCGTGGGGGATAAGGGGCATCCCTGTTTCACACCAATGTCGCTACTAAAGCATTCAGACATTCCCTCCTTAGTTCTGATTTTGGCTCTAACATTCTCGTAAGGTCTATGCACTGCTGCTCTATACACTTCCGGAATGCTCAATTCTTCCATTCTGTCCCATAACTTTTCTCTAGGTACCACGTCGAAGGCTTTCTTGAAGTCCACAAAACAACAATAAGCTTCACCTCCTTGGCTGTCCCAAGTTTTCTCTATGAGATGTCTAAGGGTGATGCCATGGTCAATAGTAGAATGTTTAGGTCTGAGGAAAATCAAACTCCTCTTAGCTCATTGAAAGAGAGATGTATTGAGCAGTATGATTACAAATAAGAAGGAGATTGTCAACAGAATAAGGGAAAACTCAATATTGGTAAAGATAAACCTATCCATTCCATTGAACAAAAAGATGGAACATTTAAGGAAAATATTCTGTTAAATCTTAATGAGGAAATGTCTGTTCTGTCAATCTTCAGTTAATGTAAGAAATCATTTATTTTTATTTATCATCTGAAATTTTGTATGCATATGCAATATTATGTTTGCTTGTTGTAGACAAGATCAAGTGGTAAATTTATGGGGCTTTCATTGTGGAGGCTCTTGTACAAATCACTAGGAAACATATTAGATGATAAGATGTACAAAATTTAAATTTTAATCAGTAAAGGCTGCCACATCCAATTCTGGGTGTGGCATTCTCCAATATATGAGGCCAGGTGCACATGTTGAGTGAATTTGGTGAAAGAGATACCATTGAGGTATTGTGTCTAAGTTTAAGGACAACCCTGCAAGGGTAATTTGCCAATCATAATATTTTTTGCCGGTGTCTGGTTATCAAGTATAATTTAATCTTTTGCTTTTGATTCTTTGAAGATTAGGGTGATGTAGAAATTGCAATAAGATCCAAACCAAATATATCTCAAGACTAACAAAGTAGATATATAAACTGTTTGTTTCACTTTTGATTGGAACTTTCACTTGGTCTTGCTTCACTTGTGAGAACCATTGTTCTCTATTTTTTGAACTCTTACTCGGCAGCGAAGGCATTTTCAATGTTTTTTTCACTTTCTGTTTCTTGATTATTTAACTTGTAATAATTTTTTATGGGTTATACAGGAAGGAGATTCAAATGCTCCTGCAGATGTCTATTACTATAAGGCAGGGTTGCCACCGGATGTTTACAGGGTTGCTATGTCTGCTCTAAATGTAAGTACAAGTTTGTAAAAGGCTTTCAGCTTACCAGTTTTTTGAATTTCATCAAAGTTTAATTTTGCAAGAAACTTTAGCTTTCTGTTAATTTGTTTTGTTCCCCTGTGTGCATAGTTTAATTATGTAGGTATACAGTACTACCCAGCTTCATGTAAATACATTTACCAAACAGAGTGTAGAGGTCTATCATTTGCAGTGTAGGGTTTCCATTGACAGAATAAATATCAACCAATACTTATTAATCTATTAGTGGAAATATAATTGCTAGAATATGCATTAAAACACTTTACTCTCACTATGCAGGAACAATTCCTACATGTTGGTGTAATTAAATATTCACTAATTACACTTTACTTAAGCTTAGGATAATGCATACATAGTAGTTTGCATTTCAGACACCTAGAAGTTTGCACTTATAGTTGCACATGGTGTAGGAGAAATTCCACTTTAGGTGGTGGTAGTAGTTATCACATTGCATTGTATGTGTTTGTTATTACTAACCGATTACTGAGAGGGGGGGTGAATTAGTAAATACTTGTTTCTATTACAATTCAACACTTGTTTAATTATCCTTCCAAGATAAGCAGAATATAAACAGTCATTCATAACCATAAATAGAAACACACAGATCAACACAAGATGTATACGTGGAAACCCTCGGTTAGAAGGAAAAAATCACGGTGAGACAGAGCTTACAACTTCACTACTGCAGAAGTAAAGACGTCCTATTAGGAGCTTAGAAAGCACTGGTGAAGGTGCTACCCGGTTAAGGGATTTGGTAGAAGATCGGTTAAAATCTTAACTCTGTTAGGAGTTGCTTGGTTAGAGGACTTTCAACATCAAGAAAGATGTTACCCGGTTAAAGGATTTTTACAAAGAACCAATTAGGGTTCACCCTGATAGAGGGATTTCAATTTGCTTTCACACCTTATAAAAGCAATGATCTTATATGACACTGATTGTCTGATTAGATCATACCTGTTGATCTCTTCCCTGGTTTGCCTGGCTGTTGAATCTTTTCTGCGTCTTTGCCTTTCACCTCTGGTGACTGTAATCTCTCTCTTCTTTGCTGTCTCTATTTAGCAACTTTCAACAACACTTTTTCTTGCGTCCTATGACCTGTATTTATACAAGAGTTCACCTAAATGAAACCCTTAACTCATAGAACCGCTAGACTGTAAACTAAAGTAGCAAAAAACCTTTGCATTCCGATCTGGAGTTTACCTTGGAAAACATCCGCATAAATAAAGCTAACTCATATGACATTAAATCATGCTGATGGAGTCCTAATTTTTTTGCAAAAAAAAAATAAGGATCTCCAATTGAGAAATAATGTTGGAGATTGATGAAAATATCGTCACTGATGTCAATATTAAAACAGATAACTTCCCAGTAATACAAATATGAATGTCTATAAGGAATACATATGCTATGGAAAATTAAAGTTTAATTTAAAGGCACTGAATTAAAATGGTCAAGCACTGTTTGGCAGACCCAGTTGCAATGTGGCATGTACGTGAAGAGATATGTTCAGCATTGCTGCTTCTTGTTGATTTTGGAGGATGGTACATGGAAGATTCAAAAGCTTCAAGTGACGATGCAACAGGAATGATTCAACACACTCAAGTGTCCTTACCGAAAGATGTCATTATACCATACACACATCTGCTTCTCACACTAAACATCTCAGATGATCACCCACGAGAAATTCTGCTTTACTTCAAAGGAGCAAGACACAGGCATAGAGGTGGCCTGGTGCGGGATAAATTATGGAGCCTACTCGATAAGGAATCAAATTTTGTCATCGAGGAAGGATTTCCCAATAGCGCGGGTCGTGAAGCAATCTATAGAAGTTATTATCAATGACAACATTGAGCCTCCTTTTGAGGGCATGATCGACTATACAGAATTTTCTGTTTTTGTTTCGATGCATGATGCGTTGCAACCAAAATGGCTTGTTAATCATTTTAAAGCCATAAGTGCAACATAGCGAAGGAAAATGCGTGAGATTATGTCTCAAGTTCAGCACATTTTTGAATACGAGAATGGTCATCTTGGGGGCATTGGCCTTGCTGTCTGAGATGGTACGGTCAGTCACATCTGGAAAAAGATTCTGTTTAAGGTACCTACAATCAAAGAAATGATTGTTCGAGAACGGAGAAAGCCAAATGGAAGTCGTATTCCTGTTCGATGTCATTGCACGAGATTTGAAAAGTATTGCGTAGGAACCACAGTGACATGCACGGTAGAACACCGACTTAGATTTTAGACAAAAATAAGATGAAAAATGTGGCCCAAGATGAAGAAGGGATTGGCATCGTGTGCGTTTCTCGCCAAGTAAATTGTTTTTGCGTAAACAATGATATCATGTTGGGCGTGAGGATACCTTCTGTGACATAAAGTGGCTTCCTTTTCTTTTGACCTCACGAGAGTAGCGCCCACAGCTTTGAAAATGTTGTCGGCGTCATCCTCATAGCGGTATCAATCGATATCTTCTACAAAAGAAATTCCATACGCATTGCACAATTAAAATATTCTCTGAAATTTTGGAAGCGGCAAGGCTAACAGATTTGATTAAAGACAATAAAATTCTTCAAATACCCTATTTGTCGAAAATTATTTACTATCCTCGATATCGACTATAAAAGAAGGGAAGGATTAATTGAAGTTTTGAACCCGATAAAAGGCATCATTATGAAGAGTTAAAATATAAAGTATAAACCGTGATTAGAATAAAAAGGTATAAGTCTCAAAACGGTGCCTTATCCGTTGAAAAGACACAGCTCTTTGAAATCAAAGACATATATATAAGCGGATATTTGTTTGAAAAAGAGGACAGATTTGAAGAAGAAGCATTTTTTTTTATATATTTATGGAGGGATAAGGAGTGAAAATATGACTTTGTAATATAAATTTATTTATTTTAATAATAAAATAAAACATCTTTTGTTTATTATTAAAGGTGTGGAGAATTAAACTGCAGCTGAACCGTCCTTTGTAATTATTATTTTTGAATATTGTATACAATTTAAATATTGGATAAGTGGATACGGTCAAATAGCATCTTAAATTCAATCTGGATTAATTTAAGATTGCATAAATATTAGATTTGTCGCATCTTGATTATTTAATTGATTAGCAATATAAATGCATTGAACATTATAAAGTTGTACGTAAACCTTCATTGAAGTTGACTTTATTGCCCTAATAAGCAGAGGCACTGGTCTTATTATTGTTGAAATATTGGGTTTATATATGAAGTCAGAAAATCTATCAATTCCTTCCTGCAAACCTTACTAAATCATTACACAACATTTTAATTCAAACATTCAGTATTCAACTTTATTTTGATCGAGTTCAAGGATTTTGCCAACCGAGGAACTCACCAGCTTAAATTCGCTATAGAAGAGCTTCGAACCAGGTGATCAAGTTTGAAGTAAAGGTTTACCCGCCTAGGTGTAGCGAAGCCTAAAGTGCAGGGGAGTTTGAAGTATTCCCGTTCGTTGGCCATAATTGATTTGGAATTCTATTGGAGAGTTGGCAGGCTCTAGGATTTCCAATCTGCGGTTTTGGGAACCAACACATGCAACTAGCAAAAACATTTGCGTTTCGATCTGGAGTTTACCTTGAAAAACATCCGCATAAATAAAGCTAACTCCTGTTAAAAAGCTAACTCCACTTCTGAGCGGTGGATGCTCCGCATATTCCAGTTTTAACTCAAACTGCTCCGCAGAATCTGGTGTGGATCTTTATGTAGTTTTGACCCGTATACACTTATACCCGATTCATCCCTGTATGCAATATAAGACCGGTACAATGTTCTTAGTTCGGTCTACTGGTGTATCCGCTCTGTTTAATCTACCGGTGCATACACTCTGTTTCTAGTCTACCGGTGCCTTTAAAGTAACGTGAGTGGCCGGTGAATCTTGACTGGTGGGAATGGTGTTTGAGAATTACACTAATGACAACTTAAATTGCTAACAATCTTCCCCTTTGTCATTGGTGGCAAAACCTTGCTCAAAACCATACCCACTTATCACAATTTATACCTTGTTCTGTAGACTTCTCTTTTCTCTGTAGCACACATCCCCTGTTAAAGTGTTTTAGCTCTTCTTCTGTTTTGGTTCTGTGGCTATTCTGTCCTTGATAAGACTGCTACCCTATGTACTGTACACTTCAGTTCTGCTCTCTTCTGATTGCAGACTTCCCCTTGACTGCTGCTTCCCCTGTCCAAGGTCTTTAGCTCTTTTGTCCTACTTCCCATTTCTTCTATTTCTTCTTCCCCTTTTTGCCTCCATAGGACAAAGGGTTAAACTTCATTTAGGATTTCACATTTGTAGCTTGGTGAAGATATCCTTATAGATATTCTTTGCAGAATGAAGAAACGGTGCCCATTGACCGGTTACATATTGAATTTTCTTTTGGGCTGCTTTTAGAGAAACAATGATGTTCTCCACATCCTCCATAGTTTTATAATCGGGTTCATTGATCAGAATTTCTGTAGAAGTTGCAATTGGCTGCATGGAGTCAAATGTTTGGGCCAAAAATAACTGAAATCCAATAATGTCTTGGATTCTCTTATTCTCCTCTTTTGCAGTCTTTCGTAGAATTAGAGCCAGACTGGTCATTTTTCTGCTAAAATTTGTTGCAGACTTATTTTTGATGTCAAATTGAGAAGACAAGGCTCTAATGTCTTCTGAAGTCTTTGCTGACTTCTCTGTCAGATCTTGCAAGAAAGTTTCAAAGTTGGAAGTTCTTGTCATCAAACTTCCTGCAACTTGGATCTACTGTTGAAGAACTCTTATGTTGGATGACAGAGTTACCTTGATATCTTCAACTTGTTTGTGGAGAATCTCTATTCTTTTCTTCTCGTAGTGATCTATAGCTACAGTTTCTGGATCTGTCAAGTCATCACCAATTGCTTGTGCCAAGACTTGCAGCTTATCTATCACAGGTTCATCTTCATCTATGTCAGCATTAGGTACAAAGTTGCACAATATATTCTTGACAGTGGTCAGGACCATGTCTTGTTTCCTCTTGGTCAGCTCCTTTAGCTGCCTGGTTGACTTTTTACTGATGTCTACCACTGTATCAGTGGCCTTCCTCCTTTTGGCTTCTTTATCCTCAACAAATGATAACTTTCTTTTAGATGAGAAGGAACTTGGGATATCTGCTTGCTCCTTTTGCTTGGGCTCCTGTTCCGGTTGAGCTTGCTCAGTGTGTACAGGAATTTCTTGTTCCTGTTCCTTATTTTCTTCATTTCCTTGTTGAGCTGCATCTTCCAGTTGCGCCTCTTCTTCTTGTAGGTCTTCTTTAGCAGGTGCTTCTTCCTTATTTTGAGCTAATTCTTCCGGTTGCACTTCAACTTCAGGTGGGGCTTTCGGTTCTTGTTGAAATTGAACTTCCGGTGGGATTTCTTCCTTGTGCTGCTCTTCAGCTATGTGTAATTCTCCCATAGGGATATCATTTCCCAGTTCTTGTTCTACTGGGGGAACTACCTGTTCAACATTTATCTGTTCACCAGATGTGAATTCCTCTGCTTGAACATTTACCTTACCGGTTGTAGGTTCTTCACAAGTAGTGAATTGAATTGGTGGTGCTTGTACCTGTTCAGTTTGATCCTGTGGACCTAAATTCTCAAGTGCACTGAAGTTGTACTGCTGCCAGAAGTCCAAAGTCTCTTTATAGACTTGATTCTCATATCCATTTAGTATTTGGGCAACTCTATACTTGGTATCCAAGTTCATTGCTACTTCCTCTAGCAGAAGCTTTATTCTTTCTTCATTGAGACCAGGTCTGACTTTTAACAGTGTTTCCTTATTAATTCTTGTGTTGGTGCCTAGACCGGTTCTCCATTTTGTCTGAAGCCTAGAATTGAGTTACAATGGAAACTTGGACCTATAGTCCCTTGGAGTTTTATGAAAATCCATAAAAGTTTCCACTATAGCTATAATTATTGCCTGTTTATCTTCTTCTTCTAGTACATTGTACCACTTAGCAGCATTATCTACTTCTCCGAAGTCCATTACCTCATCAACAATATCATTGATAGACATAGGGCGAGTGTTACCATTGCTCGGAGAGATGAGAATGGTTGGATGTGCTGGATCGCTGCTCTTGTCATCAGTGATGTCGATGATGACCGATTTTGTAGGATTCTACTCTTTAACCGGTGCTTCAGCTCCAAGCACTCCTTTTCCTTTACCGGTGTCAGGGACCGGTGGAACTGTGGTCCTTTGACGTGCTTCCTCTGCTTGCTGCTGGGTCTGAAGAAGTTTGGTCCAAATGGCTACTCCTTCCTCATGAACCTTGTCGGCTTCACTTATGAGCATCCAATTTATCCTCCTCTTTGTCAGGAAATCTTGTTGATGCAGTTAAGCTTGTTCAGTCGCTTCTTCTAGAGTGAGGTGGTTTTGAACCTCTAGTAGAGCTCGTATCCTCAGCTCCTTTTCTCTGTCTATTGAAGCTTTCCATCTAGCTTCAAGAATTTGTAGCAAATCCTCCGGTACAATCCTGTGAAGTTTGGTAGGATGCAGATTATACTTATGAATGCAATGCACTACCGCTTCCTCAATCTTTCTCCTATCTTCATTTGCAAATTAATATCTTTTGCTTACTGAACCCATTCCCCGGTTTCTTTCAATGATGCCACAAATTCATCAATTGTGGGCTTGGCTCTTCTTGGTGGATCCTCCTTGACTGATTTACCTGATTTCCTCTTTCTGACCAGAGGAACTGTTTCCTCGGTCTCTGTCTCTTCTTGTTCTTCCTCTTGGGTACTAGGTACCGATTGAGCTTTCTTCCTTTGAGCCTTTGGCTGCTCTGTCACCGGTTTCTTCTTTGGTGTGGGGGCCCTTTTGGTGTAGACATTTTTAATCGGTGCCCTCTTTTTCAAATTCTCCTGGATCTCTTCGTGGGTACCGAACCGTTAAGCACCGAGATCTAGATCCGCCTTAGTCAAGGCATATGCATATGCCTTAGCAGCCTTTTTGGTGATCTCGTAGCCTAGCTCAGGAGCGTACATGGCTCTCGATTCCACGGCTTGAATTATGCAGTTATCAGTGGTAACCAGAAAGCATACATCGTCTTTGTATTCGTCAACAATGGTTGACGACACCTTCCCTCTTGTATGCATTCGTAGTTGAAATGCCTCAAAGTGTTCAGTCATTACTCTTCTTAATTGTTTTCCCAGTTGGTTGGCCATTTCACTGATTTGATGCATGACCGGTCTATCGGTTCCCCAAGTCACTTTTCCGATTCCTGGGAAGAAATTTAAATAGTAGAAGTACAGACATACCAACAGGGTTCCATACTTCATGGATTTCTTCTTGACAACTCCGAGCTTCTTCATGTTTTCAAAGATTTTCCCTCGAAGCATCGCACAAATGTCGTATTGAGCATTATCGTGCATTATCCGGTGTGTGGCGTGAATTACTCCACCCGATATGCTGTTTAGATTGATTGACTGGTAAACCTTGTAGCCAATCACAACAGATGCAAAGCGGACTCCATCATCCTCAATGTCGGTCACGGTCATAAGTTGACCATCAAATCTTGACTTTGTTAGTTTATTGACGACGACATTGGAGATAGTCCTTAGGGTTAGTGCTTCCCCTTGGTCACTGTATCCGGTCACTCTATGCAGATCTTCTTTAGTGATCGGATGACATACACCTTTATTGAGCCAAAAACCCAGTTCATGAAGACAGCTTAGAACCATTCGAATGCAGTCTTCCCGGAAGATGGTCGGGTAGCACACTCCATTGATAAGTCAAGATGATACTAGCTTCGCATACTTATCAAGAAGTCTCCCTTCTTCACATAACTTGAGGTACTCGCTTTGAATATAAGTTTCGCCCAATTCCTCCAATTTAGATTGAATGAATGCCGTGACGTCTTCGGTCAAGAGGACTCCGTTTGGCACAGACGACATCGCACTAGACATGTTGTTTTCCCTGTTTTGAACCGCCACAATATCATATGTAGGTCAGTCCGCTTGACTTCCCTTGATCAGCTTCACGGTAGAGGATGATAATGCCATTTCTTGATAACCAGTTAACACAAAAAGTCACTTGATCGGTATTACAAACAGTAGCTCACAATGATCACTGCGTGAGAATATTACTCAGCTCAAGAATTCATTAATCGCAAAGATAGCAAAGTAAAACTGAATGAGTAATTCTCCTTTCTTTTATAGAGTTAGGGCATAACGGTAATTACCAAACGGTAACTATTGTTAAACGGCTACAACATTAATTGCCTTACCTAACGTTTCTTTCCGTTTTTGCCAATCAGTATTCAGGCCTTTTCGGTTTAGCAAACCCGGGTTGATCAAGGCATACCTGTCCGGTTGTCCTTGTAGACTGAGTGAGTCCGATTCTCACCAGTTCTACCAGGAACGGTAGATAGTCTACTGGCTCCCTCTAAGCCTTTACGACTTAGTTTGCTGAAGAGATATCACCATCTACCAATGATGATCTTTCCTCTGTCTTCTCCTCAGCGGAGCTCTTTGATTTCTTTTTGAACCAAATCTGCCTAATTGTTCTCTCAGTCTTCTCTTCCTTATTGATCTTCTCGTTTGAGGATGAGATCTTCTCTACCGATTTGATCGATTCTTTCCTTTTGCTCAATGACCGGATCCTGCACTCTTTCGCTAGGTGTCCTACTTTGTTGCAGGAGTAACAAACTATCCCGGTAGCCTTCCATAGATTCACCCTTCTATTGTTGGGTGATTTGCACCAAGAGTCATTGTGACTGTGCATCCCAGAGTTTGCACAGTTGGTTGTGCTCCGGTTCTTGTTTCTCTTGCTGAATACCGGTTCTTGTTTCTCTTGCTGAATACCGGTCTTGGGGATCTGAATGCCATTGTCTTTGATCTGCATTCTTCAGCTTTGTGTCCAAACTTATTGCATGCATAGCAGCAGCCCTTGAAGCTTCCCCTGCTTCCACTAGACACAACTGTGGGGCTTGACCAACATTCATTGGTCTTGTGACCATACTTGCAACAATTTTTGTAGTAACTGTTGTATGGCTTTATCGGTGCATTGCTGCAGTCATTTGTTCTGTGATCCGGTTTCCCACAATGATTGCAAGAGGTGTTAAAAGTCTTCTTACCTTTTTGTGCCAGCGGCTTCTTCTTATCCTTCTTGCTTGTCTTAGCTTCGGAAGATTCGCCAGTCTCTTTGGTGTCTTTACCGGTGAATCCAAGACCGGTGGGATCTTTGTGCTTTCTTTGAGCTTTGAGTTGCTCATCAAGCTTGACCGAGCTCTCGTTGTATTTTCTTAGGGTTTCATTTCTTTCTTCAATTTCTTTCATCTGTTCCTTCAGTTGATACAACTCTAGTGCCAGTCTTTCGTGTGCTTCATCCCTATCATGCCAACCCTTTTACATGTTGGTGTTTTCTTGGGTGACAATTTGCATGTCTTCCTGAAGTTGCAGGATGACAAGATCATTTGCCCCTACAGCTTCCTCTGCAAGGTTCCTTGCTCTTTCAGACGTTGTTAATGACTTGCTTGTTGTGTTTCTTTCATCTTTAGCTTTCCTCTTTTTCTCAATCAGTTCAGTCATCTTTAGGGCATTATCTTCTTGCTCCCTCTTAAGGTTGGAGATCTGACCTGTTAGGATTTGGTTTCTTTCCATGAGCTCAGAGACTGCCTCCTCAGCTTCATTAGATCCACTCTGCCAAGAAAGTTCATCAATGGTTTCATTGCTTTCATTCAATTGCAGAGCCAACTCCTTCCTTTTTGCAAGTGATATTCTCAGCCTATTCTCCAGAGAGGCAATGATGTCGTTGGCTTTCACAAGCTGTTTCTAATACTTGTAACCCTCCATGATCTTTTTCTCAAGCGGTTAAGCTTTATATATTAAAGAACAAGGCTCTGATACCAATTGTTATTACTAACTAGTTATTGAGAGGGGAGGTGAATCGGTAAATATTTGTTTCTATTACAATTCAACACTTGTTTAATCATCCTTCCAAGATAAGCAGAATATAAACAATCATTCATAAGCATAAATAGAAACACACAGATCAACACAACATGAATACGTGGAAACTCTCGGTTAGAAGGAAAAAATCACGGTGAGACAGAGCTCACAACTTCACTACTGCAGAAGTAAAGACGCCCTATTAGGAGCTTACAAAGCACTGGTGAAGGTGCTACCCGGTTAAGGGATTTGGTAGAAGATTGGTTAAGATCTTAACTCTGTTAGGAGTTGCCTGTGTTGATATTTGTAGCATTGGTCAGATAAATTATATTGACTATATGATTATTATGAGAAATGATTTATTATATATATTCATATATATCAATATATATAATAATTGATATTACTATATACATTGATATATATGTATATATAAAGTTAGATTATAATTATTCTCATAATAACTAAATAGTTAAATTGATAAAATAATAATTATTATTATTATGTAAATATTAGATAAATTTATATAATACTCGAGATATTATATATATATATAATCATAATTGTCATTATATTAATTATAAATAATGAATAGACATGTCCCATGAAGGGACATGTCTCTTCTTGGCTTATTCTCAATATAAATGCAAGAGATTGTTGCATTTGGAAAACACATACAATGAGATAGTGCTATTACATTTGCAATGATCCTAAAACCTTAACATGGTATCAGAGCCAAGTTGCAAATGTAAGAGAGTAGTTTATTGATGGTGAATGTGTGATTGTCTTAGAAAATATTGTCTCGGTACGAGGACCATATCTTACAAATGCAGTATTGGATTTTGCTAAATTTCGGATATGTTGGTGATAAACAAATTTACAAGAATCTCATCGGAGCGATTGAAGAGAAAATGCCATGTTCAAAAGTTATGGTTGACTATGTATGGGTCTATGAAAAATTTGTAAAAGAGTGAGGTTCCTTCTTTAAAATCCTAACCGCTTGAAGGGAGATTTGATCATATTGAAGGTGATCATAGTGTATAGAACCTTTTGATATTCATTATAGGTCATGTGTAGAATTATGGTAATGTTCAAAAAGGGGCGACATCATTTTTGAATTTCCATGATATTTTCTATATGGGCTCACCTTACAGAATGAAATACTTGAAATTTATAAAAGATAAGTATTTCATGTTTTATTAATGCATTTAATCTTTGAGTTTGTAATTCATGATATACTATTGGTTAGTAAAATATTGTATACTTCTATCATTGGTATTTTCGGTCGAGATAGTTTAGTGAGCTATTTCTAATCTCTCTCTGACATACCTTCAGGACAGAAGCACAAGATAATTACATTCAAGGGAGAAATAACTTGATGCCTGTAAATGAATTGATGATTGAGAATAGATGCAAAGGGAATTTGACATTTCAAAAGAGGTCAAGAAGTTGATAAACTTGAGCTGCAGAGGGAGCAGATGGTTCAGTCAACTTGTGACAATCTTGATCATGTTGATTGAGAGGGAGTTCACTATTGAAGGTGAAACACCTTTGAGGTAATCTTGATATAATTGATTATTATACTAATGAATCATGAATGTTTTTAATGGGCCTGCCCCCTGTGTAAATCATGAGGAAGTGACGACTTCCAAATGATTATCACTTGTATTTGTTAAAGTTATTGGAAGGTGACGATCTTGCAATAACTTTCTATTGTGATAGATATTTTTGTGATCTTAATTGTGGATAGAATCGCCGATAGAGGCAATCAACACCAAAGCTTGTGAGTTTGTGAATAGAATCGCCGATGGAGGCAATTCACACAAGAGCTTGTGGATAGAATTGCCGATGGAGGCAATCCACAACAAAGCTCGTGAGTTTGTGAATAGAATCGCTGATGGAGGCAATTCACACAAGAGCTTATGGATAGAATCGCCGATGGAGGCAATCCACACCAAAGCTCGTGAGTTTGTGAATAGAATCGCCGATGGAGGCAATTCACACGAGAGCTTGTGGATAGAATCGCCGATGGAGGCAATCCACACCTAAGCTCGTGTGTTTGTGGATCGAATCGCCGATGGAGGCAATCCACACGAGAGCTTGTAGATCGAATCGCCGATGGATGCAATCCACCTGAGACTTGTGGATAGAATCGCCGATAGAGGCAACCCACTCGAGACTTGTGGATAGAATCGCCGATGGAGGCAATCCACCTGAGAACTTGTGGATAGAATCACTGATGGAGGCAATCCACATATTAAGACTATGTTTCTATTGACTACTTCTTGAGGATGATGCCTTTATTGCTAATATCATATGATTGATATTGCCAAGTGTCATAAGTGTTGACATTGGATTGATTTATCCTCCCTAGCTAAGAGGGAGTGTTGATATTTGTAGCATCGGTCAGATAAATTATATTGACTATATGATTATTATGAGAAATGATTTATTATATATATTCATATATATCAATATATATAATAATTGATATTACTGTATACATTGATATATATGTATATATAAAGTTAGATTATAATTATTCTCATAATAACTAAATAGTTAAATTGATAAAATAATAATAATAATAATTATTATTATTATGTAAATATTAGATGAATTAATATAATACTCAAGAGATATATATATAATCATAATTGTCATTATATTAATTATAAAATATAGAATAGACATGTCCCATGAAGGGACATGTCTCTTCTTGGCTTATTCTCAATATAAATGCAAGAGATTGTTGCATTTGGAAAACACATACAATGAGATAGTGCTATTACATTTGCAATGATCCTAAAACCTTAACAGCCTGGTTAGAGGACTTTTAACATCAACAAAGATGTTACCCGGTTAAAGGATTTTTACAAAGAACCGATTAGGGTTCACCCTAATAGAGGGATTTCAATTTGCTTTCACACCTTATAAAAGCAATGTTCTTATATGACACTGATTGTCTGATTAGATCATACTTGTTGATCTCTTCCCCGGTTTGCCTGGTTGTTGAATCTTTTATGCCTCTTTGCCTTTCACCTCCAGTGACTGTAATCTCTCTTTTCTCTACTCTCTCTATTCAACAACTTTCAACAACACTTTTTCTTGCGTCCTATGACCTGTATGTATACAAGAGTTCACCTAAATGAAACCCTTAACTCATAGAACCACCAGGCTGTAAGATCAACATTAAATCATGCAACTAGCAAAAAACTTTGCGTTCTGATTTGGAGTTTAACTTGAAAAACATTCGCATAAATAAAGCTAACTCTTGTTAAAAATCTAACTCCACTTCTGAGCGGTGGATGCTCCGCATATTCCGGTTTTATCTCAAACTGCTCCACAGAATCCGGTGGGGATCTTTATGCAGTTTTGACCAGTATACACTTATACCTGGTTCATCCCTGTATGCAATATAAGACCGGTACAATGTTCTTAGTTCGGTCTACTAGTGTATCCCCTCTGTTTAATCTACCGGTGCATACACTTTGTTTCTAGTCTACCGGTGCCTTTAAATTAGCGTGAGTGACCGGTGAACTTTTACCGGTGGGAAAGGTGTTTGAGAATTACACTAATGACAACTTAAATTGCTAACAGTGTTGTCTCCACCTTTAGTGCACTTATCACATTATCATCCTCCACATGTTGCATATACTTCATTGTGCAATGGAGGATGATCCACCTTTGGTGGACATTTGATTCCACCTTGTGTGGGTGATAACTTATCTACTCCTTATAGTTTTTTATTGTCTTGCCTATATAAGCAGGCACATCTACATTGTAAATCAATCCATGAGTTATGGTATTGTAATCAAGTTGATTATGTCTATCAAAAATATTATCATTTTTGCATTTTGTTGCAATTGCCTTGTCATTCTCTTGTGGAAGTTATCTTGGTCTTTCATTTGATCCTAGGGTTGTTGTAAAGTCACCTAAAACTCTAACAGTACATACCATAATTTTCTTAAAGAAGCCAGATAAAACAGAAAATAGGTGACGAAGCTTAACTAATTTTACAGGTTGAATTACACTGCTGATTGCTGTTTGTTAATAAATATAAATCTAGAGATATAATATAATCTGAAAATATGCAGTAGAATACAATTACCTTGGTGATTGATTGATTCTACAAAGTATAATAACTATATATATATTGAACTGAGAACAGTCATGACTTATCATATACAAACAGTCATGTCTGTTCGTATAAACAAAAACTAATGACATCCTTAACGAAATAACGCAGCATAATATAGTTTGCTTAACTGACGGCATAATTAACAAACAAGACAGTCACGATACTATCGTGACTGTCATATATGGAAGTCTGATAGTATTGTGACTGTTCATATATACCAGTCACGATACATATGCGCGACTCCTATATGCCGTGTCTTATAATATATATATATATATCTGTCATGTTAAATATTAAACACGAACACACAATAATTTAACACTCCCTCTTGAGAGAGAGTTTAATAAAATTTGTAGAACATTTCACATCATGATATATGGTCCAATCCAAGACAAAAATGTCGATCATGATGAGTTATTACACGGTAATAATGAAAATGTTAAGATGTCCGGTCCTATCCGGGACAAACCCTTACGGGAGTCGATCCTAACAACTTTATTACCCAATAAGTAATAACATAAGCAACAAGATGTCCGGTCCTATCTGGGACAAACCCTTACGGGAGTCGATCTTGAAGCCTAGTTACTATTGTCAAGATCGTCACCTTGACATAGTAACCTATATACACAGAAGATCGTCATCTTCACAATTTTGAAATATTTCAATATTTTATTTTATTCATGAATAAAAAATGTACATAATTACATTCATATTTTGATCAAACCAATTTTACCTCTGAAGAAATCTGTCTTTACCTCTACAAGAGGTTTAGTAAAGATATTTGCATTTTGTTCTTCAGTATTGATGTAGACCAATTTAATAATCTTCCTCTCTACCATATCTCTCACATAGTGATATGGAATTTCTATGTGTTTTGACCGATTGTGAAAAACAAGATTTACAGAGAGCTTAATACAACTCTGATTATCACAATAAATAATAGTAGGCTCTAAAGATTTGCCAAATAGGTCAAAAAGTAATTTTCTTAACCATACTGCTTCTCGAGCTCCCATGGATGCAGCCATGTACTCAGCCTCTGTTGAACTCAGAGCAACTGCAGATTGTTTCCGACTAAACCAAGAAATCATTGTAGAACCTAAACTGAAGCAAACTCCTGTGGTACTCTTACGATCTGAGGAACTTACTGCCCAATTTGAATCTGAATAACCTTGAAGTTGAATTTCAGTCTTGTCATATTTTAGCCCAAGTTCACTTGTTCCTTTTAAATATCTCAAAATGTGTTTAGCTGCCATCAGATGTATCTGCTTAGGGTCACACATGAGGTGACTTAATACATTGGTGGCATAGCAAATATCAGGATGTGTGTTTACCAAAAACATGAGAGATCCAACTATTTGTTTGTAAAGTGTAAAGTCAGCAAGTTCTGAATTTTCTGCTTCATCTTTTAATTTGTGAAGGTTTGTCTCCATAGGTGTAGCTAAAGGTTTACACTGTCATACCAAATCTATTCAGAATGTCTGAAATGTATTTCTTTTGACTTAGTAGAATGTTGTCTTTCTTTTGAATAACTTCAACTCCTAAAAAATAGTGAAGTAGGCCCATATCCTTCATGTCAAATTCGGCTATCAGATCCTTTTTACATTTTTCAATAAGATAGTTTTCTCCTGTAATGAGTAAGTCATCTACATAAAGAACCAGAATTATCATGCCACCTTTTTCTATTTTGAAATATATATTAGGGTCAGCAGTATTGTTGGAGTACCCTAATTTGCTCAAGTATTTATCTATTCTTTCATACCATGCTCTGGGAGCCTACTTGAGTCCATAGAGTGCTTTCTTTAACTTGCATACGTATTTATCTTTGTCATGTGTAGCGAATCCTTCCGGTTGTTCAATATAAACCTCTTCCTCAATTTTGCCATTTAGAAATGTGGTCTTAACATCCATCTAATGTACTTTCCATCCTTTGGAGGCTGCAATGGCAAGTATGGTTCTGATAGATGTGTAACGTGCTACTGGAGCAAAGGTTTCTTCATAGTCAATGCCTGCCTTCTGAGAAAAACCTCTTGCAACAAACCGAGCTTTGTGTTTATCAATACTACCATCAGGTGCATATTTGATTTTGAATAGCCATTTTGATGATACAACTGACTTATATTTAGGTCTATGAACAATATCCCATACATCATTTTTCAGAATGGACTGATATTCTTGAACCATTGCTTCCCTCCAAGCTTGATCTGATAAAGCTTTCTCAACACTAACAGGTTCAGATTTTGAGAGTTTAGTTAGAAGTGTAGTGTAACATTTTTGAGTTCTAGTTCTTTTGTTCTCTCTGAAAATTTGTGCTAGTTCCACATTGTTCTCTTCAAGTATTTTTCTAGCCCACAATGGTCTCTTTTTATTATTTTTGTTATCTGAGCAAGAAGGTTCAAAATCCGGGATTTCTTCTTCATTATTTATAGTTGCTGAATTCATGTCTGAATTGATATTCTCCCTCTCTTTCTCTATTTAGAGATCTCTATCAAGATCTATAGAAATGTTATCTTCATTATCTGGAGATAAGAAGTTTTTTTCAAATTTAACATCTCTGCTTATTTCTACTGATTTCTGACGAGGTATATAGATTCAGTATCCTTTGGAATCCTCACTGTATCCTAGGAAAATACCTTTCTTGCCAGAAGGTTCTAATTTAGTCCTCTTCTCTTTTGGTACATGTATATACACGGGACAGCCAAACACCCTTAAGTGACTTAGGTCAGGTTTGACTCCAGTGAATACTTCTTCTAATGTGGTGTTTTCTAGTATAGCATGAGGACATTTGTTTTGAATATAAACTGCAGTGTTAGCGGCTTCTACCCAATATGATATGTGAATATTTTGGTCATGCATCATGGCCTTTGTTGCTTCAATGATGGTCCTGTTCTTCCTTTCTGCTACTCCATTCTATTAAGGATTATAAGCTACAATATACTCCCTCTTAATCCCAACAGATTTACAATAGTTTTTGAAATTTTCAGAGGTGAATTCCCCACCATTGTCTGATGTAAGAATTTTGATTTTCTTACCGGTTTGGTTTTCTACTAATGCTTTAAGTTCTTGAAATTTGGCTAGAACCTCACTTGACTCTTTGAGTTTTAAGAAATATATCCATGATTTCGTTGAATAGTCATCCACAAAGATTAAGTAATATAGGGCACTAGAGAAGGAAGGTGTAGACATAGGACCACACACATCAGTATGGATAAGTTCTAGAATGTTATTAGACTTATGTTCACTTTGAGGGAAAGATCCTTTAATGTTCTTCCCTAATTCACATCCCTTACAAATGCTAGAGTGTTCAGATTTTAAGGGAGGTATGCCAGAGGTGATCTTAGACAATGTTGGAAGGGCACTATATCTAATATGGCCTAGTCTTTTGTGCCAAATCTCATTATTCTGATGAACATTTAGATTTAGGGCTACCTTTAGTTCATTACATAACTTGTACAAGCTACCTTCTCTGTTCCCTATATGAATGGCATTTTTTATATTAGAATTTTTAGTCCAGAGAAAGACTTTGTCTTCATTGAAGGTTACCCTGTAGTTTTGATCAGCTAGTCCAGAAATGGAGATTAAATTTCTTTTGATTCCTGGTAGATACAAAACTTCTTTCAACTATAGAGTTACTCCATCTCTTATCTTTAACAAACAGGTCCCAATTCCTTTTACCGGATAAGAGGAGTTGTCACCAATAGTTGCCTCTTCTGAAGAGGTCCCTGAGAAGGTTTTGAATTGATCTCTGAATCCAGTGATGTGTCTGGATGCACCACTATCTATGATCCATGTACTTTTGTTAGAATTTAATTCACTTGCTAAAGCCAAGAAAAGGAGAGAAATTTCAGATTTTTTAACTTCCGCTAGGGCAGCTTGTATTTTTTGTTTTTCAGGGCAATATTTGTGAATATGTCCATATTTGTCACATTTGTAACATTTTACCATGGAAAGATCCCTTTTATTGAATTGTTTCCCATTGTTTGATTGTCTGAATTTTCTCTTCCTTTTGTGAGATGTTTTCTTGTTGGTTTTAATGTGGAGAGCTTGTAATTCATTTCCATTATTAGACCCCATTCCTCTGGAGGCAAGCCTGGATTCCTGTTGAGTACAATCGTTCTTTAATTGCTCAAATTTATGTAATGGTGGTCTGGTGCTTATACATGTAATGAAGGTTTCCCATGAGGTGGGTAAACCTTTGAGAGCAATTAGAGTGAGTTCAGAGTCTTCTACTGTATTTCCAATGCAGAGCAGTTGGTCTCTTATTTCATTAGAAGAGATGTAAGTCGAGTTCTCCATGATATAAAGTTAGAGGCACCTTCTAATCTATCTTCCATTCTCATGCATTGAGCCATTTCTGAACAATTAAACTCAACAATTTTATTTAAGAATATGCTGAACTGAAGGATATTTTTTTTGTTTCTTATCTCATTTTAATAACTGTGCTTTGATACCATGTTAAGGAATATAAATCTAGAGATATAATATAATCTTAAAATATGCAGTAGAATACAATTGCCTTGGTGATTGGTTGATTCTACAAAGTATAATAACTACATATATATTGAACTGAGAACAGTCATGACTTATCATATATGAACAGTCATGTCTGTTTGTATAAACAAAAACTAATGACATATCCTTAACGAAATAACGCAGCATAATATAGTTTGCTTAACTGACGGCATAATTAACAAACAAGACAGTCACAATATATATATATATATATATATATATATATGTCATTTTAAATATTAAACACGAACACACAATAATTTAAACACTCTTGACCCTTGTTTTAGTTGGCATCGTCATTGTTGAAATTAGAGTTTGATTGGGATGCACACTTGAGAGCGGATTAGCATCCGGGATTTATTTCTTTTCTTGTATATTTTAATTTTATTATTAAATCCTATTTCAAAAAGGGGATATTACAGTCCGACCTTCTAAAATTGCTTTTCCTCAAGCAATGTTAATTATATCTAAGCTTTCGATGTGAGGGTCCTTAAACTAATCTTTAGATCTCTTTGTGATATTTTTAGCTTCTATTGCACAGTTTTGACATTATCTCATATATCTTTGTCTTTAATTCAATTGCGAATTATCTCAACCAATGATTGGATATTTGCCTCAACAAGGAGAAAAACCAATTTGAATGCAAAACATGGAGGTTGGCCATGTCAACAAATTGCAATTTTGGGTTAGAGGTGCCATATAAGACAGGATGAAAGACATCGTTTGTAAAGCAATTCAAAGCAGATCCAAGGCACAACAAAATGAATTAAGGAGCAGAGGCAGTTTTACCAGCAATCAAGAGCAATTTCATTAAAGAGAAAATTCAGATTGAAGAAGGCTATCACTATTACGATAATAGATAGTTTCTAATTTTATCTCTCTTTCGTCTATTTCTAATAGTCACTCTTTTTGTAATGTTTCCATATACTCCTTCTGTTCGTTATGGAAACTTTCTCTTTAACTCTACAAGAATGTTTCGATTTCCTCTCTCTGGTTTGTTATAAAAACATTCTCTTGTATCTTGTGTCTTGTATATGTATATATAGATCAGTCATGATCATTGTTTAATAACACATTCATTATTTTACCACAATATGGTATCAGAGGAAATTCCTGACCTCTTCAAAAATCTTTAATTTCTTTTTTGAAATTATTAGTTCAAGATTTTCGAAGCTTTTTTGCCTCGAGTGTGTTCAAAAATATGTTTGTAGGAATTCGCTTTTATTTTTCTGCATCGAGTTTTGGTTCATCCATAGTCACTAGGGTTTTTGCATTTTCAACTAGGGTTTTGACCCTTCACTTCAAGTCGGAATTTTCTTTTGATTGCAAATTCCTTGTGGGTTTTTTGAGATCTCAACTGGGTCATTGTCAGAATTTTTTGGGTACCCCGATTTTCATGCCTTGAATTCCGTGTTAGCGAAATTTTATTCTGATTCTATGTTCCTTGTGGGGTTTTTGAGATCTCTTGTGGGTCTTCGTCAGATTTTTTTGGGTGAACTGGAATGTTTTATCAAAATCCGTGCTAGTCGTACTTCATTGTTTTTTGAAGTCTTTACCTGCATCTGCCTCTATTTTTCTGCATTCAGATTCTTGCTTTAGTTTTTATGCTATCGCCTTTTCTTTGTTTTTCATTTTTTGTCCATTGGGAAATGTGCAAGATGGCGTCATTGATGAACTAAATGTTGGAAGGCAATCAGAGATTCAACGACAGATATTATTTGAAGGGTTTATAATTTTTTTCCTCAAAAATTATGTATTTGGTTTTGATTGATTTTTAATCTAAAAAATCATGTTGGGTTTTGATCAATTTTTCACCTCAAAAATTGTGTTGGGTTTTCGTCGATTTTTCTCCTCAAAAATCGTTTCTGGTATGTGTAATATACGCGAACTACGCGTGGGATTTCATAATAGGTGTTCCTATTTCTGCATTTTTTTATTGTTTTTTCTGAAAATAAACGGTGCTTTGTACTCTTCAACTTATAGTATTTTGCAGTCAGTTTTGGGGCATTTTGCTCATCTGCAATAGTTTGGAGGGTTTCGTAGTTGTTCTCAGTGTGTATCTCTGTTTCCAGGGAAGGACAGTTCTGTTATCCAACTTCAGGTTGGAATTTTGTGATGACTTCTTGGTCATTAACATTTTGCAAATCCAAGGAGGGTCTTAGCAGCAGCAAAATGTTTTGAAGAATTTGTGACCAAAAGACAACAGTTAGATTGACCATTAAGGGAGGGTATTACGATAATAGATAGTTTCTAGTTTTATCTCTCTTTTGTCTATTTCTAATGGTCACTCTTTTTGTAATGTTTCCATAAACTCCTTCTGTTCATTATGGAAACTTTCTCTTTCACTCTACAAGAATGTTTCTATTTCTTCTCTCCTGTTCGTTAAAGAAACATTCTCTTGTATCTTGTATCTTATATATATAGATCATTCATGATCATTATTTACTAACATTCATTATTTTACCACAATAATCACAATCTTGGATTTCCTTTGGAAATCCAAGATCAACATGAAGGAAACCCAATTACTACAAGAAAGTCAAGAATCGAGAGGATCAATTTGAAGAACAATTCAAGGAGAAGATTTCCAAAACAAATAGGATGAAGAACATTCATGAAGATGAAGCAATTTGGGAATATGAACCGTCACAATCAATTTGAAGCTAAAATATAGTGTCAAGAGATACTTCTAGAGATGTAGAGACTTCTTTATGATGATGAAGAAGTGGAGTTGAACCAAAGATAACAAGAGATACATGCTGAGGTGGAGCCCACTCATCTTCAACCAATTGAAATATTTCAAGTCGACATGTCAAAGTTCATCCAAATTTACTCATTCACAAGTGGATATGTGGAAAGCATTTAATGTATTATTTCAAGCAATTTTCTCTTTGGTTCAGCCTTAAAAGGATATGTATTTATGTAATCATCACATTGGATGACATTAAATGTTTGTAAGTAGTGGTTGTAACTAACTCTAATTAGGGTTTCCTTGAATTAGCTCGACCATTGATTTCAAATCAATCTAGGTCCTTCATTGCAATCAAGAGGTCTATAAAAGGCTTGGATTTCTTATTTGTAATATCATTGAACAAGGAAACTATAACTATGATTAGAAGAGTAGATGATAGCTGTAGTTTCCTTGTTCAAGAGAGGATAGGAAGTATTTTATTTTGTACATTGGAGTGGTCATAAATCTCATAACAACAAGATGGGTGACAAGATTTATATCGAACTCCTAAGAAAGAAACCATTGAAGGTGTCATCAATAATCATTATTAGATCGGGCTTGTAAAACTTGTCTTGGCAAGCAGCATGTGATTACAAGGATCATTTTGGAGTGTTAATAGGTATGGATACAAAAATATTGGGCTTGCAGATATCAAATGTCATTACTGTCTATATTGGGCAATATTTCTATTTATATGTTTTCAATGTAATATCCCACACTAGGATATTGCCTCAATTTTGATTTTGGTTGTCAATTTTGAATGTTTGACATTTTGTTAAACACGTTGCAGGCAATGTACAAATTCTGATTTGTGAATGTAAGTATGTTTGTTTGTTTGTATTTGAATGGTTTTGCAATTTCTTAACTTATAACAATGCATGAAACAAACTATTTGCATTCTAAATCCAAACAAACTATCCCAATTTTATTCAATAAGAAATTTGCATTCTAAATCCAAACAAAGTATCCCAATTTTATTCAATAAGAAATCTGATTGCATTTGCATTTATAATTTACTTGCAAATATACTCAATGTTGAAAAACACATTTGAATTACAAATTTGAACTAGAATGATGCATCTTTCATGAAACGCTGATATGACAGATTGCAGCTCAAAGAGATAAAACACTGCCTTTCCAGTATAAGTCGCATGCCTTATATGTAAATTATGTATGCCGCCCTGCAGATTATGTATGCCCAGCTCAATGTAAATGAATGCAGCCCTGGTAGGAATGAATGTTGACCATATTTGCAGCTCATAAAAGCGATTCGCTGCTCCTAGAAAATGCCGCCTAGGTTAGTATTCAACCACTGTTCAATAGACACTTCACCATTATCAAGAATGGCTCAAAGTGCAAGCACCTACCTAGCATCCAGCCATGAAATTTCTTCAAACCCTCAAGACTAATTTCTACACAAAATGCAAACAAAAGATATCCAAGAATGAGGTTCGAATTCTCATAAGGCTGCATATATAATATTTAATTCAATAGCTTCTCAATGACACTTTTCACTTAAAAGCCACTTGCTTTATGGTTGCACTTTTGAAATATAATAAACTATTATATTTCCCTCCACTGTAATGAAGAAAATGACCCTTTCATTAAAATAATGTTATTTTGACACATAGGGTCCCCGTTTTATGTGCTCAAGATTTAAAACTTCTCAACTTGGTTCTAACAAGCTATAACACCAAGGTGCCCAATATACAATCCCCATTAAAATAGCAACCTTAGCCAATTTAATTAAATAATAATCAAAATTCACCTGTCTTGTAAAAATGACTAAAGAAGCATCAAAATCGAAATCTGATTGCACAGGTGTGATCTTGATGATGAAAGGCGTTGAATGAACCTGACGGAGTGACTCTCTAAAAATAGACGCTCCCTCCAAGAATCTTAGAGCCCAAACCGGAAGTCGAAAATAAAAACTTAGAGCATCATTTAATTCTTCTAATTCATCTGAGCTCATCGGAATCAACTGTTGACTTTCTATAAATAGTAAGTCCCTCAAAATAGGCGAAAACCCACATCAAGGCCCTCTAATCACCAGTATTAGCCTACAAGGACCCAGTGATAGGCTAAATCAAATAACTCAGGTTCTCGCTCGGAATGGGGACATTACAGTCAAGATCATTCTTACAAATATCATTCTGAAGCGTTTAGCAAAGTCATTTAGTTGTATTTGCGCTTTGTGTGATCAAACATTGTTTTTGATTGTTCACATGCCAATTTGTATACTTGATATTTTGTATTGTGATTAGTTTGAAGATTTCGATTGGGTGAAAGACATTAGAAATTGCTTCTATTGAATAAGATTTTTTCATTAATTATTTGGTTATTTCCGGTTGAAAGCTTTGTTAGAAATGGATGTCAGTATTTGTCAATAGCTAGTGCATTTGAAGATATTTGACATTGATGCTTAATGCATTTGAAAATATTGTTATCGGTGCTTGTCATAATTGAGTTATTTGGTGTTTGAATGTTTGGTGGTAACTGTTCTGACAATTGAAAGTAGTTGCAACTATCTGTCTAACTATCGATCGTGAAGAGATAGTATTCAAAGAATATGGATTGTGTTGTGTATCAAACATAAGAGATGTATTACTCTTGGGCCTAGGGTAGAGACAATGAGGGCACCTCATCATATCTTTCTTATCTCATTCCTCATTATGGTTAAGATCATGGAAGCTAAGTGCTAATAAGGATCATAAACCTAACTATGCATTATATTGTTACCTAATCCCTAGGTTAGGATTGTATATCTCTTTGTATTACCAATTTATAAACCTCAAGGTAGATTATATTACACTAACAATATAATTAGTTTATATATATGTGCACTTGTCCCTTATTTGGCGATTGCAAGATCTAAATCAGGGTTTACCTTCTTAAAAGGCATTTTAAGTGGTAAAGTTATATCTCTAAACATCTTACTGTTGTAAAATCAAGATCGTCCTATAGAGAATATATATGAGTGTTGTACTAAAATAAATTACCACTGTGATTGATCTTTTCACCAGCCATCGGTATGCATTTATATCCTTAGAATAGTCATAACTTGAAGAGCCATGACCATACGTGGCTTATGCTATGTAGGGTCATGACCCTTCATAACCGATTGTTAATATTAACTACATTGTAATATATGCAATTATCAAATGATCTTAATATATATATATATATATATATATATATATTACCATATCCGATCGTAGCTATATTTTAACACTCCCTCTTAGCAAGAGAGGATCTGACTAGGTGTTATCACAATCCCTGACTTATTTGGAACTAGATTTTAGTGATAACTAAAATATAACTTAATATCAAGATATCCGACACGGCTCGAGACATTAATATAATGTACTCATCCTGATAAAATGTAATGTTCCTGTTTTTCAGTCTCTGAGATTAACTTTGTTTGGCGACCCTCGCAAGCTAATCAAGTGATCTGAGGGGGTCAGTTAGTAGGCCAGTAGTTGGATTCCATTTTGGAGGTTCTGGTTGTCAGGTTTGCTCTTCGTTGTGACAGATTGGATGACTTACTATTTATAGTAAGTGGTATTTTGGGGCATAGCTTGGTTTAGCAGGGCACCTACACAGTGTCATCAGGTGTTGCAGGATCGTTTATCAGGGATCTCCAGTTTGAGGGACTTACTATTTTTAGTAAGTCTATTTGGGGCAGTTGGCTATTTCTGGCAGGGCAGTCTGAGTTTGGGTGCTATTGTTAGAAGTTCGAATGATTTTGTCAGTGAGACTCAATTGCATCACATTTATAATAAAAGTTATTAAATTAAGTTATGTTAATTTAATAACTTTGGACTTTAATGTTTTAATTTAATGTTGTGATGGTGAAGGCTCTTTAATGAAAAGTGTCTTGAAGAAGATTTCATTAAAACCTTTATATATGCCTTGGTGAAATCGATTTCATTACCTTATGTCATTTATTGAAAATTGAAAAGTTTGTGTGGAGAAGGAAACCGATTTTCCTTGAAGGAATGCTAGGGTTTGTGTTTTGTCTTCATTCATGGAGAGAACACGAAATTCTTCCAAATCTGCTGACTAATAGCTGGAATCAATTTGCTATTGAATTGAGGCATTTTGAGATGGTGTTTTCATTTCCATTGAATCATGCTGAATGTTATGCTGAGCTGTGTAAACAAGGAAGCCGTACGCCTGGGAGTTAGTACCGTACAAAACTTCTGGTAATCAACCTTCCTTGCGTGGAGCTGTTTGGAATGATCGAATTGATGATAGGTGGTGCTGCATTTGGGTTTTGTGATGTTGAAATGCTAGCATCAATACATAGCTTGCATATGGCTGCTTGCAAGTTGTAATCTTCATTTTAGCAAGGCTGCGTTTCAACATCTAGCATGTCATTTTGTACTGAGGTGCTGAAAAATTGTAAATTCATTATTGTTTGGGATTTAGAATAATTGTTTTAATATGGTGGTTGATTTAGCAAGGTAGAAGAATTAAATTTTTATGTTAATTTGTTGCTGGTGTTATTTTATAAAAGTCTGGAGAAATTCATTTAGAATTCATATTGTTGAAAATATTTAAACAATTGCAATTAAATTGGAGTTAGAAGTCAGTTTGCAGTTAAGAGCCAGGCAGACTCTTTACAGTGGTATCAGAGCATTTTTCCTGCCATCCTGTGGGGTTTGGATTCTTTATATTCTGATGTTATTTTAAAATTGATCAGCACTTCCACTTTTCCTAGCTATGGACGAATACAGGGGGCTTAGTTCTGGAAGTCGCCATAACAGTATGGGAAAAAGAGACGAAGTAAATGCCTTAGTGGAAAGTATGGAAAGACTTAGGCTTCATTAGCAGAGATTGGTAGAGAGTTTGTCGGATCCAGTGATAGTAGATAGGGCAAAGAGGTGTATGGTCTCTGCTTTTAGAAGGCCGACATCAAGATTGCAAGGAAGAAAACTTGAGTTTTCCCCAACAAGTGCCCATGATGCTTATGTACCTATATTTAGTACGACACCTAGTAGTCGTATCCGTAGCGTTGATGATGGATTTATTTCACAGGGACATGTGGATGTGTCAGTACCATTAGTTGACAGCAGCGCTAAGCATCAACAAGTTGAGGCTCTTAGATTAGTCTCTACAAATTGCATAGAGGCACCTGATACTGTAGTTATCACTGAGTGTTCAGACTCTTCCATGGAGGGAGTTGTTATTGGGGATTTTTACGTCATCTATAGTAGTGTTGCTCCAATGGAGGAGGCAGCTGCTTCCTCATATGGGACCGATGTATGTATGGAGTCCCCTAGTGGTGATGTTGGTGATTTGGGCATTACAGCGGAGTCAGTTGATGATGGTTCATGCTCCAGCATTATTGGTGCACAGCCTGATGTTGAGTCATGTGTGCAGAGTCAGGTGTTAGCAGTTGAGATTTTAGCAGGAGATGTGGATGTTGATAGAATAGACACATCTGATGACACTTTTGAGGATGTTGTGAGCTGCATTGGGGATGACACCCCCTGTGAGATGTTGGGCAATGACTGCGAGGAGTGTATGAGCTCTGACAGCTCTTAGGTTTATGATAGTAGTCGTAGTGTGGAATCAGTACAAGAGACAGTGGTCTTTTCCTGTATTTAGGATGTGAGCATGGAGCTATCTAGTGATGACACTCATGATGGGAGTGTTGCAGTTGAGTTGGGTGACATAGATTCATGCCATAGTGTAGTTGATTCACATGACAATATTGAGTCATAAATGCAGCCAAAGTTAGTGGAGGAGTCGCGGATAGACGATGTCGACACTAGTATCACTAATATTTCCATTGTTGAGAGTGAGGATGATGAGTGCTGTAGTGTTTTTGGCTTTCTTTATCTAACTTTGGGTGTGGATTTAGCGTTGTCATACGATGGTGGTGGGTTCCAAGATTCTTCGTTACAGGGACTCACGGATGAGGATGTGGAAGCATATGAGTGGCAAGAGTTTGTTATAGCCAAGGCTTCCATTACGAGAGATGGGGTTACTTCTTTGGTGACTCATGAGGATGATTCTTCCTGCAGCCTGTCATGCTTGATTTATCAGACCCTGAGGGAGGACTCTGAGTTGTTAGTGAGTGAGGATGTATCCGAGGATCTGGATTGTCAGGTGGTTGCAGAGGACGAGGTAGCTGGAGATTGTGTTCAGTCGGATTTAGTAGCAGCTTCCTTGGGGTTAGATGAGGACGAGTCTAATGCCTGTACTCAGTTTGTAGATGTGTACTTGGATGAAAGTACATAGAGATACGGTGATCTTGAGGGGATTTTGTTGGATGCAACTTCCTCTCATAGTGTGGATAGTGCAGTTGAGGTTGTACATAGGAGGCCCGTTGTGCAGAGTCATTATGTGACTAGCCAGTTGCGAGTTGGTGAGAGAGATTTACTTCTACTCTTGAGCATTTTGATGCCGCTTGTCAACATTTGGCTGTTTATGATTGGGGTGGTCCTATGACAGATGAGCACAGTGGTGGTTACCTTTCCTTGACAGAGATCCATTCCTTGTGTGAGGCTGTCAAGATTTTGAGACATGATTATTTACAGATGGTAGCCGACCGTGATCACCTTGTTGGGTGGGGGAGTACAACATATGAGGCACTGATGGACAGAGAGGAGGAGGTGAGTGAGCTTACTCAGGAGTTCACAGTGACTTCTGAGGCTTTAGAGGGCACTCAGTGGGCTCTTCAGGAGTCATAGTTTCGGTTAGAGGAGGTGACCGTGTAGTTTGAGTATATTCGGTCCACACCAGCCCTAGACCCAGTTCAGTTGCACATTGAGGTGGTTGGTGATGAGTTAGCTTCTACGGTTGGGGACGCGCGTCGTGATGATGTGGTAGACACATCTGTTCAGGATGTGGGTGCACTAGGTACGGATGAGGTAGGAGTACCAGTGGAATCAAGCTCTCATGTTGATTTGCTTCCTTTTGCTAGGATTGAATCTATTTCTTCAGCTCATATAGCTGATAGCATGGGACAGTTGGCAGTGCCACATTTTCAGTGGGATCAGCTGTGGGTTGCGGGGGACCAAGTTGACGCTACAACGTATAATTTCTACCACACTGAGTCATTCATGGAGTATTTACTTGAGAGTGTAGATGTGCGAGAGGATTCATATAGAGTGTTTGAGGGTAATCTCGTCTGAGGCTCTTGTGCTATACATAGGTTGGTAGGGAAGATTGTGGAGACTCTATATACGATGCTTCTTTACAGGGATTTCGAGGTTGGGTTTGTTGAGAGAGTTGCTCAAGATCCTACCCAGCTTGCAGTTATGCGGAGTCAGATATTGGAGCCATCTCATGATTCCCAGTTTGGTAATGATGAGCTATTGACGGAGATTGGGGCTTTCTACCGACATTATACGGTGGGGTATCCTCATCATTTTTCTTTTGACCCACGAGTAGAGGATTTGGTCTCAAGCAGGTGTAGACTGGCTCCAGTTTCTTACCATCCATTATGGGATGGATTAGCACCATCTTTTGTAGATGGAATTGGCAGTTGCAAGTTGGACTACTTGCAATATCCACACACCCAGGACAGTTTATCAGAGATTAGAGATGGTAACAATGATTCAAGCACATTTGGTCATTGTATTCTTCTCTGTGTAGTTGGGTGTGAGGGTTGGTTAAAGAGGAACTCGATTTTTGACAGAGTTGATGCTTAAGTTGGGTTGAGTTCCGCTGGGTTGTTTCCTACATCAGCATCTACAATTGGTCTACAGATGTTGTTTCTAGTGATGTCAGTTATTTGGATATTGAGGGCAGTTTCTCAGATGCTGGTGTCTGTACTGTTGATGTTGGTTTTTTCTTCATAGGAGTATGGTGAGGATCGGAACATTACTTATGACCATCCTTGGGATCCAGGTGATCTGTGATGTTGCTTGTTTTTTTTGATTGCTTGAGGACAAGCAATCTTGGGAAGGGAGGCCTATAATGTCCCCGTTTTTCAATCTCTAAGATTAGCTTTGTTTGGCGACCCTCGCAAGCTAATCAAGTGATCTGAGGGGGTTAGTTAGCAGGCCAGTAGTTGAATTCCATTCTAGAGGTTCTAGTTGTCAGGTTTGCTCTTCGTTGGGATAGATTGGATGACTTACTATTTATAGTAAGTGGTATTTTGGGGCATAGCTTGGTTTACCAGGGTGCCTGCACAGTGTCATTAGGTGTTGCAGGATCATTTATCAGGGATCTCCAGTTTGAGGGACTTACTATTTTTAGTAAGTCTATTTTGGGCAGTTGGCTATTTCTGGCAGGGCAGTTTGAGCTTGGGTGCTATTGTCAGAAGTTCGAATGATTTTGTCAGTGAGACTCAGTTGCATCACATTTATAATAAAAGTTATTAAATTAAGTTATGTTAATTTAATAACTTTGGACTTTAATGTTTTAATTTAATGTTGTGATCGTGAAGGCTCTTTAATGAAAAGTGTCTTGAAGAAGATTTCATTAAAACCTTTATATATGCCTTGGTGAAATCGATTTCATTTCCTTATGTCATTTATTGAAAATTGAAAAGTTTGTGTGGAGAAGGAAACCGATTTTCCTTGAAGGACTACTAGGGTTTGTGTTTTGTCTTCATTCATGGAGAGAACACGAAATTCTTCCAAATCTGCTGACTATTATCTGGAATCTATTTGCTACTGAATTGAGGCATTTTGAGATGGTGTTTTCATTGCCATTGAATCATGCTGAATGTTATGCCGAGCTGTGTAAACAAGGAAGCCGTACGACTGGGAGTTAGTATTGTACATAACTGCTGGTAATCAACCTTCCTTGCGTGGAGCTGTTTGGAATGATCGAATTGATGATAGGTGGTGCTGCGTTTGGGTTTTGTGATGTTGGAATGCTGGAGTTAATACATAGCTTGTGTATGGCTGCTTGCAAGCTGTAATCTTCATTTTAGCAAGGCTGCGTTTCAACATCCAACATGTCATTTTGTGCTGAGGTGCTGAAAAATTGTAAATTCATTATTGTTTGGGATTTAGAATAATTGTTTTAATATGGTGGTTGATTTAGCAAGGTAGAAGAATTAAATTTTTATGTGAATTTGCTGCTGGTGTTATTTTATAATAGTCTGGAGAAATTCATTTAGAATTCATATTGTTGAAAACATTTAAACAATTGCAATTAAATTGGAGTTAGAAGTCAGTTTGAAGTTAAGAGCCAGGCAGGCTCTTTACATAGAAGAGTTATCGCAGTCCCCGACCAATTAGGAACTAGATTTAGCGATAACAATCAAGATATCAGGCACATTCCGAGACAGAAACTTAATGTAGTCTAATCTTGATTCACATGTTGTTATGATCCCCGACCAATTCGGAACAACATAAAGAAGTAATTAGTCATGTTCAATACTTATTATCTCAATATCATGATATCCGACACAATTCAGGACAACCCTGTTAGGGTGTCAACCATGATATAGTAGTTATTACACAATCCAGTAATAACATAAGCATCAAGATATCCGGCATAGTCCAGGACAACCCTGTTCTGGTGTCAATCTTGAAGCTTGGTTAACTATTGTCAAGATTGTCACCTTGAAATAGTAACCCCCAATTATTTACACAGAAGATCGTCGTCTTCTTTGAACACAAAATGAATGGACCCATAAAGTCACCTTGACTCTTCTCAGAGGGTGGATCGACCATGGCTCATCCCAGAGAGTGGAAACTAGGACTTCCACCTTAGACTTGTCTAGCAAAGACAAGAATCATTTAAGATACAAAATGATGGATCACTAAATCTGAAACCTTCTTTTTAGCTAAGGCTTTACTCCTCAACATACCAAGGTTATCTGAAAGTACACAATCTTCTTTCTAGCAAGTGGTTTGGTAAGAATATCAGTTGTTAGTTCTCCACTGAATTGCATTTGTTTGTACTGTCTCATAGTCCTGGTGAATTCTGAGCTTACAAAGTATACACCATCTTGACATGGTAATAATCATAATTCTCTGCTACAATTTCTTGATTACTAGAGAACCAACAAAACATGGTGTACTCCCTCAGAATCAAGATCCTCGAATGTCTACTGATGTAGATCCTTTAACTTCTCCATCTGTCACGAAGGCATACCCTATTTATATACTCAACCCATTGGCACTACAGGATGTCACTTCATACTTTCCTTCCTAAGAGAACCAATACGAATAATCTAAATAGTCATAAGGTTACATCAGCTAGCATAAGATGCATTTTGATCTTTTCCAAGGCCACAACATTAACAATCCCTCTTGGACTCGAGGGAAGATAATAAAGACCTCTAGTATGATGTTTATCCCAATGAGTTGTAGTCTCATGATGTATGGAATGCCTTAATCAGGGATTCTATCCACGTGCATCTCATCGGCGATTCTATCCACGAGTTCCCACTACTATAATCTTAGAATTGTTTTACCTTCAACAGTGAGCTCCCTCTCAATCAATATGATCGAGTTTGTCCAAGTTGACTGAATCATCTGTTTCCTTAGAAGCTAAATTTCACCAACTTCTTGAGCTTCCTGAAGATGTCAGAGATAGATTACGAATAGTTGATAAAGCTAAACTATCCCAAACATAAAAATGATAGAAGCATACAAATGAATTACAAACTGCAAATTCATATGGATGAATAAAACATGAAATATTTTCAAGTATTTCCTTTTGTAAGGTGAGCCCATTAATATGATATTCGTACCCATCATCCTTCTTCATAACATATCGGTTTCATTATGATCCGTATGTTAATTTTCTTCTTTACTAATCACATCTCATTATGATAACTACGGATTAGATATTGACTTCACACATTATCGGTATCTGATTATATTACTATCCCCTTTGTAGTATCCCCTTTTTTTTACTATCCCATTTGTACTATCCCATTTTTTTTATTAACTTAGATAGTTGAGACAATTACCTTAACTTATCCTTCTCACTCCATCGAATGATGCTATGCATAAATAGTAGGATTGATATTTGTCATTCTACCTAGATTGCTTCCTCTAATCCCTTTGAACTCTTCCTTATGCAGAATACCAGATATATTTACTAATCTCGAATTCTTTCCACAAGGTCACTAACTATACTTAAAATAATTAATATTTGTCAATATAGGAATGAAAGATTTGATACACAATTGATATCACATGTATTATATGATTAATACCAATATCACTGCTATGTTTGATTAATACTTCGATATATGTAGATGATTTCAATTTATATATATATATCTGCACTTAGTGCAAAGCAATCAATGTGAAGATTATCACAGCTATAAAATATTATGAACAAAATATTTTGTATATTGAATAAATTTACAAAGAGCTAGAGGCTCATTTATACAAAACCAGAGTTACAATAATTAGCAACTATCTAAAACTAGACTGCAAAAGAATCGCAACAGGAAAGAGCATTAAAAAACAGAATCTACCTAATATTAGAAACATTCTAATACCCTCCCATAATGCTCAACCTGTCAATAACACCAATAGCCTTATTGAATTTTACAAATTTATCAGAACCGAGAGACTTGGTGAAGATATCAGCGGACTGCTCTAAGGTAGGAACATACAGCAGCTGAATAGATTTGTCTTCAACCAGCTGACGAATGTAATGACAATGTGTTTCAACATGCTTGGTTCGTTCATGGAAGACCGGATTTTTGGCCAGTTTGAGCACTGCCTGATTATCACAAAATAGAGGAGTCGGTCTTGACTAAGGAACATGCATATCCGCAAGCATCCACCGAAGCCAAACTGCCTCACAAGCTGAACTACTCCTCGATACTCTGCGTCGGTGGTCGACAGAGCCACTGCCTGCTGTTTCTTACTCGTCCATGTGACAACACCGAACCCCAAATTGAACACATATCCAGCGGTAGACTTACGATCATCAACAGAACTGGCCCAGTCTGAATTTGTGTAGCCACATAGTGTAGTATCAGAACTCTGAGTGTACAGAAGACCATAATCAAGAGTACCACTAATATAGCGTAGGACACGCTTTGCAACTGTCCAATGATCAGTCTTGGGCGTTGTCATAAAGCGGGATATGTAGCTTACCGCAAAACTAATGTCAGGTTTGGTGGCAGTAAGAAAAATGAGGCTGCCCACTAGTTGTCTAAACAAAGATTCATCCACAACAGGTGAATCGGACTGAGCTGATAATTTGAGCCCGAGTTCCATAGGAGTGGGAGTAGGTTTGCAATCTTGCATTTTGAACCTGTCCACAAGACTTCTAGCATACTTGGACTGAGAAAGAAAGATACTATGCTCAGTCTGCCAAACCTCAACTCCGAGACAATAGCGCAAGGGTCCCAAATCTGTCATGTCAAAAGTGCGACACAAATCCTGTTTGATTTCAGTGATCAAATGTGCTGAACTTCCAATGATCATCAAATCATCCACATAGACAACTATAAACAATACATCATCACCTACATGTTTGATATACAAGGTTTGAATCCAATGGACTCCTCTGAAAACCATGATCGGCTAGGTATTTATCAATTTTCATGTACCAAGCCCGAGGAACTTGTTTCAGACCATAGAGAGCTTTGACAAGTTTATAGACTTTGTGTTCCTGACCAGCAACCTTAAATCCAGAAGGTTACGTCATGTAGACCTCTTCCTGTAAGTCACCATTCAAAAAAGCACTCTTAACATCCATCTGATGAACTTTACAACCAAACTGAGCTGCTAAAGAAAGAACAAGCTGTATGGTACTCATTTTAGCTGTGGGAGCAAAAGTCTCCTCATAGTCAATACCTTCCCTTTGTGAGAACCCTCGAGCAACAAGACGAGCCTTATACTTGTCTAAGGTTCCATCAGCTTTGTATTTTACCTTGTATACCCATTTGCAACTAACGGGCTTCTTCCCTGCAAGAAGATCAGAAAGGACCCAAGTGTGATTTTTTTGAATACTCTGAAATTCAGCTTCCATAGCTTGTTCCCACTCAGGGATACCTTTAGCCTCGGAATAAGTCTAGGGCTCATAAACACTATGAATGTTAGCCATAAGAGCAAAATTAACTGTAGGTTGCTATTTGCTCTTATTTCTAGAAACTCTACCTTCGATGAGCTCATCATCCCTGAGATCACTAATATTTTTAACCCATCATTGGGCCGAAGAGTAGAAGAGCCAATCTCTGGAGGAGCTGGAGGAGGTTCAGGAGCAGCAACAAGGGCAGGGAGAGGATCATGTTTGGGGGCCTCAATAGGATCAGCATTAGGTGCTCCAGGGCGAGCATTATCTGTATCATCCCTCCCATCAGGTGGTGCTAAAGGAAGAGGAACACTGTGAGGCTGTTCCTCAGAACACTGCTCAGAAGAAGACAGAAAAGGTCCTCGAGTTTCATCAAAAACAACATCACGACCAAAGATAAGATGATCAGTGTCGATATCTATCAATCTGTAGGCCTTATGGTTGTCACTGTACCCTGTCATCATGAGTCTCTAACTCTTGGAATCTAATTTGGAGCGTTTAGCATCAGGAATCCAAATATAGGCAAGAGAGCCAAAAATCTTCAGGTGGCTAATCTTGGTCTTATGACCAGACCACAACTCTTCTGGAGTTTTGTTCTTGACAGACTGACTAGGGGAACGATTAAGAAGGTAAATAAAATTAGATTTTATTTACCCTCTTAATCGTACTAAAAGCATCTGATTTTTGTTTAAGAAAGTACACCCAAATCTTTCTACTAAAATCATCAACAATAAGCAAAAAATATTTGCATCCAGTAACTAACGGTGTATTCATAGGACCACAAATATCAGCATGAAGTAATTGAAGTGCCTGAGATGCAAGCCAAGAATCTCCATCTTTGAAGGGAGTCCGATGTTGTTTGCCAGCTTGACAAGCGTCACATACTCCAAGATATTGCGTCTGAATCGGAGGTAGGCCAGAAACAAGTTCCTCCCGAGATAGCTGAGAGAGATACTAGATGTTGAGATGTCCATATCGCTGATGCCATAAAGTATTGAGAGATAAATCACGAGCTGCCATAGCTATTTGAGGAGAATCACCAGTGTCAGTAAGCCGATATAGGCCATTATCCTCTAGACCAGCAGCAACAGTAAGACGATTTGCTCAATCAATAATGGAACATTTGTGGGCACTGAACACCACATCCAACTGAGGAGAATTTCTCATGATCTGACTCACAGAGAGCAGATTGAGTGCCATACCAAGAACGTAGCATACATTGAGAAAGATGAGCTAACACCCACCAGACTATATCTGAACATTTCCTTTGCCAATAATTTTGAACTCCTCTCCTCCGCCAAACACAATTGAATCACTGGATAGAAGTCTGTAAACTAGTCACGCCGATTAGAAAAATGACCTGAAGCACCAGAGTCGATATACCAAGCAGACGACCGGGCTAAATCAGAAGGGCTTTTAGCCATAAAAGCATAGAAAGTAGACTCCTTTTTTTCAGAATGTTCAACAACATTTGCCTGTTGATTTGGCCCTCCCAGCTTCTTTTGTTCGGAAGCAAGTCGCTGACGGCAATCTTTCTTCATGTGGCCGTACTTATGACAATAATGATACTAAATACTGTTTAGCTGAGAACTGCTTGAAGATTGATGTGAACTGCCCTGTTTTGATGACTGAGAAGGCTGAAATTTAGCCGCAAAGGCTTGTTCTGACAAGGATGAGGAAGCACGGCTACCAAACTGCTACTTCCAGCGATCCTGCTGTAGAAGTTTGGTGCACAGCTCTGGAAATTTTAGATCAACATTAGTTGAGGTAATGTTGAGAGTCTCTATGAAATGCTCATATGATGTTGGTAGACTTTTCAAGGTAATAACAACCATATCTTCTTCTTCCATCTTCCGACCGATGGCTTCAAGCTGATCACGAATGTCCTTAATCTTCGTGAGATGTTCCTGTGAGGACATACGTTCATCCATCATAATGGAGAACAACTGATTCTTCAGAAAGAACGCGCGACTCTTGTCAGATGTTTCATGCAGCTCCTTCAAATATTTCCAGATGTTTGCAGTCGACTTGCCAGAGGGAATTTGAGGTAACTGATCATCTGTGACAGATAACTTGAGAAGCATAACAACTTCTCGATTCTGATCATAAAACTTATCCTGATTTGTTTGAACAGAGGTCCCACCGGGCATGCCAGTAGGACGTGATTATGTGCCTAGAACAAGCGCATCTAGACGACGATACTCGAAGATAGTTAACATTCTCTGCTTCCAGGTGTTGTAATTGCTACCATTAAACCGCTGACTGTTTTTCAGCATCAGGTTGGTCAAAGATGCCATTTGCACGGATTTCAAAGCAAATTTTAGACTGACCCAGAGAAATCCGACAAGTACCCAGAAGAGTAGACAGAAAACCCAAAAAGAGTCTGAAGTCAGAATTTAAATCTGCTGGCCTGAATCAAGGCACGGAAAATGAGGTACCTAGAAAATCTTGATGAAGACCCAGATAAGGTCTCAAGAAACCCACCACAAATATGAAATCAAAAAAATTTTCCAAGTTCAAAAATTAGGGTTTTCAAAGGAAACCCTAATCGGTGGCCATGGAAGAGCAAAACAAGCTATTTGCAGGTTACAGCAGTGACGATGCAGAAGAAACGAAGATCCCTTCATCGCCAAATGCAGTCGCAGGGATCTAAAGATCCTTCATCGCGTGCCAAGAATCACGCCACCAAATGCAGTCGCCAAGAATCCCATTGCCAAATGCAGTCGTAGGGATCTGAAGATCCTTCGTTGTGCGGGAAGAAGGCAGACGTAGATCCCATCGCCAACAGATACCAAGTCCTGTCGCCAACATATGCACAAAACGCGCGTAGATACTAGAAGGGTTCGCGGGGGTAAAACAAAAGACAACACGAGCAATCTTGACCTCAAAAAATCACGAACAGAGACAGATGGATGCGCGGTTTCGATGTTAGGAAGTTTGTTGATGGCAGAAGAAACTTTAGAAAAAATTGCTACACAGATAATTTCGATAATGAAATTATGCAGAGAAAAAATAAATTAACCCGCCGCTCTGATACCATAAAATATTATGAACATAATATTTTGTATATTGAATAAATTTACGAAGAGCCAGAGGCTCATATATACAAAACCAGAGTTACAATAATTACCAACTATCTAAAGATAGACTGCAAAAGAATCGCAGCAGGAGAGAGCATTAGAAAATGGAATCTACCTAATATTAGAAACATTCTAATATGCTGTCTCTGCCATGTTTGAAGTAATCATGCAGGGATATTATTTGATCTGCAAAGGTGGAGTTCACTTCGCTATCTTTGATATGACAATATCAAATATGCTGAAAGTTATCTCTGACTGCTTAAAGCCCTTTCTGATATATCGACATTAGAATGTTGTATGTTCTCTTAACACTTGAGCGATGATGACAATTTTCTGTTTCAGATGATGACTGTTAATGTATTCAATAATGCTTTAGATCGGTCTAATAAGACCTTCGATCTATATATGAATGCCTGTCTGATATATCTGATTATGTAGCAATTATATACAATCTTCAGAAATGCATGGTTATCTGATTTCAGTAATGGCACTATCTTGTATTGTATGTGTATATATGAATATATTATATAATTAAAATCTCTTATATATATACTTTTATATAGCATAACTTATTTACATAAATAGTTATGATCTCTTATATATGCATTATACATCATTCCTAATCTACATATATAATAATGATCTCTTGTATGTACTTCTACATATTTCATAACTTAGGTTCATATATATAAGATACTGTATATATATATATATATATATATATATATATATATATATATATATATATATATATATATTTGCTTTCATCATTATTATCAGGTTTGTAAATATATATATTATTCTATATATATATATACATCTTAATATAGATATATCTTTCCCTGATTTAACTATTATATCTGATATTAATACTGCAGTATATATATTTATTGAACTGTATATATATTATTTCTAATAGAAAACTAATACAAAATTCTGTAGATCTGTATTGGTTTATGATCAAGTCACAACATACCCAAATGCTGTCACACAATGAACACCGAATATACTTTCTCTCTGATCAACCAAACTTGTCTTTATATCGATCTTCCATGATATAATAATTCTGTTTTCTGATTGGTACATACTCAACAATCTATGATTCCCTTCTATTCACATATTCATCCCATACTTTATTTCTCCATTGATTATCTTTGAGATATTCTCTTACCTTTAGGATCCCTTATTATAGCATTTTATCTGCCATATATGATGTAATATAATGTTATGTGTAGTTTATACCTAATACCTTCTTCCTATTTTGTGTCGTCTTTCGCCTTAAAAGACACATCTCTTATTAATTTGCACCTTTCCGTAATTCATACAAAGGTTATTAATTAGTTACGATGCATTGCATCCTTCGATAGAGTCTTGACTAACCATTTAGACTCCATAATTTTTATGCTAAACACATTCTGCCGGTCAACTATTTTTTATCCAGGTAACGTCTCAATTAATAAACTTTGAAGCTTGGTGTCGTGTTTTATTTGATAATTGCCAAACTTGCCGAAGGGTCATTTAAACACAGCCTGCATGCCATTAGTGTCTACTACAGTCGGCTATAACTCAACCAATTTTTATAAAGTTACATTACATATTAATGGCGCATCTCTACTCTTAAAGGCTGGTATACATTGGAGTAGAATATATCGATGAATATTTACTCCATAGTATGACTGATACTTGCACGTACTTGTTCTCCCCTATTTGAGCGATGGACTGAATATATATAAATATAAAGGTTTGAATGGACATGTATGTTGTCTTATATTTCAATGACAGGAGATGCCTAAAGTCTTTTCCTTATCCCCTCTGGTTTTGTGTCGATATCTCTCTGAGAATACACTCAATGTCATCGAATTACAGAGAATCTTGGGTTCCCAGAATATACAGTGTGTAGCCTGGTGAACTCGGTGATCAAAGTATTGTTGTGAATGATGACGTAGATACATCCCTGGGTATGGTCGCACTTGGAAAGCTTGTGAATGTATATGACTGAATCTCCTATGTACATTGCCCTGATAATTTCATAGTTATCACAGAATATGTTTTGAAGACCAACAGACAGTGGTCGATGCCCTGATATGACCTCCCTGGCAGTCGTTGACCGGTCTATCCTGATATTGTAATTGATGTGTGTATAATTTTTGGTCTTCATCTTCCGTTGATAGCCTCCAACGAGATATACATACAGTCCTCACATATTACTACGATGATTGCCAAAGTCTATCGTAATTTATTTCTTATACTATCCTAAAAAGTCTCAAGCTATGTACACGCTCCAATAATATTTTGATAAATGCTTTTATTATCTCACTGTCACTGTATTTTCCATATCCCATTACTAACATGTATTACAGTGCAGGTCTGTGATTGTCCAAATTACCCGTATTTTATTCTCTTATAGGTTAGGCTCTGATATCATGTTGTAATATCAAGATCGTCCTATAGAGAATATATACGAGTGCTGTACTGAAATAGATTACCATTGTGATTGATCTTTTCACCAGCCATCGATATGCATTTATATCCTTAGAATAGTCATGTCTTGAAGAGCCATGACCATACGTGGCTTATGCTACGTAGGGTCATGACCCTTCATAACTGATTGTTAATATTAACTGCATTGTAACATATGCAATTATCAAATGATCTTAATATATATATATATATATATATATATATATATATATATTACCATATCCAATCGTAGCTGTATTTTAACACTTACAATTCTTATTTTAATGGAATTTGTGATTCTAGGGCAAAAATTAGGGCAATCCCAAGAAGGGGACATTACACCCTAATAATACTTAACAGCAAGGGCATGACGTCAAGCTTCCTTAAGTCCTTCAAACCCAAGCCCCCATGGGTTTTATCCAAACAACACCACTCACATCTCAAAATGTGTTTTTTCTTTTACCTTTACCATCTGAGCATAGGAATTTCTAATTTTCTTTTGAATTTTATTGACTTGATAACTGCTGAAATTCCATATGGAGGCATAGTACGAAGTATAAACTATATGAGGAGAGTATCTTTTGGCAAACTTGCATTCTACCAAGAACAATATTTCTCATTTCTTTACCACGTGATTGTTTTTTGTTTTGGCATCTTCAAGTTTTGATGCAAACTCTCTGGAATTTATAACTACCATTGGTTTCTTTAATCTTTTCATTGGTTGGTCCATTTCATTATTTACATAATATTAACTTTGAAATAAATACATGACCAATAATTTATTTAAATGAGCTTCTAACAATCAACAACTAGTGGAATCATAATTTGCAAATGTATGAAAAAGTAATGACTTGTTCTCTGATGTTTGCATGTACAGGTGCCCCCCATGGGCTTATTTTATCCATTTCTTTTAATGCCAGATGAGTACCCTCCTCCTCCTCGTCCTTGGTAAGCTTGTACAATGTGAATCCAAGTAGATATATATTTATGTTGTGTACTTGCCAAGTGGCAATCAAGTTATAAATGTTTTTATTGTGGGCCTAAAAGATGTTTTCCACTCAGTGATGGTAAACCTATTTCTCAAATGGATCAGGTTTCATGACTATGAAGACATGATGGAAGACAGCTCACACAGTGAATTTGGCAAAAGGCCAGATGGAGCTGAAACCTTCTTTTCTGGTTCTAATTATGCATTGGGTATGCAAGATCCAAGTCAGTACAGTCCCAAATTAAAAAAGGAAGACAATATTGTCGGTCTTGCTGAGGCTATTACAAATAGTATTCTTGCCACAGGTATGGGCAGAAATTGTTTCCCTCATTTGCACTATATATATGTTTAAGATGCCTACATATTGATTATGTGTTTCCTCTGCATTTTTTTGTATGCAGTTTCTTTTGTTTATCAATAAAAGTTGTTATATCTTCCTATGCATTTTTTTTTAATTGGCAGGGCGTCTTGATCTTTACAGAAAATTGTTCACTAGTGTGCTGCTTGTAAGATTCTGCTCAATCTAACTTTTATTTATTTGCCTTGCTATTAATTTTTATCAAGATCTTGAAGAAGTTGAAGCTTGAATTCGTCTTGGTATTGTTTTGGATGCAGGTAGGTGGAGTTGCATCAACAAAAGGCCTAGTTGATGTAGTAGAACAAAGGTGTGTTTTAATTGATTAATGGCTTTAAACCATAGCATATTAACTCGTGATCTAGTATGCCATTAGTTCCATTAAATAAGTTGGTAGGAATTTCATCTAGAAATAATCTGAGTCAGTGATGAGATGTCTTTGGTGGGTTTCAAACTATAATAGTTTATTGGAACTTACACATTAAATATTTTGGTTGATGTTAGGAACTCTAAATCACATGCCAGTTCTCAGATTTGGCACATCCTCTGTACATTTAAACAAGTATAGATACTTTACGTTTTGGTGGCTCTGGATGGGCTAATTCCACTCAATGCCTATTTATAACTGTCTCCTACTTAATTAAAAATTGTCTGAATGGTTACAAAATGTGCATGTAAATTATTAAATTAACCACACATTGATAAACCTTACAAGGTTTAGTAACAAATAAAATTTCCACCAATGATTTGATTTTTGTTCTATTTATACATATTATTTAATAAACATGAAAAATTCATGTAGTATGATATTATAAATCAGTGTTTCTTATATTTTTATTATGTTGGTGACTCAACTCATTACAACTTGTCATGACAAAACAACACATGGAGCTTAATTGGAAGTGTTCCCCTTAAATAAGAAGCATACTATTATTTGGGCCTGTTTGTAATGTCCCCTTTCTAGCATTCATGACACATCAGCACCTAAGCACCCCATAAACACTTCTGCCACCTAAGCACCTATCCCTTGACAAATCAACAACCCAACACTACACACAGATAGGAAAAGAACATAGCCCTACTAGGTAAAATGGGCACGCAGGCTGAACACACGGTATACCACATCACTGATCCTTTATGCCCCACTTAGCTAGCAACTCTTCGCGGGTTTCATTTACCATTATCCCTCCAGTGGTCACCACCTTGGGTTTCGTCCGTGCCAAAACAAGTAATGGTACCTCCCGGGAGATCACCCCTGCATCTTGCTCATAGACCTTGCTGGGCGTGAATTTACGCTTACGTTTCCGTTCCTTTGCCAACCTCCATTGATTGACTTCCCATTGATTCATGAATGCTAGCAATTCCATCCACACAGTTTGGGCAGCTAAGCGCTTCCAACATTCAACCTTCATGTGACCATACTTGTGGCAGTAGTTGCATTGAATGTTCTTTTTCGTGGAGCCTTCAGATGATGGAGCAGAGGGCTTCTGCTGAGAATGAGGCTTACCCTTATCCTTCTAAAAGGATTTAGCAACAAAGACTTTCTCTATGGAGGTGGTGCTAGAACTGCTACCGAACTGCTATTTCCACCGATCTTGCTGAAGTAGAAGTGTGCAGAGAAGTGAACTTCAGGTCAACACCTGTAGAAGTGATGTTGAGAGTCTCGATAAAATGCTCGTAGGACTTGGGTAAACTTATGAAGGTGATTACCACAATGTCCTCTTCCTCCATCTTGTGTCCAATGGAAAACAATTGATCACAGATTTTCTGAATCCTATTCAGGTGATCCTGGAGAGATTCCCGCTCATCCATGATAATAGAAAATAGAGTGTTCTTGAGAAAGAAGACCTTGCTTTTATCTGAAGTCTCATGCAGAGTTTTGAGGTGCTCCCAGATCTCAACAGTTGTTTTGCCGGATGGAATCTGAGGGAAGCTGATCATTAGCAACTGATAACTTGAGAAGCGTCACCGCCTCTTGATTATGTTGGGCATATGTAACCTGATTAGACCAAGATGCATCCAGACGTTTAGTAGTACCCAGAACTATCGCATCGTTACTGCGATATTCGAAGATAGTTAGCATTCGCTGCTTCCACGTGCTATAATTCCAATCATTGAACTTCTGATTTCCCTCGAGCAGAATATTTGTCAGAGATGCCATGGCACGACTTTCAGTGAAAGACGTGTAGAACTGAGAAGGCACATACGTCGAGGCAAAATGTCGGAAGACCTAGAAAAAAGGAAGTGGTACCCAGAAGAGAGCTCGAAAATCCCAAAAGGATTATGTTGTCAATTCTGGATTCGCTGGCTCAAAAATCGAGGCACCCAAAAAAAGAGGATGCCAACCCAGTTGAGAGCTTGAAAAACCTAGAAGGAATATGTTGTCAAATTTTGGATTCGCTAGCTCGAAAATTGAGACACAAAAATCAAGGCACCCAGAAAAAATAGATGACAACTTAGTTGAGCTCTCGAAAGACCCACCAAGAATCAGCAAATTTTTTTCGATCGGGTACAAAAAATTAGGGTTTTCAAAGAAAACCCTAACTTGTTTGAAATAGCTCGAAAAATTGTAGAAAAATGGAGTTTTCTTTGTATGGCAGTCTCAAATCCAGAGAAGATCTCTGCAAAAAACTAACCCAGAAATAATTTTGAAAAATTTAATGCAAATAATTTCTGAAAGAAATTATGAATTTTTCAAACAAATTAAAGCATTCGCTCTAATACCATATTACAAGTAATTGGTAAAATACTTGATATATTAACAAAGTTTGAAAGATCAATAAATACAAAAGAATGAGCAATGTTTCCTTAGGAAACATTTGTAAAGAGTAGAAACATTCTATTCTAACTAACTGAAAACTAAATATTAGGAAGATTCTAATATTTACAATAGATTAACAGTTAAATAGATAACCATTAATAGAAACTAACTATTATTGTAATATCCTACAGATGGGTTGATTTTCTCTACTAGAGCTCTTACCTCATTTGAAAAAGAAAAGAAAAAGAAAATCACAAAATGTAAAGAAAAATTAAAAAAACACAAGTTAACTGAGTGATGCAGACCATCATGGAAAACAACACAATCACCAAGGATCCTTCTGATCCAAACACAATTTAAGGTTCATCGACCTCTATATGAAGCATCTAACAAGATTAAGCCTTCAAATTTATTAATTTGTTCATCAGCAACTCAACACAATGGAACATTTCTATGACAAAGACTTTTCACCACCCATCTTGCCAAGGCACAACTAGCCTTACATCAAATCAACCACTGTCATTATTAGTAAACAAATATCCTCAAATTCATCATAGTCATCACAAATGCCATTCAATCAAGAACTCTCCATAACTACCTTCAAGGAGTCACAATCATACTATACCACAAAATCCGCTTCAAGGCCTATTAGGCCTCGGTGTCACAACGACAATGTCCTTTTGACAATCCTCATTTGAAAATGTACAACAACTAATCACAAACAGAAATAGGACTTATATTGACCTCCCCATTATCATTCAAACTTAAAGATTTGAGTCATTTCATCATACCTTTCAAGGTGCCCTTATATGCTGTCCACGTGGTAGAGAGTTCATTGTCCACATTAGAACCATTAGTCTCAATAACTATAAACCTGATCACAACCCATTAAACAACATCACAGTCACTCAATCATCTCCAATATCATGTTCTCATAGCAGTAAATATCATGATCACATACTTTAGGTGACCAAACAACTTTTATTGACAATAAACTTCATAGACTTGTTGTCCTTGTCAAACAACTTGAACAAGAAAGTAGGTGTCTAATCCTCATCCAGACATTGAGAAGTCTTTTCCATTAGTTAACAAAGTGTCGGATCAATGAAGAACCCTTATAAGCTTCTTGGATCAAGAACCAATCCAATCAATCAATCAAATTGTCCTTTCACTGTGCCCAAACGTAACTTAAAGATATACTTTTATTTTACAATGTTACCCAGTTCACATGTCAAACTAATAAACAGATTCATTTTAGAAAAATGTTTTAAAGATACCTTTAGACTAAATAGAGAGAGGGAAACTTGAGAAATCCGAACTCTATGGTATGGAAATAGTGGTCAAAAGATTTAAAAGAATTTGCCTTCAAAATAAGAATTTAGTCCCAAGAAAAAAAGTAAAGAAAGATGTCTTAACAGTAAAGCTTACATCTGTTAGCCGGAAAGACTACTTTATTATATGTCGTGTATTAGTTATGTTGTTCTGATGGTAATTAGTTATTACCGAAGGGTAGTTGGGTTGGGTGGTGACGTTTGGTCACACTCCTTCGGGTAGTTTATATACCCTCTCGGAGGATGGACACGGAAGATATTATGGTATGAACCTTATGATGTAGATGTACTTGCCAGCCTGGAATGATTAATGAAAGTATTTATTATTCTCTGATATATTCTGTGTTTATTATATTTCCTGTACTATGTCTGTGCAATACTAAGTTTAGCCCAGCGGGCAAACAACACCCAAAAGTTTCTATTCCAGACACCAATCAAAATGATAAACATAGTTAAAATCCCACCTGGGTTTTACAAAAGTGTTGAACATTTAATTCCCATAATGTTAAGAATTAGTGTTTACACTCAACAGAGGTAAAAAGTAATATTAAGAATAGAAATTAAAAAACTAAAACCCTTCACTCGTAAAAAAAAAAAGACAATAATAATGATTATATCGAATGGTTTTAGCTCAATTGGCGAACAAAGCTTGTATAGAAAATAACCATTTCATTTAATTTTATTCCAATCAAAGAATGTTAATATCAATAACTCTATTTCTTACTTCCTAAAAACTTGTAGAATTTTCATTCCTTACTATAATTTCTATTCACCACAAGATATCAACAATAAGGTTTAACATACTACAAAAATGTAGAACTTTTTCGAATGCCCAATCCTACAATCACGCGCTTCACTTTCTTCCTCTCATCTTTTTTGAAACTCCTTCCAGTTCCCTCTATTCTCTCTCCCACTATTCTCTGCCATATTCTGCATCTTTCAACTTCCTCTGCCTTACTTTCTCTTTCATAATGTCAGCAATAAGCTCTTTACTTCCCATAACTCACACTTCAAAATTGCCCCCAAGTGGAGTACTTTGAATTAAATTCTTAATGTAACTATTAACCGCCCATGTTCAATTTGTTGATTGAGCGATAGTCCAAGTACTAACTGTGAGTATATAAATATATCGACATATGTGGGTCAGTATTCCTGCCTTTCTGATGGCCAAGGCCTTTCTCTTCGATCTACTCCTCTCTCTCTTTGCTGACAGTCTACCTTTGATCCTGGGATTGAAGAACATTTTTTCCTTCATTAACCTCATTAACCCAAAAAGATAGTTATGTTAGCAATAGCAAGCCACACCTCACAGCTGAGAGGAGAGGGGGGTGAATCAATTGTGTATAATAATTGTACACTTTAAACTTTTGAACTAGAACATTAATTAAGAATATAACAATGCTAAACAAGATGAACAAGATAGACAACAATACCATAACACAGAGTTTTGTTCTCGAGGAAAACCCTATTAAGAGAAAAAATCCGCTGGGGATGGAATCCACTAGATAGTGTACTAGTATAAAGATGTTCCTTTTAGGAGTTGATACAATACATCTAGTACAACAGTCCCTGTTAAAGGACATAATCCCTGTTAAAAGGTCCTTCAACCCTATTAGGGCTTCCCCAATGCACAAACCATTACACTACACAATGTTAAGGCACACACGATACCTGATACATCTATAAAACAATTACAAATATTAATTTATGTGCCAAGATCCACAATTAACGCTCGCCAATCCATGGAACATGTTACACTACCTAGTCGGCTCCCAAAAGCAATTATTCAAGTTCATATGCTAGCGTTGTCATCAACATGGCCCAATCAAGCCACAAATCCCAGAGTGTACTCCATCTTGTGTTTTCTTCCATGCCTAAAGCTCGCATAACACGACTCTAGCTCGCAACCAACTTATGCTCAAAACTTAGCAACTAACTCTGTCAAGTTTCCTGTCTCTGTCATGTAACCAGTCTTTACCAAAAGAACTGTAACTCACTCAAATCATCAGATTAAGCCCTACGAACTTAGACATAAGGTCTATACATCTTTAGAATGATAAAACAAAGCTTGCATACTCTAAACTTCCGTTCAGTGTCCTTCCATTTTTGTCCAACTACCTATAGCAACTAGAAACACAATCTATCTGATAAACCAACTCAAAACAGGAGTATATGTCATATGTTGACATCAATGACAAAACCTGAACAACAACAACTGCAACAATTCCAACCAATATCTAACAATCTCCCCCTTTGGTATTAATGACACAACATATGAGTGAAAAATCATCAACCCAAAAGCATTCAACTCAATACAACCTTCTCAATATCTTCAGCATTGCTCCCCCTAAGATAGTAGGAGGTTTTCACATAACTCTCTCCCCCTTTGACATCAATGGCAAAGGGCACCAATGGTGCCAACTCTAATCAAACAAATGACTCCCCCTATGATGTAGCCTTTTCAAATCTTCATGCCTGCAACATACCAAGTGCTTTGTTCACAAACACTTCATCAGTTCAACCTTTGCAACTACTCCCTCTAAGGAGTAGGCCCAAGCATCAGGTCCAAAAGAATAATAAAGCTTTGATAATCACTCGACTGATGCATTCTTGCATCATTTAATTGTCACAAGGTAGGGCCATCAACCCAAGAATACTTCTAAGATACTCAAAGGTCTCTTTTGGCAATGATTTTGTAAAAATGTCTGCAATCTGTTCCTTTGAGCTGATGTATTCCAATCTGAGTTCCTTCTCTGCAGCTTTTTCTCTCAAAAAGTGATATTTAATTGGTATATGCTTTGTCTTACCGTGTAATACTGGAATCTTTGACATATTGACTGAACTTGTGTTATCACAATGGATAACAATAGGCTATTCAATGCTTACTTCAATATCTTTCAACATCTGTTTCATCCAAACAATTTGAGTGCAATTAATAGCAGCAGCAACATATTATGATTCAGCAGTAGATTGTGATATACAATCTTGCTTCTTGCTCAAGCATGAAATCAATCTCTTCCCAAGGAAGAAATCTCCCCCACTTGTGTTTTTTCTGTCATCCACACTACCTGCCCAGTCTGCATCAGTAAATGCATGTAAAGTAAATGTTAGTATTTGTGGCCTTTTGGCAAGATCAAATAATGAAGAAAATAATAAGTCAGTCCTCTTAATTATTGTGTGAACTCTATAGAATCATCTCTATAAGGACGACATTAATTGATTATTATATCCGCCATAAAGTGGGACGACATGCTCACTAATTATAATATTAAAAGAAGGACGACTTGCGTAAGAAATATTAATTTGGCAAGGAGGGATGACTTGCTTATGCAAGTTGGCCCCCCTTCCTTGATTAGATGTCACCTCTTGGATGAAGGGATGCAAATTAAGCATTATAGAAAACATAACATGACTGCTGATTCGCACCCTTCAGCAGAGATATCAGATTAATAGATCAGATGCACAATAATAATTATATAGCAGCATCATCTTGAAAATTAAAGGCAACAGACCTGAACTCTATAGCAGACCTATTTAGATCAGTCTTGAGGAGCGAACTAGAGCAATCTTGAGGAGCATTCTAGAGCATACTTGAGAAGCAATCAAGGGCAGTCTTGAGAAGCAATTTAGAGCGGACTTATAGCAGCAGACTTGGAGCGAATTATTGCAGACCTAGGGCAGACTTGAGAAGTAAGGTATAGCAGACATAGAGGCACAATTCATGGAAGATTTGGAGGACTAATCTGAAGCAAACTTAAAAGGTTGAATTGTATCAACTTGAAGGCATCAACAAGGAGATTCCACAGCAAAACCGGGTATTATCTATTCCTTCTTTTGTCAATATTTTGTTAGGGTCTAAATCTTAGTTTTGAAAGATCATCTATAGTTTGAATTTTCCTTTCAAAGTCTGCAAATATTAACAGTAAAGTCGTCAGATATGTCATATCACGAACCATAGTCCAAGGTTTCCTTTAGATATCTTAGTATTCTTTTCATAGCAGCAAAATGAATTTACTTAGGTTCAGCTTGGAATCTAGCAACAATTCCAACTAGGTTGGATATGTCTGGCCTTGTATGAGTCAAGTACCGCAATCCTCCAAGCATTGACCTTTACTTTGTCTAAAAAACATTTGGTGAATCATCAGTAGTACTTAGTTTGCAACCTTTAACGATACGAGTTCCTACTGGCTTACAATCCTCCATTCCAAACTTTTTCAATGATTCCTTAAGATACTTAGTTTGAGATATAAAAATTTCATCCTTATTTTGAGTGATTTGCAAACCAAGAAAAAATTATATTTTCCCTATCATAGACATCTCAAATTCACCTTTCATCTCTTCAAGGAATTTATTACTCATAGCATCATTCCCACCAATCATGATATCATTAACAAATACCTCAATAATTAAGATACCATCAGAATTAATCCTTAAATACATATTACTGTCAACATTACCTTTTCTAAAACTAAGATGTAATAACTACATGTCCAATCTAGCATACCATGCCCTTGATGCTTGCTTCAAGCCATATAATGCTTTATTTAGTTTGCATACCATATTTGCCTAATCAGTTAATATGAATCCATCAAGTCGCTCTATGTAGACTTCCCCTTCAAGTTCACCATTCAAGAATGCAGTTTTGACATCCATCTAATAAACCTTAAGTTTTTATGAGCTGCATAATGAAGAAACAATCTAAAGCCTCCAAGCTAGCCACATGTGAAAATGCCTCATCAAAGTCAATACCTTCTTGCTGTGAGTATTCTTTACAAACAAGTCTTGCTTTATTTCTTACAACTTCACCTTTCTCATTCATCTTATTCCTAAAAACCCATTTAGTTCCTATAACTTTTTGTCTTTAGGCCTTGGTACAAGCTCCCAAATATCATTCTTTTGAATTTGATCTAGCTCTTTTTGCATTGCCTTAATCCAAAATTCATCTTTATGAACTTCATTAGTAGTCCTAGGTTCTACTTGTGAAATTAAGCACAATTCATTTCTAACCTTTGACCTCGTCATCACATCTTTGTTTACATTTCCAATTATTTGTTTATCAAAATGATTCATTGATACATACCTTGGTGTTTCAGGAGTCCCTTTTGGCTCATCAATACTTGTATCCCATTGTCAATCTCAAAGAACTGTTCTTCGTCCTGCTCTTGATTTTTATTTTGAATAGTAGAGGCCTAATTACCTTCATTATTTGATCCATCATCATACATTCTTTCTTGAATCTAAAATTTCTCATCAATCTTCACATTAGCATTTTCAACTATCTTTTTCAATCTGAGATTGTAACACCTATATGCCTTACTCTTATTAGAGTATCCATGAAAGATTCCTTCATCACTTCTAGGATCAAACTTACCTAGTTCATCATCCCTTTTGATATAGCATTTACTACCAAATATTCTGAATTATTTAATTATAGGAATGTGACCAAACCATAACTCATATGAAGTCTTACCATTATCGTGTCTTATCGGAACTCTATTCAATGTATAGAATGCAGTGTTAATTGCTTCCCTCCAATGCATCTACGGTACCTTTCCTTCAAGCATCATAATCCTAGCAGCATCAAGAATGGTTCTATTTCTACTTTCTGTTATGCCATTCTGCTGTGGTGTCCTAGGTGCAGAAGTTTGTCTGTATATCCCATGTTCCTCACAATATGCATTAAACTTATCTGATGTGAACTCACCACCTCTATCAAACCTTAAGCATTTAATCTTCAATCCTGATTCATTCTCAACTTTTCTCTTGTAAATCTTGAACTTATCAAAAGCTTTAGACTTTTCTTTAAGAAAAGCAACCCACATCAATCTTGAATAATCATTAACAAGAATCATAAAATACCTTTTACCATAATATGACCTTGTTCTTGTAGGATCACAAAGATCTGTATCATAGTTACAAGAATTGGCAAGCTGGGTTTGGGCTCGAACTCGGGCTTGGCGTCCGCACTCAGCAAATTGAAAAAGCCAAGAAATTCAAAGATTTTTAAGGAGTTAAAGTTTTTTTCTGCATCATTTAGTCAATTAACATCAAATACACAATAATTGAGATAAATAGAAGCTACTTTGCACACATACACAAGTTCACATAGATCACATAAATATAAATGCGAATTTCTGAATGAAATAAGATAAACTAAAGAGCACATTACAAATATAAATAGTGTCACTGTCAAATGTGTACAATATTCATGGAATATGAAATCCATGGAATCAAAAGTTCAAAACATATATCAAAATAAAAGTTCGAGACTAGAAGCCTAAGGCTTGTCATAGCCTATGTCTTCCTACGAGTACGCCTAAGATAGGTCATGGAAGATTCTACAACCATCTTCTCTCCTTGTGTCTGAGGCCCAACCTCAGTGGCACCCTCATCATCCACATTCTCATAATCCTCATCATCCTCAGAGTCAGATCCCTCACTCTCAGCCTCAGGGTCCTCCACTGGGTCTCCTTGCTCTCTAGCCTCCTCCTGTGCCATCGCTAGTGTCTCTGCCTCTAGATTCACCTGATCAACCCAGTCCACCTCTTCATCACTGAACACGGGATCATCAATCTCAGTGTTCCACTCTGTCTGTGGATCAACCTCTTCAATATGATAGGAGATGTGTTATTGCCCAAGATCTGTCTGTGATGAAGGCGAAGGATGTAATGAATAAACACAAGATCATTCAACCTTTTCATTGCCAACCTGTTGCGCTTCTTCGAGTGTATATGCTCAAACAAACTCCAATTGCATTTGCATCGTGAAGCACTACATGGCTAGCTCAAGATACAAATTGCAATCCTCTGTAGATTTAGCACCGTAGTACCAAACATCTCCCACCATGCATCAGAAACAAGAAAATTTAAAAAGCAATTCTATAACTTTGACTTTATCAATGTAAAATGGTAATAGAATTAGAAACTAGAATCAAAGATTTTTACCTGCCATTAGTAGTGTCTGATTTTTCTTGCATAAGTCTCGTGAGAATAAGTCTCCTTGTGCATTTTTATACATTTCTATCTCACAGACTACATTTTCTCCAACTGTTTCACTAGGTGACATTCTCTCTACAACATCATAGAGCCCACTCCACACCTCATCATCGGCCTTGAAACCTGGGCTGAATTGGAATGTTAGATTAAGGTAGCGGGAAGCTGCATGTATAGGCCTGTGAAGTAGATTGTGCCATTGTCGATCAATAACATCCCATATGGGACCATATTTATTCTGATTCCCTGCAAAAAAAGATCTTATGGCCTCTTTCACCCTATCCATGCCCTCATAAATGTATCCCATTGAGGGCTTCTCTCCATCATCAATTCGTAGGAGAACAACAAGAGGCTCTATGAACTGCAATCATTGTGAAAGTTGAAACATTAAGCTTTCATTTTTAAGATTTACTTTTAAAAATGAACAATTAACATAAACTAGTGTGAACAAAAATGATGAAATGAAATAGAAATGAGGACAGAAAGTAAAATTACCTGCACAATCTCCTTGGCCGCTTGCCAAAAGCCACCATCATCAAATATTCAATCAGCCATCTCAATCCTTGTAGTGGTCTTCGCATATGATGATGTTGTCCACTCCTCACTTACAAACAAGTGTTTCAAATTAGCCTTGGATTGAAGAAAGGATTACAACGTGATAAAATTTGTTACAAATCGGGTGAGCCCTGGATGAACCAACTCTTTTTTATTTGTATACTTCCTCATATGGTGGAGGACCCAAGTAGGATTATATATGAATTTACAAATACTCCTTCCTTTCTCTACACATGTTTTTATCCAGGGAAGTTTACCAAGATCCTCCAACATGAGGTCAATACAATGAGCAGCACAAGATGTCCAAAACAAGTGGTGGTGGCTCTCCATAAGAAGTTTACTTGCAACAACATAATTTTCTGCATTATCCATGACTATTTGTACCACATTCTCCTCACCCACCTCCTTCAACACTTCCTCCAATACCTCACAAAGATACTCTGCATTTTTTGGTTTCCCTGAAGCACCAATTGATTTCAAAAACATTGTGGCACCTGGGAAAAAAAAACAATTTAGTACAATCATAATTTAAAAACTTAATCACTAAATCAATAGTTTACTATTAGTAGTACAAGTTCTGGTGTCGAAAATTACCTGATGAGGAGACAACAAAATTCAGTAGTGTTTTATTTCTTCTATCAGTCCAATCATCAGTCATGATGGTGCAACCCTTCCTCCATACATCGCGCTGCTCCTCAATTGAAACTTTAACATTAGCCACCTTTCAAGTCAAAATAGGACCTTTTAGCTCATCATTAGGGGCTTTGAACCCCAAACCACAAATAGTAACAACATTTATCACAATTTGCCAATACGGAGACCTAAAACAAATTAAATAAACCTTATTAGTATATTATTAAGTTTTACTTTCAACTTAAAAAATTAATATAATCAATGTGGCATATTCTTCAGTCATGAAAGCAAGAAAAATAAGACATAGAAATTAAAATAATATATTAATAACAAGTACCTTGCTGCATTAAATGGAAGGTTGCTGTAGAAAAAAAAATCTCCAAGTGCCATTTTCGCAGCCTCATGCTTCTTATTGCAACCCATGCTGTCAAGCAATGGTTGGGTACCCGAAGCCGTGCGTGGAGCAAAAATGGTATCTATTGTGGATTTTTTCTTACGAATCCGAGGCCCAATGGTCACACTCACAACACCACTACTAGATTGAGGTAATGGAGAACGGAGACTTGAAGAGCTCTCTCCACCTAAGTTTGTCATTTCTTCTTGTTGCTTCTTTCTTAATTCTTTTTTCTCTTAATGGGCCTCTAAATAAGCTTGCATTTCTTGTATAACCTCCTAGGTTGCCTTTTGGCATGGTTTAGCATCATGCCTTGATATACATGCAAGGTGATATTTCAATCTTTTAATACCTCCCCCACTATATTTAACACCACAATGCGAACATATAACTACTTTTTGGGGCCGGGGATGGCTTGTTTCCAAGCCTTATCCTTTGCTACACTAATAGGGTTTTCTAACACTACAACTTGGCCTATTTGGTATATTTCTCTCCTTCATATAGTGTTTCTAACTTTGTCTAGATCTCATGTGCCAACTCAAGCTCCTTGACCTCTGTAAATTCTGCCTCAGAAAGTGCACTGATTAGGGCTTCTCTAGCAATCATATTGCAAGTGAATTTCTTCCTTTCATCCTCTGTAATGTTTTCCAATTCATCCTCAATCTTGACATTTTCTTTGTTCTTTGTAATCAGCCAGTATTCAATTCCCAAGCAAATCAAATTATTTCTCATCTTGTTTTTCAAGTTGTCAAAATTTTCTCCGTCAAATTTGGGGATGTCCTTCCTATAGCTTGCCATTTTGGATCTCCTCAAGTAGTTAAGCTTTCTCGAAGAGAACCAACTGGTCTGATACCAATTGCTAGCAATAGCAAGCCACACCACACAACTGAGAGGGGGGGTGAATCAATTGTGTATAATAATTATAAACTTTAAACTTCTGAACCAGAACATTAATTAAGAATATAATAGTGCTAAATAAGATGAACAAGATAGACAATAACACCATAACTCATAGAGATTTGTTCTTGAGGAAAACCCTGTTAAGGGAAAAACCCCGGTGGGGATGGAACCCACTAGATAGTGCACTAGTATAAAGATGACCTTGTTATGAGACCTAGCCCTATTAGAAGTTGATACAATACATCTAGTACAATAGTCCATGTTAAAGGACAAAAACCATGTTAAAAGGTCCTTCAACCTTGTTAGGAGTTGATGAGAACAAAAAGGCACACTGCCCAAGAACACTACTCCAAGGAGAAGGTTAAACTCACCTTCAGAACTCACTATCCAAATACAATGAAGTGAACTTATTGTTCAATGACTGAACTGATTGATAGGAACTTACTTGCATTTACAGTTCCATTGAAGTGCACAAGAAATGATTTTAGATTCCACTCATACCTCTTCTCTTCAGCTCTGCTCTTATTACAGTGCTCGCATGCACAATCACACATACCTCTCATACACATTCCTCACATTACATTAGAGAATTTACTCTCCTTTATACGAGTTACAAGTCTCAATTAGGTCGACATGTTAGGGCTTCCCCAATGCACAAACAATTACATTACACAATGCTAAGGCACACACGATACTTGATACATATATCGAACAATCACAAATATTAATTTACGTGCCAAGATCCACAATTAACGCTCGCCAATCTATGGAACACGTTACACCATTGTAATGTTCTCTTTTTAGCATGACCATGATAGTGGATGGATTTAGCCTATTGCTGGGTCCTTATAGACTAATACTTGTGATTAGAGGACCCTGTTGAGGGTTTTGGCTCCGTTTGGTGGGGCTTACTATGTATAGTAAGTCAAGGGATGGTTCTGATGAGGTCAGATGAGTTAGAGGAGTTGAATGATGCTCCCAGTTTTTATTTTTCGCTTCCGGTTTGGGCTCCAAGAATCTTGGTGGGAGTGTCTATTTTTAATATGTCACCTTGTCAGGTTCATTCATCGACTTTCTTCATCAAGATCACGCGTGTGCTTTCAAATTTCGATTCCAATACTTCTTCAGTCATTTTCGCAAGATAGATGAATTATGATTATTATATAATTAAATTGGCTAAGGTTGCTATTTCTATTGGGATTGTATTTTGGGCACCTTGGTGTTATAGCTCGTTCGAACCAAGTTGAGAAGTTTTAAATCTTGGGCACATAAAACAGAGACCCTATGTGTCAGAATATTATTATTTTAATGAAATGGTCATTTTCATCATTAAAGTGGAGGGAAATATAATAGATTATTATATTTCAAATGTGCGTCAAAAGCAAATATACCTTTTTAATGAGAAGTGTGAAGGAGAAGCTCTAAGTCAAGTGGTAATAAAGAATTATAAATGTCTTCCATGAGAAATTTGAATCATTCTATTGAGCATTTCTCTTTTTGTGAATTTGATGGGGAGTTGTGCCAAGGGTTTTTGATATTGGAGGTTGGAAGAATTGGGAATTCTTGTAAGTATTTTGCACTTTAAATTGTTTGTTCTTTGCCAGTAAATTGTGCCAACGATAATCTCATTCAAAGATTATGATTGTGCTCAAATTGTGGTTGGTATTTAGTGTTTGGTTTCTGTTAAATTTAAAGATCAAATTATATGGCTTTGAATTTTCCTTTCAAAAATCCAATTTATATATATGATCTCTCAATATATATGATATATATTTAAACAATATATATATATATATATATTTATTACTGATATAGTAATAAATATATATAGATATATTAATAATCAAAATATTTCTATGAACTGAATTTATTATCAAATATTGATTGTATGAATGAGACTTGCATTGCTTTGTTGTATATACTTATCTACATTTGATATATGAGAGGCATATATATATATGAGGAGCCATGCCAATAGATAGACATGTCTCTATGTGGAGACATGTCTCTCTATTGACATGCCTCCTCACGATACCTTTAAGCATAACAATTTTACAACGATTCATAACTGATGTTAATCGATAATCATAACCAATACTCAATCGATATTCATATCAAATACTACCGATATTAATTAGGGAAGATTAACCAATACAAATCGGTGTATATAGTATGTTAAATCAAGCCGATATTAATCGGTGATTATATTGAAGCCATTTCAATATTAATGATAATCAATATCGATTACTTGTGAATCGATGAACTTTGTGATCGATTAATATATACAATCATTAAGCATTTCGATCATCAGTTATATATATATATATATATATATTTATTTTGATCAATGTAATTTAATCAATTAGAAATATTAATAATATGGGAAGAGATGAATTATAATTCTCTTAAATATGAATATATATCAATATATATATATATATATATAATATCAATTATTATTATATATATTTTGGTATGTATATATGTATGCATAATTTGATCTTTTCTCATAATATTAATGTGATATCTATTTTATCTGATCGAAGCTACAAACATCAACAAAGATTGGAGACAGTTTATTAATGGTAGATTGCATGATCTTTGAGGTCTGCATTTGGATATAGAGGCTATTGTTGTAACAATCAGAGTCTGTGTTAACTCCCATTGGCTGCCGTAAATACCATTAAAGGCTCGGCTTCATATTGTATTATGTATGATTCATTTCCAAGGGCCTGTGTTTGTACATTGAAGGCAGCATTAGTCATTTTTCAGGGGTTGCAATATCATTGGGAGAGCCCGTGTATGATTGGTGAAGATCCTTTTACATTTGAGGGTGCTAGGGATTCAATAGTAGCATCAACATTAAAGATTCTTCATTTTCCAGGAAGTTGCGATATCTACAAGAGGATTACAAAAGTTATTAATTTCAATCATTCTAGGTTTCAATAATTGTTGATTACTTTTATTTCTCAAATTCCATTAGCTGTTGTTATTACCAAAGTTAGTGAACAGAGTCTCAATTAGACGATGTGGATACTAGTGTTATGGGCGCCTCTAATGATTTGTATGAGGATGTTTCATGCTGCAGTGAGTTCGGTTTAGCATTCTAGATGTTGAGTGATGATTCAGAGTTGTCATGCATTGAGTATAGGTCCCAAGATCATGATTTACAGGGACTTACAGTGGAGAGGGAAGTAGAGGCATGCGAGGAGTTTGATATAGTTGTGGCTTCCACTTCCTCAGATGAGATATTTGTAGAGCTACCCAATAATACCTCGTTGATGGACATGTGTGAGGTTGTTAGCACACATGATGTTAGCGATCATGTGGTGAGCAACGAGGATACAGTTTCCTATCACAATGCAGTTTGTGAGTCAGAGAGCTTACGGAGGAGTCAAGGTATGCAGAGATATCATGTGACCAGACAGTAGAAGGTGAGCAATAGTGATATTTGTTCGTCTCTTGAGCATTATGATGCTATCTACTAGATGTTAGCTGTATTTGATTGGGGTTCTCCTATGTCAGATGAGCACAATAGTACTTGCCTTTCCCTAGCAGAGATTCATTCACTTCGAGAGGCTGTCAGGATCTTGAAGCATAATTATTTACAGTTGGTAGCAGACAAGGATTACCTTCTTGAGTGGGGTAGCACTTGTTACAAGGTGTAAGAACCCTTCACAGGCTCTAATTGCTAAAGTTGTTTTGTCTCAATATTTGTTTTGAAAGTTTTCAATTTTTTTGTGGTTTTCACAAGTTTTAGAGCAAAAAAGCAAATATACCATAATCTGAAATTTTGAAAACAATTTGAAATACTGCTGCAACTTCTATTTATTTTCTAATGAAATACAAGTAAAATCCAAACAATCTTTTATTGGAAAAATATCACCAAAGGCAACTATGAACTACATAAAAAAAAACCTGGAATAAGACTGTCATGTGCTGCTGTAATTATTTATTTGCTGAAGTAGTAAATGTTGAAGATGTCATTCTGTCTATTATACCCATGTTTCAACCTCTATATGATATAATCTGTCTTCATCAATCCCCAACTGCCAGCCGATATTATCTTTCCACAACTGCGAGTAAAACCCTTTGCTGAAGCACAATAAGAATCTCTGGATGAGACCCTCTCCACAATACCAGATTCACTAGGTATTTCACTGGCTCAAATGGCGAATACAGAAGAAAACTATGTTTCTCCAATGGTGAAATGCTGAAAACCCTTGTCTAGAGCTCAGAGCAAGAAGCAATAATCCATAACAATAACAATGGATGCCTTTCGTCTTTCCCCAACAAGCATAAATAGGCTTTCCAACCCTAATTCACAATTCCTCGAAAAGTTGCGATTTCTTTCTTCAAGGCATTAAAAATATAATCATTAAATAAATTTAATGATTTAGACTTAGGAAAACATGCCAATAAATTAATATATTAATTTGGCCCCCTTTATGATATTAAGACCCATCACTTAAGTGATTTAATATAAAGTCAATTTACAACTTAATATTAAATCCTTTGCCATTTAATTAATATATAATCATTGAAAATTGAATAACTCACTCAGAAATGCAAATCTGGCTTAACCGTCTGGAACTGGAGTTGGCATAATAATTTTCCATGTGATCAAATAATATTTCTAAAAATAGCAAGGGTCCATCTTTATGACTCTAAAAGTTGCTAAAAATAGCAAAACTCAAACAAACAGAGTTTGAAACCTCTCCATACCAAATCAAGGGTGCTGAGCTTTGCAAAAGTCGAACCATCAGATAAGCATATCTCCTCTGTGCACAAATTGACCCTCTATCTGTCTCTACTAGCCTACGAGGTTCCAATGATAGGCTAATCAATAACTTGAATGATGTCTCTAGCTAGAAGGGGACATCACAGTCCGCCCTTCCTGAAATTGCTTGTCCTCAAGCAATCTCAATTCTGGATGTTGTAAAATCCCCTCGCTCTCCCAAGTGGCATCCTCAATCGGCATGTCCTTCCATTTCACCAAGTGCTCCCTGATAGTGCGCCTCCTCAAGTTTCTCTCCCTAAACTCCAAAATAGCCTCAGGCACTAAAACCAAGTTCCCTTCATCATCCAAGGGTGGAAGCACTGTAGAAGGAACAATCTGGTGTCCTAACGCCTTTTTGAGAGGTGACACATGAAAAACATTATGGACTTTACTCTCTGTCGGTAAATCCAACTCATACGCCACCTCTACAACTCTCCTGATCACCTTGAAAAGTCCATAGTATCGTGGCTTCAGTTTGTCGGCACCATTCCTTTTAAGAGTGGACTGGCGGTAAGGCTGTAACATCAAGTACACCATATCCCCTACCTCAAAAATCCACTCAGTCCTCTTCTGATCCGCATATTGCTTTTGCTGATTCTGTGCCATAGTAATATTCTCCTTAAGAGCCTTTACAATGTTCAGGCTCTCCTGTAACAAGTCTCCAGCACTAGGCACTCTACTGTCGCTCAACAAAAGATCCATGAAATTGGGTGTCTCATACCCATACAATGCCATGAAAGGTGACATCTAAATAGACATGTGATAAGTGGAATTATAGCAATAGTCACATACGTAAATGCACTTAACCCAAGCCTTTTGCTGCCCTGCTATGTAGTTCCTGAGGTATCCCTCCACCCATTTGTTGACTATCTCAGTCTGTCCATCCGTCTGGGGGTGGTAGCTAGTACTTGGAGTGAGCTCTGTCCCACACAATCTAAATAACTCCTGCCAAAAGTGACTCATAAATCTGTTGTCCCTGTCACTAACGATGCTCCGAGGTAAGCCATGCAACCTGAATACCTCTCTGAAAAATAAATCTGCCACCTGGGTAGCAGTGTATGTAGCAGTGATCGGGAAGAAGTGGGCAAACTTCGTAAGCCGATCAACAACAATATATATACAGTCTCTGCCCTGGCTCTCAGCATTCCTGTAATGAAGTCCATGGACAAACACTCCCACTTCCTGTCAGGAATCGGAAGTGGCTGAAGTAAACTAGCTGGATAAGAGTGCTCCTGTTTACTCTGCTGGCAAGTAGGACACTCTCTAACATACTGTAACACCTCAACCTTGAGCCCTTTCCAAGAAAAACGCTCACGAATCTGCCGGTAGGTTTTATAAAAACCTGGATGTCCTACCATAGGTGAGTCATGATAAACTCTCAACACTATCCTCCTCACCTCTAACCCTGGCACCAAATAAATGCACCCTTTGTAAATGATTAGCTCATTCGCAAGGGTGAAATCACTATCCTGAACCGATCCGTCTATGAATCTTGATGCCCATGTATCCTTTGCATACTCTGCAAGGATCAAATGTCTCCAGTCCTCTGATATATCCGTCATCAAGCTCAAGTGGGGTCTTCGTGACAAGGCAGCTGCTACTACATTTTGTGTCCCCTTGAAATATGTAATTTCAAAGTCATATGCCTGTAATTTACTTACCCATTTTTATTGCCTGTCATTAAGATCTCGCTGCCCCAGGAAATGCTTCAGGCTATTGTGGTCCGTTTTTATGTTGAATTTGCTGCCCACTAAATACTGCCTGAATTTGGCCAAAGCATGCATTATGGCCAACATTTCCTTATCATAAATGCTGAAGCTCCTCTCAAGTCCCCTAAGCTTCCTACTCTCATACACAATCGGGTGCTTGTCTTGCATAAACACCGCTCCAACACCCTCGCCAGATGCATCACAATGAAGCTCAAATGGTTTACTGAAATCTGGTAGTGCTAACACTGGACAAGAAGTCATCAACTCCTTGAATTTATCAAAACACTCATGTGCCTTAGGAGTCCACAAGAAAGCCCCCTTCCTCATCAAATCCGTCAAGGTTGCTACATGCCTGGAATATCTACTAACAAACCTTGTGTAGAACCCACACAATCCCAAAAATCCTCTCAACTGTGTCAGGTTTACTAGAGTAGGCCACTCGACAATAGCACGAATCTTTTCAAGATCCACGCGTACTCCTTGTGCACTTATAATGTGACCCGGATATAATAACTCTGATGATCCCAAATCACATTTAGACTCCTTTGCATATAGGGATTCCCTGCTCAAAATGCTCAACATAGTGTCTAAGTGCCACACATGCTCATCCCATGTCCTACTATACACCAGGATGTCATCAAAGAAGACTAACACAAATTTCCTCAACTGAGGCTGAAGGACCCTGTTCATCGTGGACTGAAAAGTGGCTGGAGCATTAGTTAGCCCAAATGGCATAACTACAAACTCAAAATGGCCACAATGACACCGAAATGCTATCTTCTCTATATCCTGCTCTCTGACTCGGATCTGATGATACCTTGATCTCAAATCAATTTTGGAGAAGAAGCATGCTCCGTGTAACTCATCTAATAACTCATCAATCCGTGGTATGGGGTACCTATTTTTTATAGTCTTCTTGTTCAGGACCCTGTAATCTATGCACATCCTAAGAGTACCATCCTTCTTCTTCACCAAAACCACAGAAGAAGCAAAAAGAGACTTACTTGGTCTAATGTGCCCCATAGCAAGTAGTTCCTTGATGGTTTTCTCAATCTCATCCTTCAATCTCTTTGGATGTCGGTAGGGTGTAATCATAATGGGTTTGACACCCTCCAACTCAATGATGTGCTCAATACCTCTATCAGGAGGACTACTTGGTGGAATGTCACTGAACACCTTACTATGCTTGATTCTCAGCGCCTGTATGTCTGGATGATACTCGGAATGTTGCTGCCCCTGTGATGGCATCAAGGTGCAACGGGCTGCCCACTCAACTTGGTCATGTTTCAGCAAACTCCCCATGCGTCTGCAGGACATCATCTTAAACTCACTGTCACGGATGGCCTTAAGTATATGTGTCTTTTCATCCGATTGGAACTTCATCTCCATGTCTCTTAGATCGAGAGTGAACACTCCAATGTCATGCAACCAAGTCATACCAAGTACTAGATGTGTATCACCCATGTTTACCACATAAAAATCAGCTTTTAAGTCAAAGTTATTAATCCTCAGGGGTAGACCTGTAATCTTCCTATCACATTTGAGGACGTAGCCATCAGCTACCCTCACTCTCAGACCCTCAAACTGCTCTGTCTGAATCCCACGTCTCTCAACCAGCCTGAAATCAATAAAATTATGAGTGGCACCCGTATCGAGCAAGGTGATAACTCGCTGCCCTGCCAATACTCCCCTCATCCTAAATGATCCCTCTTGCTGCACGCTGGTGAGTCAGGCCTCCTTAAGTCTACCTTCAATCTTTTCATCACTTGTAGCCATTTGGTTCAGCTTTTCATCACCTGTGCTTTCCTTTTCTTCAGCTGATCCCTCATTTTCAGATTGCTGATCTGAATTTTCAGAATCAGAATCCTCATAATAAGCCCACGTAACCCTTGGGTCTTAAAGGACAATCACGGTTCATGTCATAAGGTCCTTTGCAATAGAAACACAATTTCTTCTTCCGCAAATCATTAAGTGTCTCCTTGTCAAGAGGTGCAAAAGATTTATCTCTATTTTCAGGTTTAAATTCAGTCCTCTCTGGTTTCTTAAAGAATGGCTTATTGTCCTTGCTGGAGGAAGCTGCCTTGGGCTGAAATTTATTCACTGACGTTGCATGCTCCATGCTTCTAGCTTTCTTCATAGGATCATTCAATGTGAAAGGATCAAAAGCCTTTACCCAACCCCTAACTGGTTCGGCTAAGCCTTCAATAAATAATACTATTAACCTCCTCTCTGATATGTCTGGCACCATAACTGAGTACCGCTGAAACTCATTAATAAAATGCTCTAAGCTCCCTGTTTGTTTGAGCTGTGCCAGGTCTCTAAAGTATACCTCTAGATCTTTCGTATCAAACCTTTCAACCAATTTGTCCACGAAGTCCTGGTAAGAAGTCACCTAGTTGTGCTGAAGAGTGATCGACCCATGATACCACCAATCATGTGCTACTCCCTCCAAATGTAAAGTGGCATATTTTATTGCCTGAATCTCTGTCATAGGCCTCAATGCTAGAAAAGTATCAAGCTTGTGGATCCAAGCTTGCGTTGTCAATCTACCACTACCATCGAAAGTGGACAAGGAAAGCTTGCATGTAGCACGCTTTAGTTCATTATTCTGCCCCCTGGGTCTCCTGTCTTGTCTGGCTGTACGGTAGTGTTCTCTCCTTTGGTTCACAAACCTTTCAAAGGTCATCCTTTCTTGCACATGTGGGGCCAATAGTTCCCACTCATCATTTGCAGCCATAAGGATGTCTGCAAACATCTCATCCCCAACTTCCTCTACTGGATCCTGCACCGGTTCCTCCCTAACAAAGGTAGGACATGTGGGTCTATCTACTGTCCTAGAGTGTGTCCTTTGTGCCCGTGGAGAACCTATAGCACTCTTGTTATCCTCCTGTTCCCTATTCTGCCTGTCAGGTAGATTCATCCGCTCCATCATGGTAGTTAGTGCCTGTAATGCTTGGGCCACCTGCTACTGCCCTGTTGCCATAGTTGTAAAAAACTCTTTGGTTTCCTGGTCTTCATCATTCCTGTTTACCTTGGGTGGGCTACCGTCACGCTTGTCACCCATGATGACCGATTGTTCTAAAACCTCTTCGCCTTCAAGTAAGGCTCTCCTGCGTGTATAATATCTGTGTGAACCAACCTGCTCTGGCTGCATGTAATAACTAAACTCTCAGGATGGTAGGATTTAGCTCTGATACCACTGTAAGAACCCTTCAGAGGCTCTAATTGTTGAAGCTATTTTGTCTCAATATTTGTTTTGAAAGTTTATAATTTTTTTGTGGTTTTCACAAGTTTTAGAGCAAAAAAGCAAATATACCATAATCTGAAATTCTGAAAACAATTTGAAATACTGCTGCAACTTCTATTTATTTTCTAATGAAATACAAGTAAAATTCAAACAATCTTTTATTGGAAAAATATCACCAAAGGCAACTATGAACTACATAAAAAAAAACCTGGAATAAGATTGTCATGTGCTGCTATAATTATTTATTTGCTGAAGTAGTAAATGTTGAAGATGTCGTTCTATCTCTTATACTCGTGTTTCAACCTCTATATGATATAATCTGTCTTTGTCAATCTCCAACTACCAACCAATATTATCTTTCCACAACTGTGAATAAAACCCTCTACTGAAGAACAATAAGAATCTCTGGATGAGACCCTCTCCACAATACCAGATTCACCAGGTATTTCATTGGCTCAAATGGTGAACATAGAAGAAAACTACATTTCTCGAATGGTGAAATGCTGAAAACCCTTGTCTAGAGCTTAGAGCAAGAAGCAATAATCAATAACAATAACAATGGATGCCTTTCTTCTTTCCCCAACAAGCATAAATAGACTTTCCAACCCTAATTCACAATTCCTCGAAAAGCTGCGATTTCTTTTTTCAAGGCATTAAAAATAGAAGCATTAAATAAATTTAATGATTTAGACTTAGGAAAGCATGCCAATAAATTAATACATTAATTTGGCCCCCTTTATGATATTAACACCCATCACTTAAGTGATTTAATATAAAGTCAATTTACAACTTAATATTAAATCCTTTGCCATTTAATTAATATATAATCATCGAAAACTGAATAACTCCCTCAGAAATGTGAATCTGGCTTAACTGTCTGGAACTGGATTTGGCATAATAATTTCTCATGTGATCAAATAATATTTCTAAAAATAGCAAGGGTCCATGTCTATGACTCTAAAAGTTGCTAAAAATAGCAAAACTCAAACAAACAAAGTCTGAAACCTCTCCATACCAAATCAAGGGTGCTGAGCTCTGCAAAAGTCGAACCATCAGATAAGCATATCTCCTCTGTGCACAAATTGACCCTCTATTCGTCTCTACTAGCCTATGAGGGTCCAATGATAGGCTAATCAATAGCCAGAATGATGTCTCTAGCTAAAAGGGGACATCACACAAGGCATTGTTAGGGAAAGAGAAGGTGGTTGAGCGCACCCATGAGCTTGAGGTGAATTTGAGGTGTTGGAGAGCACCCAGTTGGCTCTCCAGAAGTCACAATTGCAGTTGAGTGAGGTGACCATGGAGTTGGAGAGAGTACAGTCTACACCAATCACAAATCCAACTCAACTACATATAGTGGTGGTTGGTGGTGAGTTGATATCCACGAATTGTGGTGATGGATGTGTTGAGGATACAATTACATCCATCCTTGATATGAGTGCAGTAGCTATAGAGGAGATGAGTGCATTAGTGGAGGAATGCGGAAATCTTCCTATTGTACTAGGTTCCCCAATAGTTAGCACAATGACAAATGATGCAAATTAGGTTATTGAGAGTTCTAATGTGACAGTAGTGGATTCTTCAGAGAGCTGTGTGCTAGTTCCTGACACTACTCCCTCTTTTTCACAGGACTTGGATAGGGTATCATATAATTTGGAGACAAGCTTTCATGGGGATTTGTCTCCTTCTGTGGGAAGAAAATCTATTACTTCATCTCATACAGCTGATAGCGATAGACAATTGGTAGTGCCACAGTTTTAGAGGGATCAGCGGTGGGTTCCAAGGGAGCAAGTTGATGCTTCTTCATATAATTTCTACTACACAGAGTCATTTGTGGAGTATTTGCTTGAGAGTCCAGAATTGCAGGAGGGACCATTCGGAGCTTCTAAGGGTACTCTCATCCGGGGTTCTTGTGGTACTCAGGTTTTGGTGGGAAAGATTGTAGAGACTTTGACTACAATGCTTCCCCACAGGGATTTTGTGGTTGTGTCTGCTATGAGGGTTACCTGGGATCCTACCCAACCAGTTGTTCAAAGACAGAGATTGGAGCCATCTCTTGGTTCTCAGTTTGATGATGGTGAGCCTCTGACAGAGATCGGAGCATTTTAGCGCAATTACACCGTGAGGAGTGCTCATCATTTCTCTTTTGACCCACAGGTAGAGGACTTGGTTTTGCATAGGTTTGGGTTGGCTCCAAGTTCATACCATCCTTTATTGGATGGGTTTACACCCTCTTCAGTTGATAGGGTTAGTTGTTGTAAGTTAGTAGGAGGCTATTTGCAGAGTCAACATATCCATGACGGTTTTGCAGAGGATGGATATCTGGGTTATGGTACAGATACTTTGGGGAGTACTAGTTCTTGTTGCACAAAGAGACTTCATTCTCATGGTAGATTGGTAGGGTGTGCAAGGAGTTTTAATCTAGCAGATGATATCGGATATCCATTTCTTCTTGTTATGGATGGATGTGAGTTTTGTCTCTACTGGGATGCAGGTGTAGATAGGATTGGAACTGCAGATTGGGTGAGTCACCGTTGTTTCTATGGTGACAGTATGATCAGGATAGCTACATGGATAGTGTTATCATCACAAGAGTTTGTAGGTGACGCCAGGGACATTAGACATATTTATCCTTGGGATCCGGGTGGATCATTGTATTTCTTTGATTCCTGTGATTGCTTGAGGACAAGCAATCTAGGGAAGGGAGGACTGTAATGACCATTTTTAGCATGACCTTGATAGTGGATGGATTTAGCCTATTACTGGGTCCTTGTAGGCTAATACTGGTTATTAGAGGACCCTGTTGATGGTTATGGCTCCGTTTGGTGGGACTTAACTATTTATAGTAAGTTAAAGGATGCATCTGATGAGCTCAAATGAGTTAGAGGAGTTGAATGATGCACTCAATTTTTATTTTTCGCTTCTAGTTTGGGCTCTAAGAATCTTGGAAGGGGTGTCTATTTTTAGTAAGTCACCCCGTCAGGTTCATTCATCAACTTTCTTCTTTAGGATCACGCATGTGTTGTCAGATTTTGATTCTGATACTTCTTTTGTTATTTTCGCAAGATGGGTGAATTATGGTTATTATTTAATTAAACTGGCTAAGATTGTTATTTTTATTGAGATTGTATATTGGGCACCTTGGTATTATAGCTCGTTGGAACCGGGTCGAGAAGTTTTAAATCTTGGGTACATAAAACAGGGTCCCTATGTGTCAAATGTACATCAAAAGCAAATATACCTTTTTAATGAGAAGTGTGAAGGAGAAGCTCCAAGTCAAGTTGTATTAAAGAATTATAAATGCTTTCCATGATAAATTCGAACTATTTTGTTGAGCATTTTTTTATTTGTGAATTTGATGGGGAGTTGTGCCAAGGGTTTCAAATATTGGAGGTTGGAAGAATTGGGAATTCTTCTATGTATTTTGCACTTTGAATTGATTGTTCTTTGCCAGTGAATTGTGCCAGTGATAATCTAATTCAGAGATTATGATTGTGCTCAAATTGTGGTTGAATTATGGCTAGTATTCAGTGTTTGGTTATAAGATTATAGTGCAAAGATTGGAGACAGTTTATTAATGGCAGATTGCATGATCTTTGAGGTTTGCGTTTGGATATAGAGGCTGTTGCAACAACAATCATAGGCTGTGTTCACTCGTATTGGCTACTGTAAATATCATTAAAGGCTCGGCTTCATATTGTATTACATGCGATTCATTTCGAAGGGCCCGCATTTGTACATTGAAGGCAGCGTTAGTCATTTTTAGGGGTTGCTATATTATTGGGAGAGCCCGTGTATCATTGGTGAAGGTCCTTTTATGTTTGAGGGTGCCAAGGATTCAATAAAAGCATCAACGTTAAAGATTCTTCATTTTCCAGGAAGCTGCGATATCCACAAGAGGATTACAACAGTTATTAATTTCAATCATTCTAGGTTTCAATAATTGTCGATTACTTTTATATCTCAAATTCCAATAGTTATTGTATGCAATCTAATTTCATATTACATAAATTGGAATACTTTTGTTTGGATTTGAGAAAAATAGTTTATTTCATGTATTGTTATATGTTAAGAAATTGCAAACCCATTCAAATACAAACAAAACAAACTCACTTACATTCAAAAATCAGAACTTAAACATTGCATGCCAATTGTTTGACTAAATGTCAAAAGGTTTGAAATTGAGTTTCAGAAGTTAGAACCAGCAAGAGTTCTTACAGTGGTATCAGAGCTTGCATGTAAAGTGTTTGACAAAATGTCAAACATTCAAAATTGACAACCAAAATCAGAATTGAGGCAATATCCTAGTGTGGGATATTACAATGGTATTAGAGCTTACACGTAAAATGTTTGACTAAATGTCAAACATTCAAAATTGACAACCAAAATCAGATTTGAGGCAATATCCTAGATGGGGATATTACAACCACCTAGTCGGATCCCAAAAACAATTATCGAAGTTCATACGCTAGCGTTGTCATTAGCATGACCCAATCAAGCCACATATACTAGTGTACTCCATCCTGTGTTTTCTTCCATGCCTAAAGCTCGCATAACACAATTCCATCTCGCAACCAGCTTATGCTCAAAACTCAGCAACTTAGTCTGTCAAGTTCCCTGTCTCTGTTCTATAACGAGTCTTTACCAAAACAACTGTAACTCACTCAAATCATCATATTAATCCCTGCAACCTTAGACATAAGGTCTATACATCTTCAGAATGATAAAACAAAGCTCGCATACTCTGAACTTTCGTATAGTGTTAAGGTTTTAGGATCATTGCAAATGTAATAGCACTCTTGATTGTATGTATTTTCCAAATGCATCGATCTCTTGTATATATACAAGGGAAAGACAAGAAGACACATGTCCCTTCATGGGACATGTCTATTCATTAATTTAATTTATTAATTAACTATATAGTTATTATAAGAAGAAATATAGATTAACTATATATATATGCATATTAATATATAAAATAATATCAATTATTATATACATTAATATATATATGCATATGTAATAAATCATTTCTCATAATAATCATATAGTCAATTTTATTTATCTGACTGATGCTACATACATTAACACTCCCTCTTGGCTAGGGAGGATAAATCAATCCAATGTCAACACTTATGACACCTGATAGCATCAACCCTAAGATGTAAGCAATAGAAGCATCATCCTCATGATGTAATCAATAGAAAAATAGTCTCAAGATGTGGATTGTCTCCATCGGCGATTCTATCCACAAGCTCTCAGGTGGATTGCCTCCGTCGGCAATTCTATCCACAAGCTGTTGTGTGGATTGCCTCCATCGGCGATTCTATCCACAAGCTCTCAGGTAGATTGCCTCCATCGGCAATTCTATCCACAAGCTCTCATGTGGATTGCCTCCATCGGCAATTCTATCTGCAAGTTCCCAGGTGGATTCCCTCTATCAGCGATTCTATCCACAAGTTCCCAGGTGGATTGCCTCTATCGGCGATTCTATCCACAATTTCCCAGGTGGATTGCCTCAATCAATGATTCTATCCACAAGCTTCTCAAGCTTTGATGTGGATTGTCTCAATCGGTGATTCTATCCACAATTTCTATCTATTATGATCTATTTCAGCCATCACAAGATGTCTATCACAATAGAAAGTCAAGTTATTGTAAATAATCATCCACAAGCAGAAATAGATATACTCAGATCAACACATCATGTATACGTGGAAACCCTTGGTTAGAAGGAAAAAACCACGGTGAGACAAAGCTCACAACTTCACTACCGCAGTAATAAAGACGCCCTGTTAGGAGCTTACAAAGCACTTGCAAGAGTGCTACCTGGTTAAGGGATTTGGTAAAAGATCGGTTAAGATCTTAACTCTGTTAGGAGCCGCTTTGTTAGAGGACTTTCAACATCAACAAAGATGTTACCCAGTTGAAAGATTTTTACAAAGAACCTATTAGGGTTCATCCTGATAGAGTGATTTCAATATGCTTTCACAATACAAAAGCAATGATCTTACCTTGACACTCTCTATCTGATTAGATCATACCTGTTGATCTTTCTCGGTTCTGCCTGGTTGTTGATCTTTCTGCCTTTCACCTCTGTGACTGTAGCACTTCTCTCAGAAGATATCTCTCTTCTGCTCTGTATATTCAACAACTATCAACAACTTTTCTTGCGTCCTATGACCTGTATTTATACAAAAGTTCATCTCAATGAAACTCTTAACTCATAGAACCGCCAGGCTGTAAACTTGTACTTAAATCATGCAACAAAACAAAAAGCTTTATGTTCTGATCTTGAGTTTACCTTGAAACATCCGCGTAGAAATAAAACTAACTCCTGTTAAAAAGCTAACTTCAGTTCTAAACGGTGGATGCTTCGCATATTCCAATTTTAACTTAAATAGCTCCGCATTTACCGGTGCGGATAGACATGTTGTTTGACCGGTCAATCTTGTACCCGGTCCATCCCTGTATGCAACATAAGACCGGTACTACTGGTGCATCTCCTCTGTTTCGTCTACCGGTGCATATAAAGTAATATGAGTGATCTTTCAGTGTACCTATACCGGTGGGAATGGTGTTTGCATCTAATGTCACTAGTGACAACTTAAATTTGCTAGCAATCTTCCCCTTTGTCATTGGTGGCAAAACCATTACTCACTTATCACAATTAATACCTTGTCCTGTAGACTTCTCTTTCCTTTGGTTGCATACTTCCCATGTTTGCATATTTCCCCTATTCAAGTGCTTTAGCTCTTTTGTTCTAACTTCCTGACCCTTCTCTGAAATCTTCTTTTCTCTCCTCTTCTTCTAACCTCCTGACCCTTCTCTTCCCTGTCAATATCTCTTCTTCCCCTTTTTGCCTCCATAAGACAAAGGGTTATGCTTCACTTAAGATTTTACATTTGTAGTTTTTTGAAGATATCCTTGTATATGTTGTTTGCAAAATGAAGAAATGGGTTCCATTGACCGGTAACATATTCAATGTTTTTCTATGTTGCTTTTAGAGAGACAATAATGTTCTCCATGCCCTCCACAGTCTTGTAGTCTGGTTCACCAATCAGATTCTCAGCATCTGTTGTAGTCTTTTGCATTGAGTCAAATGTGGGCGCTAGAAATAATTGGAATCCATAATCTTTTGGTCTTCTCTTCAGATGCCTTTCTCAGAATAAGAGCTCGGCTTGTCATTTCTCTGCTGAAGTCTGTTGCAGACTTGTTCTTTATGTCAAACTGGGAAGACAAAACTCTTATGTCTTCTGGAGTCTTTGTTGACTTCTCAGTGAGATCTTGAATAAAAGTATCAAAATTTGAAGTTCTGGACATCAAATTTCCTGCAACTTGAATCTGTTGTTGAAGTACCCTTAGATTGGTAGATAGTGTGACCTTTATTTGCTTAACTTGTTTGTGAAGAATTTCTAATCTCTTCTTCTCGTAATGATCAATTGCCAGTGTCTCTAGATCGGTTAGATCTTCTCCAATTGCTTGTGCTAATATTTCCAATTGATCTATTACAGGTTCATCTTCATCGATGTCAACATCAGGTACAAAGTTGCTCAGTATATTTTTGACAATTGTTAGAACCATGTCCTATTTCCTTTTTGTTAGCTTCTTTAGCTGCCTTGTTGACATTTTGCTGATGTCAACCACAGTCTCGGTAGCCTTGCTCCTTTTTGCTTTAATATTTACTGCAAAAGATAGCTTCCTCTTGGATGAGGATGAGCTTGGAACATCTATCTGTTCCTTGTGTGTAGGCTCCTGTACCGGTAGTGCTTGCTCAATGTGTACAGGCAACTCTTGTTCCTGTTCATTCTGCTATTCTTGTTTGTTTTCATCATTTCTTGGTTGGGCTAACTCTTCCGGTAATGCCACATTTTCCGATTGTGCCTCCTCTTCTGGTAGGTCTTCTGCTGCTGGTACTTCTTCCTCATTCTGTGCTTCCACTTCTGGTTGCACTTCAACTTTTGGTTGAGCATCCTCTTCTTGTGGAAATTGCTCTTCCGGTGGGACTTTTTCCTGGTGCTGCTCTTCAGCTGTATGCAGATCTCCCACAACAATTTCTTCTTCAACACTTGTAGTGTTGTCGGTGGTCATCTTTACTGATGACTCCCAGATTCACCTATTCACCAAATGTGAACTGTTCTGTATGACTATTCTCCTCACCGGTTGTAGGTTCTTCACGAGAAGTGAATTGAACCGGTGGTTCTTGTGCTGGTTTAGTTTGATCCTGTGGACCTGTTCCCTTAAGTGCACTGAAATCATACTACTGCCAGAAATCTAGAGTCTCTTTATAGACTTCATTTTCATACCCGTTGAGTATCTTGGCAACTCTATACTTGGTATCCAAGTTCATTGATGCTTCCTCTAGTAGAAGCTTGATTCTCTTTTCACTGAGACCAGGTCTGACCTTAGACAGTGTCTCCTTACTGATTCTAGTGTTGGTGCCTTGACCGGTTGTCCATTTGGTCATTAGCCTAGAATTGAGTTCAGGGGGAAACTTGGACCTATAGTCCCTTGGAGTTGTGTTGTAATCCATAAAAGTTTCCACTACAGCTAGTATGATTGAATGTTTATCCTCTTCTCCTAGCACACTATACCATCTAGCGCCATTATCTACTCCAAAATCCATCACCTCATCAACTATTTCATTGACAGTCATAGTGCGAGTCTTACCTTTATCCGGAGAGATAAGAACGGTTGGGTGAGTTGGATCACTGCCTTTATCATCGGTGATGTCGACGATGACTAGTCCGGTAGGAATCTTCTCTTTGACTAGTACTTTTGCTCCATGTACTCCTTTTCCTTTTCTAGTAACAATGACTTGTGGCTCAGTTGTCCTTTGGTGTGCTTCTTCAGCTTGTTTCTGGGTCTGAAGAAGTTTGGACCATATTGCTACTCCTTCCTCATGAACCTTCTCAGCTTCTCCAATAAGCATCAAACCGATCCTCTTCTTTGCCAGGAAATTTTGCTGATGCAGTTCAGCTTGGTAATTGGCCTCTTCCAAAGTAAGATGGTTCTGGACCTCAAGCAAGGCTCGAATCCTCAGCTCCTTTTCTCTGTCCATTGAAGCTTTCCACCTAGCTTCAAGAATTCCTTGGAGATCATCAGGTACAACCTTGTGAAGTTCAGTAGGAGAGAGGTTGAATTTTTAGATACAGTGAACTACTGCTTCCTCTATTTTACTCCTATCTTCTTCATTGGCCAATTGATATCTTTTGTTGACAGCACCCATTCTGTCAGATTCTTTCAATCCTGACACAAATTCATCAATTGTGGGCTTTCTCCTTCTTGGTGGATCCTCCTTCACCGATTTGCCAGATGTCCTCTTTCTGACTAGAGGAACTGTTTATTCAGTTTTCGTTTCCTCTTGTTCTTCCCCTTGGGTACTGGGTACCGGTTGAGCTCTTCTCTTTTGAGCCTTGGGTTGTTCTGTCACCGGTTTCTTCTTCAGTGTGGGGGTCCTTTTCGTATAGACATTCTTTATTGGCGCTCTTTTCTTCAAATTATCCTGGATCTCTTCATAGGTACCAAACCGGTAAGCAGAGAGATCTAGGTCAGCTTTGGTCAAGGCATCTACATATGCCTTAGCTGTCTTGGAGGTGATCTTGTAGCCCAGTTCTAGAGCGTACCCTGTTCTCGGTTCCATTGCTTGAATAATGCAGTGATCGTGGAAACTAGAAAACATACATCATCCTTATATGAGTCAACAATAGTTGACGGCACTCATTCCCTTGCTTGCATTCTCAGTTGAAATTCCTCAAAGTATTCGGTCATTACTTTACCGAACTAGTTTCCCAGTTGGTTGGCCATTTCACTTATTTGGTGCATAACCGGTCGATCGGTTCCCCATGTCACCTTTCCAATTCCTGGGAAGAATTTTGCATAGTAGAAGTAAAGACATACCAGTAGGGTCCCGTACTTCATGGATTTCTTCTTTACAATGCCGAGTTTTTTCATGTTTTCACATATCTGACCTCGGAGCATTCCGCAAAACTCGTACTTGGCGTTGTCATACATTATCCGGTGAGCGGCATGAATAGCTCCTCTTGGTATGTTGTTCAGGTTGCTGAACTAATAGATTTTATAACCTATCACAGTAGATGCGAACCATACTCCGTCGTCTTCGATGTCGTTCACGGTCATAAGTCGACCATCGGATTTTGACTTTGTCAGCTTAGTGACAATCGCATTGGAGATAGTTCTTAGGGTTAATGCTTCCCCTTCCTGACTATACCTAGTCACTCGATGCAAATCCTCCTTTGTAATTTGTGTAGCTGCACCCTTTTGGAGCCAAAACCCTGGATCGTGCACACGACTGAGAACCAGTCGAATCCAATCTGGTCAGAAGATAGTTGGATAGCTAACTCCGTTGATGAGACCGGATGACACTAGCTTCGCGTATTTATCAGGAAGCTTTATGTCCTCACATAGCTAGAGATACTCGCTCTGGATGAATGTCTCTCCTAGTTCTTCCTGCTTGGCATGAATGAAAGCGATCACATCTTCCGTCATGAGAACACCATCAGGCATAGTTCAAAATATCGTTATCGGCAACTTATCGTTGAGGGCAAAAAAAAAATATCGGAGATAAGTCGGGAACTTATCGGCAAACTTCTTGGGAACTTAAAAAAATGGCTTAAATTTAATTAGAAATGCATTTTTTTTGCAAAATTCAATAAGGAGATTCATCTAATGAGTTAGTAAATGAGTAAACAAACCAAACAAGCTGATCTAGATATATATAAGTGCAAATATGTATCAAAATTGCATCCTCATGTGGAATGCTGATGGCTAGTAGCCATAGTCTGATAGTCTGAACTTTGAAGAAAACTAAAAACAACAAATTGTCTTTGTAAAACTATAAGCAAATACATATTCCAATTACAATATCAAACTAGTCTACATCTTCCTCTTCCCCTTCCAGTAGCTCTAGTAAAAACTACAGGAGTGGGAGGGTGTCTAGCCCTAGTAGTCCGCTGTGGTTGTGACACCTCCCTCTACACAACTGGCTGTGACTGGACCTCCACCCTAGATGTAGATGGTGCTGACACTGGCAATGACTCCTCATCATCTGTATCCTCCTCGCTCTCACTGTTCTCATGATCATCCTCTTGAATGTCATCCAATCCTGTTGTGACTCCACCCTCCTCCATAGCCTGCCTCTCCAAATCATAGATGTCATCCTCTGTGAACAATGGAGGCTGCTCTTGTGATCTTCAATCACAGTACGGATCTATGTCATCCAAATCAAGTGGCCTTGCTGCTGGTAACTCTACCTTTCTTATGCGCAACTTAAGGTTATATTGCACATAAACAAGGTCATTGAGGCGTTTCTGTGCTAACTTGTTCTTCTTCGTGTGAATGGCCTCAAATAAGCTCCAATTATGCTCACAACTAGATGAGCTACATGGCTGACATAAGATGCGCAAGGCAAGATTTTGCAGATTTGGGACATTCCCACCCCAATTTCGCCACCAAGCATCTGCAAGATAAATATTAAAGAGTTAGAAAGCAAGGTGAAAACATATTTTAGTAACTTAGTTTTTATCTACTTATCAGGCATGTGAAAGACAACAAAAATCCAAATATTGTGCCTGGGGTTTGAGTCTTTCTTCCTCTTCTTGCACATTCTGAGGAGAATAGTTTGCCTGTTGCATTCTAATACACTTCCATCTCGGCCACAATGAGGTCTCTCACCTCAACCTCAGGTACCATCCTCTGCATGCATTCAATGAAGCCCTCCATGACCTCTCCATTGGGATCCCCGTAGGATGGAGAGAAGCGAAAAGAAGGGTTGAGGAAGTACCCCGCTGCATGAATAGTTTGGTGGAGCTAATTGTTCCACCTATCAATAATTTCCCATATGGGGTCAAATTTTAGGTTGTTCCCCTTGTACATATTTTTTACAACCTCTTTGGCCCTATCCATGGCCTCATAAAGATACCCCATTGGGGTTTGATCCCCATCTACCAAGCGGAGAACTCAAACCATGGGCTCTGTCACCTATAATTGAAAAGTAGAAAAAGATTATCATTAATTATAGACTAGAGTTCCAAATTAATAATGAAAGACTTGATTCTTGAATACAAAAAAACTAAATATTCAACTTTTGAAGTTTCAAAGATACCTTCACAATTTCTGTAGCATCCTCAAAAAAGTGGTTGTCAAAGACAATGTATGCAACACTTTGACCATCAGCTTTCTTTGAATAACTTGAGTCTAACCATGGTTGACTCACCAACAATTGTTTCAAAGGATTCAAAGAACTAAGAACACTTTGCAACATTAAGAAAATTGTTGCAAACCTTGTAGCTGCAGGTCTAACGAACTCCTTCCCATGGGTGAATTTTCTCATCAAAGGGAGAACCCAAAGGTGATTGTAGATATATTTTGTTATCTTTCTTGCATCCTCTACAACCTATTTCACCCAATCCAATTTTCCTATGTCCTCCAAAAAAAGGTCAAAGACGTGCACTACACAAGGAGACCAAAAAAGTGTGCTATACTTATCTTGGAGGATCGTGCCCGCTGCCACATATGCTGCTGCATTGTCAGTTATTATTTGCACCACATTAGCAACCCCCACCTCCATCACAACTTGCTCTAACATTAGAGCCAAAGTTTCAGCTATCTTTATCTTGTCTGAGGCATCCAAGGATTTCAGAAAGACCACTTGATCCTTGCAAGAAACTAAAAAATTGATGATGGTACGGTTTCTTCCATCCATCTGAAAGTATAGAGCAGCCAAATTGTTTCCATTGCAATTTTTGGTCTTCTACCACTTCATTGGCCCTAGTAACAACATCTTTGAGCAATCTACAAGAACAAAATAAAAATAACATTTAAGTACACAACTTTGTTTAAAAAAATTGCATTCAACAAAAATAAGTAAATTGTAAAACCGTAAAAGTGAACTAACCTCCCACTCAAGTCTGTAGGAGTAGATGCCTTGTAGCCCTTTCCCGCTACAGTGATTCCTGTCACAAAATTCAGCCAATAGGGACTTGTTGAAACATTGAAGGGGATATTGTTAAAAAACTAAAAATCAGCACATTGAATGTCAACTTGCCGATGCACATCGCTGTTCCACCCACTACCCTCTAGTGATGGTTGTGCTCTAGGTGTGTTTCTGGGCACAAAAAATTGTCTATAGAAGATGAGCGTGGTGCTGGTCTACTAGAACCAGCGGAAGTGGAAGGTGAGGACAAGGTAGATTTGCGGATCCGTGGGCCACGATGAGAGCCCACTATGCCCTCAAATGCTGCTTCATCTTCTTCAAGGGTGGATGGGATACCTGGTCACAAATCACAACCTACATTATTTCATTATGATCATTATTTCATTATGATTATAAAATAATAAAATTATAAATGATTCTTAAAAATGAGACAGTGTGAGATACCTTGCGAATCAGAAATGGCTGCCCTCATGGCCAATTTTGCCCTTTCCCTTTCTTCTCCAGCAGCGAGCAAGGCATTCATCTCTCTCATTATTTCTGGGGTGGTGGCGTCACAAACCCTTGTGTCACGCTTTGTGATCCCTGCAAGGTGGTATTTCAAACGAGATATGCCTCCACTAACTAGTTTTTCACATTTTATGCATATCACGGTATTATATTCGGGTCCTTCAAAAGCATATGCCCATGCCTTGTCTCTAGCCCCTTTAGGGCGCGTTCCTACATATCCCGATGGACATGCGCCTATTGGGGCACTGGCAAACCCTGCAACTGAGCCAGTTGTAGAGGAATCCCTATTTGCCATTTTGATGAAGAATCAAATTGCACGTCACATACAAAATGAGGGCACAAATTTAGAAACAAACTAAGTTAGTTTAAAACTTTAAATAAGTTTAAACATAGCTGAAACTTGAAGGAAAAAACCAAAAAACTTGTAAGCTCATGAAATTTTTGAGAAAATATGAAGTTTTTGAGAAAACTATGAAAAATTTGCAAAAATTGCTAAAAAATGGTGTTAGATCTTATTCATTATGTTCTAAAACAAGTTAGAGTAGATTGGAAATGATATTATATAGTTTGTATACACTTTAATGCATTTAATACAAGAAAAAATGATTTTAAAACAAAAGGGAAAGAATTTTGAAAACTTACTTGTGAATTTGAATTTTCTTGAAAAATCCCTTCGAATCCACTTCAAATCGATCCAAAATGCCTGAAATGTTGATGTTTGTCCTCCAAAACCCTTCTTAGTATACTTTCCAAAAATATCACTGCCAGTCGAAAAATTAACATATTGGCCCTTTTTACTGGCGTCTGCCCTTTATCCGCCCACGGCGCGAGAAATCGCGATAAGTATCGCCGATAAGAGCAACTTATCTACGATAAGTTTGCCAGGCGATAACTATACAAGTTTTATCGCCTGGCAAAACTTATCGCGATAAGTTGACTTATCGCCGATAAGTCGGCGATATTTTGAACTATGCCATCAAGCATGCAAGATAGTGCACCATTCATGTCGTTCGCTCTATTCTGAATCGCCATGATATCGTAAACAAGTCGATCAATTTGATTTCCTTGAATCAGCGTGGTGACGGATGATGAAGATGTCATCGCTATCAACCGGTTAATACAGAAAGTAGCTTGATCGATCTTACAGACAATATCTTTCGATGATCAGAGCATGAGAATATTACTCAAGCATAAGAATTTGTTAATCACAAAATCTCAAGGTAAAAGTAAATGAGTAATCCTCCTTTCTTTATATAGGGTTAGGGCATAACGGTAATTACCAAACGGTAACTATTGTTAAATGGCTACAACATTAATTGCCTTACCTAACATTTCTTTCCTTTTTTCGCCAACCAGTATTCAAGCTTTTTCGGTTGAGCAAACCCCAGTTGATCAATGCTTACCTCTCCAGTTATACTTCCTGACTGAGTGAGTGGATTGCTCACCAGTCCTACCGAGAACAGTAGATGAGCTACCAATTCCCCCTAAGCCCTGTAGGCTTAGTTTGCTGAAGAGATATCACCATCAGTCGATGATGATCTTTCCTCTATCTTCTTCTCACCGGAGCTTTTTGATTCCTTCTTGAACCAAATCTGCTTGACTTCTTTCTCGATCTTCTTTCATTTGTTATTCTTTTCATTTGAAGATGAGGTCTTCTCCACCGGTTTGACCGATCTTTTCCTTTTGTTCATTAACCGGTTCCTGCAGTCTTTAGCTAGGTGTCCAACTTTGTTGCAGGTGTAACAGACTATCCCTGTTGCCTTCAATGGATTCACCCTTTTGTTGTTAGGTGATCTACACCAGGAGTCATTGTGACTGTGCATGCCACAATTAACACAGTTGGTTGTGTTCCAGTTCTTGTTTCTTTTGGGGAATACCGGTCTCGGTGGGGATCTGAATGTCATTGTCTTGGACCTGCATTCATCAGCTTTGTGTCCGAACTTGTTGCATGCGTAGCAATAGCCCTTAAAGCTTCCACTGGACACACTTGTGGGGCTCGACCAACATTCATTGGTCCTGTGGCCATACTTGCAATAGTTTTTGAAGTAACTGTTAGTTGGCTTGACCGGTGCATTTCTGTAGTTGCTTGTTTTATGTTCCGGTTTCCCATAGTATTTGCAAGAATTGTTGAAGGTCTTTTTACCTTTCTGTTCTTCCGGTTTCTTCTTTTCCTTCTTGCTTTTGTTGGCTCCTGATGACTCACCAATCTCTTTGGTGTCTTTATCGGTGAACCCAAGACCGATGGGATCTTTGTGCTTTCTTTGAGCTTTGAGTTGCTCATCAAGCTTGACCGAGCTCTCGTTGTATCTTCTTAGGGTTTCATTCATTTCTTCGAGTTCTTTCATCTGTTCCTTCAATTGATACAACTCTATTGCCAGCCTTTTGCATGCTTCATCTCTTTCATGCCAACCTTTTTGCATGTTGGCATTTTCTTGAGTGACAATTTGCATGTCTTCTTGAAGTTGTAGAATGACAAGATCATTTTCCCTTACCACTTCCTCTGCCAGATTTCCAGCTCTCTCAGAGGCTGTTAAAGACTTGACTGTTGTGTTTCTTTCATCTAGAGCTTTTCTCTTTTTCTCAATTAGTTCAGTCATCCTTAGGGCATTATCTTCCTGCTCCCTCTTTAGGTTGGAGATCTGATCGGTTAGGATCTGGTTCCTCTCCATGAGCTCAGAGACTGCCTCCTCAGCTTCATCAAATCCACTTTGCCCAGAGAGTTCATCAATTGTTTCATTGCTCTCTCTCAACTGCAAAGCCAACTGCTTTCTTTTAGCAAGTGATCTTCTCAGCCTATTCTCTAGAGGCAATGATGTCGTTGGCTTCCTCAAGCTGTTTCTGATACCTGTAACCCTCCATGATTTTTTTCTCAAGTGGTTAAGTTTTATATCTAAGAGAACTGAACTCTGATACCAATTGTTATTCCTAACCAGTTACTGAGAGGGGGGGTGAATCAATAAATACTATTTCTATTGCAATTTAAAACTTGTATAAAGATTCTTGCAAGATAAACAGAATGTAAATAATCATCCACAAGCAGAAATAGAAATACTCAGATCAACACATCATGTATACGTGGAAGCCCTCGGTTAGAAGGAAAAAACCACGGTGAGACAGAGCTCATAGCTGCACTACTGCAGTTATAAAGACGCCCTGTTAGGAGCTTACAAAGCACTTGCAAGAGTGCTAACCGGTTAAGGGATTTGGTAAAAGATCGATTAAGACCTTAACTCTATTAGGAGCCGCCTTGTTAGAGGACTTTCAACATCAACAAAGATGTTACCCGGTTAAAGGATTTTTACAAAGAACCTATTAGGGTTCACCCTAATAGAGGGATTTCAATATGCTTTCACAATACAAAAGCAATGATCTTAACTTGACACTCTCTATCTGATTAGATCATACTTGTTGATCTTTCTCGGTTCTGCCTGGTTGTTGATCTTTTTTCCTTTCACCTCTGTGATTGTAGCACTTCTCTCAGAAGATCTCTCTTCTGCTCTGTATATTCAACTATCAACAACTTTTCTTGCATCCTATGACCTGTATTTATACAAAAGTTCATCTCAATGAAACTCTTAACTCATAGAACCGCCAAGCTGTAAACTCATCCTTAAATCATGCAACAAAACAAAAAGCTTTGCGTTCTGATCTTGAGTTTACTTTGAAACATCCGCATAGAAATAAAACTAACTCCTGTTAAAAAGCTAACTTCAGTTCTAAACGCTGGATGCTCCGCATATTCCGGTTTTAACTTAAATAGCTTCGCATTCACCGGTGCGAATAGACATGCTGTTTGACCGGTGTCAATCTTGTACCCAGTCCATCCCTGTATGCAATATAAGACCGGTACTACCGGTGCATCTCCTCTGTTTCGTCTACCGGTGCATATCCTTTGTTATAGTCTACCGGTGCATATAAAGTAATATGGTGATCTTCCGGTGTACCTATACCGGTGGGAATGGTGTTTGCATCTAACTTCATTAATGACAACTTAAATTTGCTAACACCCTCTCAATCAATATGATCAAGATTGTCACAAATTAACTGAACCATTTGCTCACTCTGAAGCTCAAGTTCTTGTATCAACCTCTTGTCTTCTTTTGAAATGTCAGACTCCCTCTGCATCTAGTCTCAATCATCAATTCATTTGCAAGCTTTAAGTTCTTTCTCCCTTCAATGCAATTTTCTTGTGCTTCCATCCTAAAGGTATGTTAGAGAGAGATTACAAATAGCTCACTAAACTATCTCGACCGAAAATACCAATGATAGAAGCATATAAGATTTTACTAACCAATAGTATAACATGAATTACAAACTTTTAAAAAAATTATGTGCATTAATAAAACATGGAATACTTATCTTTTATAAATTTCAAATATTTCGTTTTCTAAGGTGAGCCGATATAGAAAATATCATGCAAATTCACAAAATGATGTCGTCGTTCTTGAACATTACCATAATTATTCACATGACCTGTCTTGAATATCCAAAGGTTCTATACACTATGACAACCTTCAATATGATCAGATCTTCCTTCAAGCGGTTAGGCTTTTAAAGAAGGAACCTCTCTTTTATAGATTTTTGCATAGATCTGTACACAGTCGGCCATAACTTTTGAACTTGACATTTTCTCTCCAATCGCTCCGGTATGATTCTTCTAAATTTGTTAATCACCAACATATCCTAAATTCAGAGAAATCCAACGGTGCATTTGTGAGATATGGTCCTCGTACTGAGACTGTATTTTCTGAGACAGTCACACATTCACCATCAACAAACTACTCTCTTACATTTGCAACTTTGCTTTGATACAATGTTAAGGTTTTAGGATCATTGCAAATGTATTAGCACTCTTGATTGTATGTGTTTTCCAAATGCATCGATCTCTTGTATGTATACAAGGCAAAGACAAGAAGAGACATGTCCCTTCATTAATCTAATTTATTAATTAACTATATAGTTATTATAAGAATAAATATAGATTAAATATATATATATATATATATATATATATATATATATATGCATATTAATATATAAAATAATATCAATTATTATGTACATTAATATATATATGTATATGTAATAAATCATTTCTTGTAATAATCATATAGTCAGTTTTATTTATCTGACCAATGCTACATACATCAACACAATGTCCTTACATTTTTGTCCAACTACCTGTAGCAACTCGAAACACAATCTGTCTGATATAACCAACTCAAAACTGGAGTATGTCATATGTTGACATCAATGACAAAACCTGAACAACAACAACTGCAACAACTCCAACCAATATCTAACAAGTTAGCCCAATGTTAAAACAAATTTAATCATATCAATATAATTCAATTAAAATAGTACATATGAAAACATATTTTCATCTTATACGTTCATTAAAACGTAATTTCATCACTTCAAAGAATATGTCTACCTAGTATAATGATTAACCAACATACCTACCATATGATATGATACAAAAGAGTGCTATTATGTTTTGGTAGGTGTTAATAGTTGCGATAATATTTGAGGCTTCTCTTGATGTTTGTCCTCCCGTAGAGACATCCAATGCTTTGGCTTTTGTGACTCCTAATCTAAATTCAATGGTTCGTCTTCTTTATCTTCAAGTCACTATCTTTAGGCTGGAGACTCATGCTTTCTGTTGTGGTAGATTCCTCTCCAAATCATCATATTTGGATATCTTGTATGGACTGGCCAATATATTTGAATGACATTTGTCCAGGTCACATCTTCATTACTTGTTTCAAGTGATTCTTTGTGGCAAGTACATCATATTCTTTCAGATATGATATATTGGGATAAGTAATTGACAAATGTTGGATGTTTGTTTTGTGAGTCCCTTCTTGTAGATTGGGAGGACACTTGAGGGTATTGTCCTCCTTGATGACAATTCCATCATAGTTGTTGTCTCACCAACTTTGTCTTTGTATTTTGTTCTTCATTTGTCTTCCCATAGTCCTTGCTTGTCACCTTCTTCATTGATTGGTCTTGTATTTGATTGTGATATCAGTTCATGTCAACATGGTGACACTTGAATAGAGTTTAGAGACATCATCATGCATCTTGTTCTTTCTTCATTCATGGGAAGGTATGCTGCATCTATACTTGGTTTTGTTTCTTTCCAAGGGGAAGCATGTTATTTGTGATTTTTGGATCTTCATCATCATCTTTTGTCAAGCATCTACCATCATTGTAGGCGATTACACATTGTGGGGGGGTTACGTAGTTTCTCTTATTATCTCCTACGGTGAAGAATTGATTCTACATTGGTGAAAAAGTTATTTTTGGGGTGTCACATTGAGAGCTTTCACTTGTACATACTTGTTTAGATCTTTTCTCTGTTTTGGAAAGAGTTATTTCTCCTTTATTTGTGGGAGATTTGTTTGTACATTTGTACCTAACATGGCCTTGTAGCATGGACCCATCCTTGCATACTTGTATATTTTTTCATTCTCTATAATTTTGATGCAGCCAAGACCGAAGAGATCTCAAAAGAGATGTCCAATCTTGCAGCAAAGAGACAACACAGTGGAAAACACAAAGCAACAGCAAGATGTAACCAAATAACAACTCTTTATTATCAAGAAAACATCCTATTACATTCAAATTTCATGCAACATGTCGGGCTGTAAGGTCTTCCCGGTTACGGCCATTACACCAGCAAATACAACAAGATCTCACAGGATCCAACTACTTCTCAAAACTGCCTCTCTCTATGCTACCCATACCCTCCTTTTATACAGCATGGCTAGAAGTCGGCCTTACAAATTAGAAATCATAAAACAACAGTCGGCTCCAAGAAAATCATGACAAAATGTGTTATCCTTCATGTCGTCTTGCAACAGTCATTAAATTCACCTAGGAGAAAGAACCAACCCAGATTGAGGTCCTCATGCATTGCAACGGTCGATCCATATCATGAGGAATGTGACCCAAATCAAATGCACATGTCGGCCAGCCAAAACTATCAAAATAAACCCGTCGGTGAACTAGACCACCTTGCTTGTCAGATCATCAACCGAGCAATAAAGAACAACTACCGATGCCACTCGGTGATAGGACACCAAAACAGTGACCGAGCTCATCAGTGAACCAAAATAGGAACATTTCACAGAGAACCCAAAAGCAGTTACCGAGCACAAACTCATCCACCAAGCTCATTCGATAGAGTAACATCCACACTCAGTCACTGAATCCGTCGATGAAGCAACACATCTTCCAACCGAGAACTACCACCAAATGACCGAGAATCTTAGGTCTCCAACCTAGATTCCCACTTCAAACATTGAAAGCCAAAACCCAACTCTAACATATTTTTGGTTGATACAGGATTGCCAACTGCCCAAGGATGCTCCTGAATCAAATTTTCTCTTAAGGTGGGGTGTTGATGTGTTAGGTTCTACTCATGCTTGCTTAAGCTTACTTATGTCACTTACTTTTTGTGTCTCATAACATAATGTTAAGACACTTGTCATGGTCTTAGTCTGCCCTAAGGTTTCATCCTTTGTCTTCTTAACAAAGGTTTTGTTGTGGTATGTTGTATCAGTTTCATTTATGTATCTAATGATGTTTTTGTCTTCATGGCATTTCCATTGCGTCTCTATTGTGTGGAAGGTTGTTTTAGTCGAAAGTGATTCTTGGGCATTTGTAGGGTTGATCAACTCTTACAATAATATTCACAAACCAGCAAAATAACATAAGCAATTAATATCATAACAAGTGAGAAAATAGACACTCCTTAAATGTATAGTAGTTGTTTTCTGTTTCAGTTCGAATTGGAATGCTACACTCGCGAATAATTGGTTTTTCTAGTTCTGTCTAGATTAGAAAAAAATGTTTTTCTTCACTTTCAATAATTAATGGCTAAAATTCATTAACATACAGAAATTTTGCAAATAAAATAGTTGGAATATTTTCAAATAAATAAAAATGTCCTCCAAAACCTTTTAAGGGTATCCAAAAGTCCACATAGATCTAGATAAACTAGGTTGCAAGTTATAGAAATGAGATATGTAATGAAAGGTTATGGATAATTGTGTAAACATCCACTACCTAGTTTTATGAAATAACAAAGCTTTTATTACACTTTCTATGGTGAGATCAATTTTTAGAACCATGATCAAAGACATCACAAAATTTACACACTTTTACTATTCTATATGCAGGATCTTGAGTGCTATTCCAGATCATGTAGATGTTGATATGGTTGAGGTTAGTAACGTACATTGTGCAGTATTGGTTAAAAAGTGTTTCGTAGGTATTTATAACTAGTTTTCTCTCTTCATACTAATCAGTCCTGAAGCATCAACTAATGCATTCATTTATTGTTAGCTTGCAATTATTAAGATTTAGCTGAACCTAATTGCCAATCAAATCATTGATATTTTTAGCCAAGAGTTGACTTTTATTCTTTACAGTGCTGAAGTTATCGGTTAATTTTGCAGTGAATATTGAAAACAGCAATTTATCTGTATTCTGATTGGTTAAGACAATTGATGGCTTATTCCTGGGTAGCATGAAAATTGAGATAGGAAAGCATTCATTAACCCTTAGGTCCACATTCTCTTTTGAACTGGCGGCTATGGTGTATTTCGTTAAGCATGGAGAATGCCAGTTTTTATATATTAACAATTATATAATTTTTTCCTTTTAGGACAACACAAAGGGGAATAGTGTGTAACGTAATAGCTTTCTTCAAATTAGGAGATGCTCTTTTATAACAAAAATATAACCATAGAACCCTAGAAAATTGGCTTTTTAGCATGCAATATAAACAAACTTGAAATGGATGTCTTGGGAAGGGCATGAGGTTTATCAACACTTCTACCAAGGGAAAAAGTCGTGTTGACACAGGCTCTGCCCTTCTTGCTGGACTGTGTTGAGTATAAACAGTGGGATGATTGTTTTTAATTGGAAAGTGAGAAGCCTGCCCATGTTATGCTCAAGGATCGAGTTGAAGCATCTCTCAAAGAGGAAGAGTCTATACAGATTGTGACCAGTTTCTTCAAAAAAGAGGAATTAACACTCAAGTCGATAATCAAGCAAATCAATAAAATCCAGAATAGTGAGATAAGTGTTCCCCCTTGAGTACAATTTTTATTTTATTTTTTAGTTAGTCTCTTTTCTGTATCCCTGTATGTACTATAAGAGTCATTTGCCTTGTCATGCTCTTGTTCTTTTCCTTGGTCCCCAAGGATATTCTTGCAAGAAAAGAAGAATGGTGCATTAGGAATGTTACCGAGGCATTTATGTAGGTGATGGTAGCATCAGGGATTACAAAGCAAAGTTGAGACAAGAGAGCTCTCCCAATGAGAGGGAGTAGACTGCAAATGGATTTTTATTCTAATCTTAGATGATGAGAAAGATTTCTTTCATGATTGGGGCCATGTATGCTTCTGTGACAAAGGGAGCAACTAGAGGATCTGGTTTAGTTGACTTCCAAGGATGTTGGTCATCTTGGTTCAAAGGGTATAGACCATGTCAAGATGGTTTCTCTATTAATCAGGAAACTATAGAAGTCAGAAGACCTTGATTCATGGGATGAAGTTTCATATGTGTAGGTTGGAAGGCCTTTATGCGGGTATCTAGGTCATGATATCTAGACCAGTTTCTTCGAAGAGGAAAAATTAACATTCAGAGGGAGTTTGAGAATCCATCAGGGGCATCCTTGGACGAGGAGGTCAGAAGGTTAATATCAGATTCAGAGGGAGTCTAACATTTCATCAGAAGCAACCTTGGACGAGGAGGTCAGAAGGTTGATAGCTGTTTTAGATGGAGCCACATCATCATGAAGATCTGCTTAATGCATTATTCTCTGTGAGGGAGAAGTTTGAGGTGCAAGCCCTTGTTAATGCATTTGTCTCTATGAGAGAAGTTTGAGGCGAGGGCCCTTGTAGCATTTGTCTCTAAGAGGGAGAAATTTGAGGTGTCAGCCCTTGTAATGCATTCTTCTTTGTGAAGGAGAAGTTTGAGGTGAAATCCCTTGTTTCACCCCCTAGGAGTAGCCATGGTGGATCCACCCTCTAATACGGTTCATGGTGGATGTCATGTGTCTGATGCCATGACAACACCACATGAGAGAGTTTGTGGTTTAAATTATTGTGCTAATATATTCTCTAAGATGTTTAATGTGTAAACTCTTATTATCTATTATAACATATGTCATGTGTGTGACTCCATGACTTCATTGCATGATTAATGGGCCCCTATGAACATCATTGAGAGGTGACAATATTTCAATGAACATTTGTATTTTTTGTTATTATTGTAAGGTGACAGTTTTACAATATTTTTTAACATCATTATCTCTTAAGTAATATCAATTGAATGGTGAATATCATGAGACGTGATATCTATGGATAAGCCATGATGAATGGTATTACTGACATATTCATGGTGGATATTATGTGACTTAATATCTGTGGATATGCCATGAGTTAATATCCTTATGGTAGGTATCATCTAACTTGATATCTGTGCACTTGCCATAATGATGGATATTACACTGTGAGTTTATAGTGGATATCATGTGACTTGATATTCGTGGACATGCCATAACTCCTGATATCACGGTGAGGTGATATCTTTCTCTCACAAAATAAATGTATATATTGTGTTAAGGATAGAAATTCTCCTCCCTAGCTAAGAGGGAGTGTTAAAGATATATAGCTTCGGTCGGATTACTCTAACCAATATAATCAAATGTATAAGTGGCCTATTGGCCTTAAACATTTGATCTCTATCCTTTACCATTTGCAGATCTGATTATTGATAATGATATTACATTATGATTACTATTGTCATAATGTAATATCATTATAGATTTCTGTTGTGTATTAATAAATTGATTAATTTATTGGTGAAGATCACCGATTATATGCATAGTTAATAATAGTTATTAACTATACATGTAATCGGTGATATGTTACACCGATTTATGATCGTATTATCTAATTATCGTCGTGGCTTGATATTAACGGTATTACATTATACTTAACTCATCGATCTCACACAGACACGACCCTATGTGAAACCATGTCAGTTTCACATAGAGTCGTGTCTCTGTGTGAGACCGACTTCATACTTATTGACATTGCCATCTTCCATTCAAAATATAAGCAGATCGATAAGATATACGAAGATCATCTCTCAGTGATAATCAGTGATAGACAATATTTCTTACAGCAGTCCGTTTCAGACTTTCGAACTGGGCATTAGTTTGACAGTTTTGAGAACATATATTTTCATCATATTCTGATAACAATTTGAATAAAATATATATGTGCAGATTAATATATTTCAGGATGCTCGGAGGAGATGATAGATGTTCGTCTTTGGCTGGGAGGGCAATGATTACATCTGTGGTTAAACAAGCCTAAAACTAACATGGTATCAAAGTGGGTTCTCCTACCACCCTGTGAGATTATGCTTATGCTGGAGACAAATTAACAGATATATATTTGTGAATAAAAACTATTCACGATGCGATGGACTTCCATTATTCATCAGGATTTCTTAACCGTTGACCTGTAAGTGGCGTAAGTTCCAAACTATCAACTCTTTCTTTCCAGCGTGAAGGCAAGGTCTTGGAGATACATTATGTGAGCACCTTTCAAGGGTGATTGTTGCCTGCAACTTCCAACGCAGGCCATATCGACTTGTATCATCATTCATAGGAAGGGCGATCCTCCATCATTGTTGCGCTGATTGGTCAAAATAAAAACTGGAATGTTTGGAATGGATTCTATATTCAGTAACTCAGTCTTTGCATGTGGAATAAGTTGCGGGCATATCCTTGGTACACGGGTTGTGCAATTAGTGACCTTCAACTATATTGAAGTCGTGGAAAAGTGTTTTGGAGCCCCATGATCTACGAATGAGGTCAGCACCAGACCACAATCTAAGTTTGTGTACAAACTTCATTGCTTGGTCAGGCTCTTCACTGAAGTAGTTAGATCTTCACATAAAATTGGTGGTCGGTGCACCTTGCATTAGGGCCGAGATTTCTCTTTGGTGGCTTCATGTTCGCAATATAATATAAAGGAACGCATTTCTGAAAGAAAAAACCAGCGACCAAAGGACTGGACACAGATGAATAAAAGAATGGAACAAACATTCCTATTTCGATACTGCAAACAACGATAAAAGGAAGAAGGAATATATTATGTATGCGATTGAATTAATGGGCCCCTGTGAACATCATTGAGAGGTGACGATCTTTCAATGATGAACACTTGTATTGTAAGGTGACGATTTTACAATATTACTTAGCCACATTATCTCTTAAGTAATATCAATTGAATGGTGTGATGGAGCCCAAATTTTATAAATTAGGACCTCCATTTTATACTCTCTATCACCTTCTTTCGCTGTCAATTTTAACTTTTTATGTTGCACTCAGGATTAGATCTTTGCGCATAACCAATTAATGATGCGTAGTTTCTTAACTCGCATTTTCATAACAAATAAATTTCAAAATTCATTTGAATCATTGTTTTTTATGAATCAATTCTAAAGATAACAGCATGCCTTTACATTCAATATCTACTCTGTTTTCCTTATTATATGTTTTTCATCCTGTAGGTAGTGATGACAAGATCCATGTCTCATTTTCTGATTATTATGAAGACAATACATTTGAAGAAAGAGTGTGATATTTCCTGCAAAGAATTTGAAGATGTGATTTTCATCTCAAAATTCACCTCAAATACATTCACACAGCAAACAAAAAGAAGGGGACTGGGCAAATCAAGAAGACCCAAGGTCTTATTATACCGATGGTGAATGAAAAAGCTATTCCATGCCTATCAGATGCTTGAATTGATACAAAGAATAAGACAAGAATATCAGTGTCTCAAGTAGGGAGATGGTATTTGGGAATGTGCAGAACTATCAAAGGCCACTATGAATAAAATAGCCCAAATCTATATGCTCCTCAGATTGAGCATCTCATCCAAATGGCATAAGTCAGTTTGACTAAAAATGATTTCATCTCGACGCCTTCATTCATTGCCTGGGCAGGAATACACTATCAGAATGAGAATGTATGATGTAACAGGCGGATTTGAAAAACTTGCCATGTCGCAGATTGTCATTCATTTATTTTGATACTTACAACAATCGCAAGTTGGGGAGAAATCACTGGAGATCATTATCAGATGGAAATCAGTATTTGGTTCCAGATCATATCAATTAAATCCAATTAACACCAAATCTATGCAAATCATTTTTAACTGTTCAGGCGCAAATATAATATCGTGGCGTTGCTCGATCCACACCAGAACAAAGTATGTGATAGAAGATGAAATAATTGGTAACTGGAACCAGCGTCAACAAAGGACGATTGTTTTAAAAACATAAATACCTTGTCCCTCTGATCGGCACCATCCTGTGGAGAATTTGCAGGCCCGCGCGAGTAACATGAAGTGTTTTAAACGTCAAAAACGTTTACCCGACAATGAATATGAGAGACAAGGATCATGTTCCAGCATTTGACCTAAGAGGATCGATCAATATTTCTGACTCAAGTTATATACCGTGTGAGATATGGTTGAAAACAAGTTCTTCCAAGGAGGGATCGAGCGACATCCACAACCTGTTTTTGCCATTGTTTGTGAACGTAAGACACGGAAACTATAGTCATCGGTCATATTAGATCAAGATTATAATAAAAATTTATGTTAATGGCAGTCAATTATTAGTTACGAAGAGATGCGATGATTTGAATGACATCCTACACTCCCTCGTATATGTATAAATTTAAGAACAAATATAACGATAGGGGCATCATGAAGTTATTTTATTTATTTTGAGACATATTCTGAAATACAGAGACAGTAAGAGCATTATTAGCATATTTTCTATTTCAAATTTATGAAAAGAGTTGAAATCTGCAAACTGGGACATTCTATATTTTATGAATAAAAGTGTTTATCGCTGGAGAAATAGAGACTATTGGCAAATAAGATCGGTCCTTTGTAGTCATCACAGAGCAAGTTGGTGAATTGTTTCTATTTCAGTTTAAGAAGCAAGGTGGCTGAGAGATCTGTATTTTTTCTCATCCGTGTCTAATTGGTATTCTATTTAAAGAAGTTCAAACCCTTTTAGATTGGAAGTGAATTGCACGTGTGTTTTAATCTTTTGCATTCTATAACTTAGAACAGTTGATGATATTAAATAAAATATTGTCCTACAATGTTGTATCTAAAAATCTGCATTGCAATAGACTCTGTTGCCCAAGTTATCAAGGCACTGATCTTTGAATTCATTGGTAGATTGTTAGCTGTTTTGTATATTTTTCTATTTTTATTGGGATTGTATATTGGGCACCTTGGTGTTATAGCTCGTTGGAGCCGGGTTGAGAAGTTTTAAATCTTGAGCACATAAAACAAGGACCCTATGTCAAAATAGGATTATTTTAATGAAAGGGTCATTTTCATCATTAAAATGGAGGGGAATTATTATATTTCAAATGTGCAATCATAAAGCAAGTTGCTTTTAAGTGGAGGTGTGAAGGTGAAGTTAGCTATTGGTGTAATTGGGAAGCTTTTACATCAAATTCTCTATAAAAGAAGCTAAAAAGTATTCATTCCATGATATTGATATTTGCTTTTGATGAAGAGAAATTGTGAGGGTTTGCGATTTCTACATACTGTGTGAGCCTTTGGGGTTGGTGCAATCTCATCTTGGAGGCACAAATTGATGTTTTTATAGGTTGCGATCATCATTCTATGAGTCGTGTCCAAGTTGGAAGGCTGCGTTCATTCTACTAGAGGCTACGATCTATAATATGGCATGCAATCTTCAAACCCATTGGCTGGGGTTAAATGTGTTGAAGCTGCATTTTCCATCTAAATGCAGCGAGTTCTCTTAATGTGCTGCGTTTTGACCATATCTAGCAATTGCATATTATCTATGCAATAAAGGTGTACACTCAAGAATCAATCTGCAATAGTATACTCTTGTCCATTGTATATTTATATTTGCAAAGGAATAAAATCAGAAGTTGTGCATTTTTAGTTTATGTATTTGTTTTTGTCAATTCCATATATCATTGAAAACAAAAAAAAAACATATATCACAAAAAAACAAAAAAATCGCAAAACTCTCAAAAAACAAAAAACAAAAAACATATCTTCAGCGTCAGTTGAATTGAGAGCTAGAAGGGCTCACTACAGTGGTATCAGAGCGGTTTCTTGCCAACCTACAGGGAACTGGGTTCATTCTTGGCAGAAAGATTTATTGCAGGAGTTCATTATAACCACAAGGGTCAAGCTTCACCACCACCATGAGAAGGTGAACAGAAAATACGACTTGGCACTATGGGTGACAAAAATGTTGGTGATACAGGTAATGATATAGACAGGGAGGCTTGAGAGGTATTCAGGAACCTCGCAAATGGTCAGCAATATGTCGATAATGTTCTACAACAGCTGTCTGACACCTTACAGCGCATTTCACTACCTAGAGACGGTGGCAAAGATAGGTGTACAAGGAGTATATCTATTAGTTCTCACAGGTCTAGAGCTGATGATAGACACAATTATAGACTTGATCCCACAAGCACTCGAGACAGGCCTTTGCATCCTACTTTTTTGAGGCCTGAGTCAGATGTGGTTAGTGTTGAGATAGAGCCAACAACCTTTGTTGACGATGTGATGACTCATTTTGCAAAGTGGGATGCCTACCAGAGAGAATGGAATTTGAACTTTGACAGGTTTTTGACTCAAAAGAGAGAATGTTCTAGAGGTAGACCTAGACCTAATATGAGACAAGGGCCTAGGCAGAATGATTTGAAATAGGCAACCAACAAGATGACTTTGACTCATTTTGATGGGAGCGGAAAGGTCACAGCTAGAGCTTGGGTTAGCAAGCTAGACACATACCTCACACTGTGTCCTATGTCTGAGGAAGACTCTTTCTGGTTTGTTGTGTTGCATTTGGATGGTATAGCCCATGATTGGTAGTACCATGGTTTGGTTACTCTACACCGTGACTAGATTACTTCATATCAGGTGTTTGTGGATAGGTTGGTGGAGAGATTTGATCAGAAGGATCCAGAAACTTACTTTCAAGATCTCACTTAGCTCAAGCAGACAGGTAGTCTAGAGTCTTTCATCAGTGACTTTCTAAGACTCTCTGTCATGGTTCCTAATGTGACAGGGAAGCACCTAGTTATGTTGTTTACAGAGGGGTTACAAGAGCCACTCTAAGGGTGGCTTAAGGCATTTGATCCACCTTTCCTGTAGGAGGCCATCAAGAAGGCCAGGAGTTTGTGGCTTTCAACTCCTAAGAGGCAATCACTACCTAAACCTATTACTACTCTTGCATATGAGGTACACCCACCAGTTGATGACAAAAGGAAATCAGCAGCATGATGAAGCTACTCGAGAGGATTTGAGGAGGCAACTTTTCTACTAGTGCAAAGAGCCTTATGACAGGGAGCATTCTTGCCCTATGAGACCTAAGGGAAGGGAAAATCGTTCTATGTGGGTGTACTCTAGTGAGAGTGAGGGTAAATCTTCACATTAACTAGCTGGTTCAGATTTGGATGAGGCTCAGAGAGTCTCTACAGAGTTTGGTCCTGATGCCAAACTATCTCCTATAGTGTTGTCTACTACTATACCACTTACCACTGCTTTCAGGATGAGGGGATTAGTGGAAGGGCAACACTACATTGCTATGTTGGATACTGGAGCTACACACAATTTCACACGCGAGAGTTTTGTCAACCAGTGTGGTCTTCAGATAGAGGAGTTTGTTGGGTTTCAAGTCAGGGTGGCAGATGGCTACACCCTTGCCTATACTAGGTGCATTCGTTGTCTCTCTTTATTCCTTGGTGATTATGAGATGGAGTCTGATTTTTATGTGATCAATTTAGGAGAGATGGATGTAGTGTTAGGGATGCAGTGTTTACAGGATATTTAGGAGTTTTTCCTTAGCCTGCACTCGATGGAGATGAGGTTTGAATATTGAGACAAGGAGTAAGTGTTACAGGGTCTCACTGAGGGGAGTCTACGCACTATGTCCTTTTGTGCAGTAGATAGGAGGGATTTGTAGAGGCATGATTCAGTTCAAATAGAGCAGGTTACCTGTCATGTCTCCCACAATTCACAGTTACCTAGCTCAGATCAATAGTTGGGTGTAGTTCACATTGTGAACAATCCCTTGTTTGATTTGGATGTCACTTTATCTTATGACAATCCGTTGTTCGAGCTTGTTGATGATTCCACTGAGGTGATGCATGATGTTGTTGATGTCTGGGATTCCACCGGTACACCAAGTTGTCAGTCAGTTCTTATAGGATGCCAAACAGGGCTTGTTGAGGAGTTTATAGAAGTATACACAGTGAGGAGTGCATACAACTTCATATTTGATCCTCACGTACAGGATATTCATCTTAGCCAAAGCTCATCAGTACATGAGTTGGTAGATTTATTTGATGGCTTGGTTGGCACAAAGACAAGGGGCAAGTCCAGTTTGTCAGTTGAGATACTTTTGTGTGATGTTCTTGTTTTTGCATCTTCAGTTTGAGCGTTGAGTTCAGTTTCACAGACTCTGTTGTTTGTACAAATGGTGATGTCGTTGTCTTTACAGGAGTTTGGTGATGACAGGGACATTACACATGTCTATCTGTGCGATCCGAGTGGATTGTTGTGTTGCATTGGTTTCTAGCGATTGCTTGGGGAGGGAGGACTGTAATGTCTCCATTTTGAGCAAGCGTTTGACTTAATAGATTTATCCTATGACTGGGTCCTTGTAGGCTAATATTGGTGATTAGAGGGCCCTAATGTGGGTTTTGGCCCGTTTTGAGGGACTTACTATTTATAGTAATTCAATAGTTGGTTCCGATGAGCTCAAATGAATTAGAGGAATTAAATGATGCTCTCAATTTTTATTTTCAACTTTCAGTTTAGGCTCCAAGATTCTTGGAGGGAGCGTCTATTTTTAGAAAGTCACTTCGTCGGGTTCATTCATCCTCTTTCATCATCAGGATCACGCATGTGTTGTCAAATTTTGATTCTGATCCTTGTTCAGTCATTTTCGCAAGATGGGTGAATTATGATTATTATTTAATTATATTAGCTAAGGTTGTTATTTTTATTGAGATTGTATATTGGGCACCTTAGTGTTATAGCTCGTTGGAGCCAAGTTGAGAAGTTTTAAATCTTGAGCACATAAAACAGGGACCCTATATGTCAGAATAACATTATTTTAATGAAAGGGTCATTTTCATCATTAAGGTGGAGGGAAATTATTTATTTCAAATGTGCAATCATAAATCAAGTTGCTTTTAAGTGGAGGTGTGAGGGTGAGGTTAGTTGGTGTAATTGGGAAGCTTTTACATCAAATTCTCTATAAATGTAGCTAAAAAGTATTCATTCTGTGATATTGATATTTGCTTTTGATGAAGAGAAATTGTGAGGGTTTGTAATTTCTTCAAGCTGAGAAGAAATATCTTTGTTTTTGTTTGCACTTGAGCCAATCCATGCTTGTTGGTGTATTGTGCAATTTCTACATACTGCGTGAGCCTTTGGGGTTGGTGCAATCTCATCTTGGAGGCACAAATTGATGTTTTTATGGGTTGCGATCATCATTCTATGAGCCGCGTCCAAGCTGGAAGGCTGCGTTCATTCTACTAGAGGCTGCGATTTTTAATATGGCATGCAATCTTCAAACCATTGGCTAGGATTAAATGTGTTGAACCTATGTTTCCATTTAAGGCAACGAGTTCTCTTAATGTGCTATGTTTTGACCATATCTAGTAGCTGCGCATTATCTATGCAATAAAGGTGCACACTCAAGAATCAATCTGCAATAGTATATTCTTGTTCATTGTATATTTATATTTGCAAAGGAATAAAATCAGAAGTTGTGCATTTTTTGTTTATGTATTTGTTTTTGTCAATTCCATATATCATTGAAAACACAAAAAAAAAACATATATCACAAAAAATAAATAAAAATTTCGCAAAACTATTGTGGTAAAATAATGAATGTGTTATTCAACAATGATCATGAATGATCTATATATACAAGAAACAACAGAATGTTTCTATAACTAACAGGAGAGAGGAAATAGAAACTTTCTTGTAGAGTGAAAGAGAAAGCTTCCATAACGAACAGAAGGAGTTTATGGAAACATTACAAAAAGAGTGACCATTACAAATAGACGAAAGAGAGATAAAATTAGAAACTATCTATTATCATAATACCCTCCCTTAATGGTCAATCTATCTTCAAAAAATATAGAAATTTGCATGTCCTCAAAAAGCATAAAAGGCAGCCTCGGGTTGATCAGAGAGGTATGCATGTTCTGCAACGTTGGCCTATGGTTGGGTTCCACCCTGCTTCCACTGATCAGAAGCAATGCGAGCCCTACAGTCTCGAAGCATATGACCAAATTTGTGGTAGTAGTTGCACCGAATGTTCTTCCTGGAGCTATCTTGAGACGGAGTTGATCAATGAGATGGGCATTTGTCCTTGTGAAAGGATTGAGCTGAAAACGCTTGTTCAGAGGAGGACGAAGGAGCATTGCTACCAAATTGTTGTTTCCAACGATCTTGCTGCAGAAGTTTGGTGCACAACTCTAAGAACTTCAGGTCAACATTAGTTGCAGTAATGTTGAGTGTCTCAATAAAGTGCTCATAGGACGATGGTAGGCTTTTTAGAGTAATGACCACCATGTCCTCTTCCTCCATTGTACGGCCAATGGCCTCAAGCTAATCCTTGATGTCCTTAATCTTTAGAAGATGTTCTTGTAAGGACATAGTCTCATCCATAATAATGGAGAATAGCTAATTCTTCAGAAAGAAGGCTTTGCTTTTATCTGATGTCTCATGGAGATCCTTCAATACTGTCTAGATCTTTGCAACTATCTTGCTAGACGGGATTTGAGGCAGCTGATCATCAGTAACTGAAAGATTAATGAGCATAACCGCTTCACGATTACGTTCATCAAATTTGTCTTGAGTCGCATCGGTTGTGGTAGGACGAGTCTCGGTACCTTGAACAAGCACCTCAAGGCGACGGTACTCAAAAATTGGCAACATGCGTTGCTTGCAGGTGTTGTAGTTCTTTCTGTTGAAATGTTGACTGCCTTCCAGCATAAGACTAGTGAGAGATGCCATAGCTCATTTTTCAAAAACCCTAGTCGAAAATGCAAAAACCCTAGATGGGTGGGTGAGGGAAAATAAATGCAAATTTTGAACACACTCGGGGCAAAAAAGCTTTGAAAATCTTGAACTAATAATTTAAAAAAAGAAATTAAAAATTTTCGAAGAGGGTAGGAATTTGCTCTGATACCATATTGTGGTAAAATAATGAATGTGTTATTAAACAATGATCATGAATGTTCTATATATACAAGATACAAGAGAATGTTTCTATAACGAACATGAGAGAGGAAATAGAAACATTCTTGTAGAGTGAAAGAGAAAGTTTCCATAACGAACATAAGGAGTTTATGGAAACATTACAAAAAGAGTGACCATTACAAATAGACGAAAGAGAGATAAAATTAGAAACTATCTATTATCGTAATAAAAACTCTCAAAAAACAAAAAAATAAAAAACATATCTTCAGCATCAGTTTAATTGAGAGCTTGCACGGCTCACTACAGTGGTATCAGAGCTTGTATGCTAAGTGTTTGACAAAATGTCAAACATTCACAATTGAAGCAAATCCAGGGTTTGTTGAAGTTAGAACCTGTTGGGGTCACTACAATTAGCTTGAGAAATATTAGTGAAGCTACAGTATTTTGCAATGTAATGAAATTGGTGGCAAATTGTGTGGCTCCCAATTGCACAAACTCTTTTCTGTTTGTCCTGTAATCAGATTAGGCCATATCATTTATTATCTCTTTTTAAGTTTGTTACTTTGTTGTTCTGATAAGGGGTATTTAGTTTTCGTGCAATTAGATACTTGGCCGAAATGTTTCAGAAACAGCTAATTGTTCAACTCTCCATATAGTACCCCATTGGATAGGACCAACACTTTTTCAAGGTATGTAGAGGTCAGAATTTAGAGATTTTGCAATTCGTCAGGAAAAACAATTGTCCCTACAATTAGCTGGAAATCACACATTATTTGGATGTTACTACAATCAATGCATAATTTCTATTGCTGAGCTTTGAATGCTAGCATCCTAATGACCATGGCGAATTTTCATGAGCCTCTCCAACTGAAAATTATATATTCTACCTGGTCATCATTTTCCACCACCGCTGTCTACACAAGGAGAGTTACAAAAAAATTTTGCTGGACAGAGTGACTTCCATTGCACATTACTTTATATACAATTATGAACTTAAATCAGTAGGCATATTCTTTTCTTGTTCATTGTGATTTGTAAATCACTACTGTTGATGCAAACTTCTTGATTAATTGATTTTTGGAGCATTAGATCTTTCTTGATAAGCAACTTAAGCATATTTCCTTCTACTTTCATTGGTTGTTTATCAAAATTTTATGTGCATGCAGTACTAAAAAGGGAAATTATCACTCTTAAATCCTTTAAGGGAACAAGATGTCAAAAGCCTTGTGGTTGCTTTACTTCCACCATATTGAGAATACTCTGTACCAATAGATGGCTCTTTGTAATGTCCCCAAACTAGTAGGAGTCTGTGATTGTGTTTGTGACACACTTACTATTTTTAGTAAGTCATTGGAGGCCGGTTTCTATATCGGGTATGGCAGTTGAGCTCTGGATTGATCTTCAATCTTCTTCAGTGTTGTTCTTAATTGGTCTCCATCTTCATACTTATGCAATTAAGTTTGGCAAGTAATTTATTATTATGACACTTTAGTGTTTTAATTTGAAAGTGTAAGCTTGACGATTCAAGGCACTTAAGTGAAAAGTGTGTCCTTGAAGCTGAGGAATGGTGTGTAGAAGAAGATTGTTGTTTTATTATAAATGCCTTGGACTTGCGTAAAACAGATTCATGCTTATGATTATTATTTTCTAAGTTTGTGAAAGTTTGAAAGTTCGATCTTGTGCAAACAAGGGTTTGAAAGAGACTTGAGGAAACGGTTTTCCTTCCAAGTGTGTGCATTGTGAAATCGAGATCACGTGCCATTGAATAATGCAGAGAATGCCAGTGTTTCAAGAACTATGGCCAGCAGATTAGAATCCTGGGCCGTACGATTTGTATCAGTGTCGTTTTTGAGTGGAAGCCAGCCGTTTGCAGACCTGGCGTATGAGGTTGGTGTTTGATTGTATTGCGGCAGGGGATTCATATTATATGCAGTAGGGAATGCATACAATAACATGTGTGGTGCGCCAGCAGTTTCCTCAAACAGAAAACGCATTGAATTAGATGCTAGCGGCTACCATAACTCCAAACGCATTGTTATGTGCTCACGTGGAGGCTACAGGAAAGGGGTTCGATAATGTTTCATATGCAAACAGGGACAACACCAATGGCAGCCGTATTTGGTAAATTGGAAGTGTCGTGAATGCAAGAGGAGTTCATGAGTGGTTGACGTGAATAAGGTGCTCATAGAAACTTTGCAAATGACTAAGTTTTAATTATTAAATTGTTTAATAATTGGTCATTGGATATTATAAAATCTGTCTTTTCAATAAATGGTGAAATGTATGTTAACTGTGACAAATTCAGAATTAATTGGAATTTGAAATAGAGCACTGGAAATATATTGGTTTGATTTAATTAAATTATCATTGCAAGCAAGAGAGCTACAAAGACAAATTCAAAGATTATCTCAATATGATGAGTCAAGTTGAATTAGTAATTCGTGTGTGCAAAGCAATTAAGAATTTCAGAATTGCCAGTTGCCTGTAAAAATTATCATAATAAAAGTAAGAACCACAAAGGTTCTTTACAGTGGTATCAGAGCTATTTTCCTGCCATCTTGTGGGGTCTAGAGTCATTTTTATTCAAAAATTTTTTAAAGTGATCAGCACTTCTATTTTCTCTAGCCATGGATAAATACAAGAGATCCAGTTCTGGAAGTCATCATAGCAGTAAGGGAAATAGAGAGGAATTAAATGTTTTAGTAGAAAGCGTGGAGAGACTTAGACTGCATCAGCAGAGATTAGCAAAGAGTTTGTCGAATCCAATTACAGTAGACAAGGCAACGAGATATATGGTCTCTTCCTTTAGAAGGCCGACATCGAGTTTGCAGGGGAGAAGGCTGGAGTTTTCTCCGACAATAGTCCATGATGCTGATGTTCCTACATCTAGTTCAGCACCTGTTATTCCCATCCGCAGTGGTGGTGATGGATTTATTGCACAGGAGCCAATGGGTGTTACAGTGGCATTGGTTGACAGCAGCGCTAAGCATTACCAAGTTGAGGCTCCTAGAGCAGTCACTACGGATTGTACAGAGTCAGCTGATGTTGCAGTTATCACTGAGGGTTCAGACTCTTTCATGGAGGGAGTTATTATTGGAGATGTCTATGTCAGTTGTAGTAGTGTCGCTTTAGTTCAGGAGGCTTCCTCAGTTGGGACCGAGGCATGTACGGAATCTCCCAGTGGTGAGATCGGTGATCTGGGCATTACAACGGGGTCATTTGATGACAGTTCATGCTCCAGCATTATTGGTGCACAGCCTGACGTTAAGTCATGTGTGCAGAGTCACATCTCAGCAGTTGAGATTTCAGCAGGAGATGTGGGAGCTGATAATTTAGACACATCTGATGACACTTTTGAGGATGTTGTGAGTTGCATTGGAGATGACACCCCCTTTGAGTTGTTGGGTGATGACTGTGAGGAGCATATGAGCTCTGACAGCTCAGAGATTTATGATAGCAGTCGCAGTGTGGGATCAGTACAGGAGACAGTGGTTTTCTCCTGTGTTGAGGATGTGAGCATGGAGCTTCCTAGTGATGACACTCAGGATGGGAGTGTTACAGTTGATTTGACGACATAGTTTCATGCCACAGTTCAGTTGATTCACATGACGACATTGAGTCATGTATGCAGCCAGAGTTAGTAGAGGAGATGCAAATAGATGATGTGTACACTGGCATTGCAGATATCTCTGATGCTGAGAGCGAGGATGATGAGTGTTGTAGTATTTATGGCTTTCTATATCTGACTATGGGTGTAGATTCAACGTTGTCATATGGTGGTGGTGGGTTCCAGGATTCTATGTTACAGGGACTCACAGATGAGGACAGGGAAGCTTATGAGTGGCAGGAGTTTGTTACAGCCAGGGCTTCCACTTTTAGAGACAGGGTTACTTCTTCGGTAACTCATGAGGATGTGTCTTAGGATCTGGACTGTCAGATGGTTGCAGAGGACAAGGTAGCTGGAGATTGTGTTGAGTCAGATTCAGCAGCAGCTTCCTCAGGGTTAGATGAGGACGTGTCTAATGCCTGTACTCAGTTTGTTGATGTGTACTTAGATGAAAGTACACAGAGAGACGGTGATCTTGAGGGGAGTTTGTTGGATACAACTCCCTCTCATAGTGTAGACAGTGCATCTGAGGTTGTTCATAGGAGGCTTGTTGTGCAAAGTCATCATGTGACTAGCCAGTTGCGAGTTGATGAGAGAGATATTACTTCTACTCTTGAGCATTTTGATGCCGCTCATCAGTTATTGGTTGTTTATGGTTGGGGTGCTCCTATGATAGATGAGTCCAATGGTGGTTACCTCTCATTGACAGAGATTCATTCATTGCGTGAGGCTGTCAAGATTTTGAGACATAATTACTTACAGATGGTAGCTGACCGAGATCACCTAGTGGAGTGGGGGAGTACCACTTATGAGGCACTAGTGGATAGAGAGGAGGAGGTGAGTGAGCTTACCGAGGAGCTCACAGTGACTACTGAGGTGTTAGAGGACACTCAGCGGGCTCTTCAGGAGTCGCAGATCCGATTAGAGGAGGTGACCGTGGAGTTGGAGCATTTACGATCTACACTAGCCCCAGACCTAGTTCGATTGCACATTGAGGTGGTTGGTGGTGAGTTTGCTCCTACAATTGGTGTTGAGGAACATGATGTAGTGGTGGACACATCTGTTCCGGATATGGGAGCACTTGGTACGGTTGAGGTAGGAGTACCAGAGGAGACAGGCTCTCAAGTTGATTTGCTTTCTCTAGCTAGGAGTGAATCTATTTCATCATCTCACATAGCTGATAGCATGGGACAGTTGGTTGTGCCACATTTTCAGAGGGATCAGTTGTGGATTGCAGGGGAGCTAGTTGATGCTTCCACGTATAATTTCTACTGCACTAAGTCATTCATGTTGTATTTACTTGAGAGTGCAGATGTGCGAGAGGATTCCTACAGAGTGTCCGAGGGTACTCTCATTCGAGGCTCTTGTGCTATTCGGAGGTTGGTCGAGAAGATTGTGGAGACTCTTTCTACTATGCTTACCCACAAGGATTTTGAGGTTGGGTTTGTTGAGAGGGTTGCTTAGGTTCCTACCCAGCCTACAGTAATGCAAAGTCAGAGATTTTAGGCATCTTTTGATTCCCGGTTTGGTAATGATGAGCCATTGACAGAGATTGGGGATTCCTACCGGCATTATATGGTGGGGTATGCTCATCATTTTTCTTTTGACCCTCAGGTGGAAGATTTGATCTCATGCAAGGGTAAACCGGCTCCAGTATCCTACCATCCATTATGGGATGGATTAGCACCATCATTTGCAGATGGATTTGGCAGTTGCAAGTTAGATTACTTGCAGTGTCCACACACTCAGGACTGTTTATTAGAGGGCAGAGTTGATAACAGTGATTCAGGCACATTTGGTCGCTATTGTTTTCCTAGTGCAGTTGGGTGTGAGTGCTGGACAGACAAGGACTCAGGTTTTGACAGAGTTGTTATTTTAGATGGGTTGAGTTCCGTTGGGTTGTTTTCAGCATCAACATCTACAGTTGGTTTACAGATGTTTTCAGTGGTGTCTATTCTGTTGATGTTGGTTCTTTCTTCACAGGAGCATGGTGAGGATTGGAACATTGCTCATGACCATCCTTGGGATCCAGGTGGTTGCCAATGTTGCTTGTTTTTTCCTAGATTGCTTGAGGACAAGCAATCTTGGGGAGGGAGGACTGTAATGTCCCCAAATTAGCAGGAGTCTGTGATTGTGTTTGTGACACACTTACTATTTTTAGTAAGTCATTGGAGGTCGGTTTCTATATCGAGTATGGCAGTTGGGCTCTGGATTGATCTTCACACTTCTTCAGTGTTGTTCTTAATTGGTCTCCATCTTCATACTTATGCAATTAAGTTTGGCTTAATTTATTATTATGACACTTTAGTGTTTTAATTTGAAAGTGTAAGCTTGATGATTCAAGGCACTTAAGTGAAAACTGTGTCCTTAAAGCTAAGGAATGGTGTGTAGAAGAAGATTGTTGTTTTATTATAAATGCCTTGGACTTCCGTAAAATAGATTCATGCTTATGATTATTATTTTCTAAGTTTGTGAAAGTCTGAAAGTTTGATCTTGTGCAAACAAGGGTTTGAAAGAGACTTGAGGAAACAGTTTTCCTTCCAGGTGTGTGCATTGTGAAATGGAGATCACGTGCCATTGAATAATGCAGAGAATGCCAGCGTTTCAAGAACTACGGCCAGCAGATTAGAATCTTGGGCCGTACGATTTGTATTAATTCTGTTTTTAAGTGGAATCCAACCGTTTGCAGACCTGGTGTATGAGGTTGGAGTTTGATTGTATTGCGGCAGGGAATGCATACAATAACAGGTGTGGGGCGCCAGCGGTTTCCTCAAATAGCAAACACATTGAATTGGATGCTAGTGGCTACCATAACTGCAGACGCATTGTTATGTGCTCACGTGGAGGCTACAGCAAAGGGGTTCGATAATGTTTCATATGCAAACAGGGACAACACCAGTGGCAGCCATATTTGGTAAATTGGAAGTGTCATGAATGCAAGAGGAGTTCATGAGTGGTTGACGTGAATAAGGTGCTCATAGAAACTTTGCAAATGACTAAGTTTTAATTATTAAATTGTTTAATAATTGGTCATTGGATATTATAAAATCTGTCTTTTCAATAAATGGTAAAATGTATGTTAACTGTGACAAATTCAAAATTAATTGGAATTTGAAATAGAGCACTGGAAATATATTGGTTTGATTTAATTAAATTATCATTGCAAGCAAGAGAGCTACAAAGACAAATTCAAAGATTATCTCAATATGATGAGTCAAGTTGAATTAGTAATTCGTGTGTGCAAAACAATTAAGAATTTCAAAATTGCCAATTGCCTGTAAAAATTATCATAATAAAAGTAAGAACCACAAAGGTTCTTTACACTCTTGCCAGAATTGTTTCAATCTTCCTTACCATTTTCAAAATCATTTTTTTCTATCAGCATATTGGCATTGATTTTCCACACCTCTTGAAGAATGATCTGCATAGTCATAATTTAATTGATTTGAGCCTTAGTAATCAATGATAGGGTTTGATAGAAGTGTGTTGAATACATCTATATCCTTGTAGAACCTCCAAAAGGTGACAAGAAATTTAACAGAATAAATAGAGTTTTAGGATTCAATAAATGCTTTTTTTCACAAATTTTAACAGTGTATTTCAAATATTAATTTTTGTTTTCCCGTTCAGCAAAAACAAGGACATTTGATTCAGAAAGTTGTGAAATGTCTGACTTTAAATTAATGTAGCAGCTCTAGGGAATCGACATATCACTCCAATCATCTCTTCTACACAACATTTTGTTAAAGAAGTTTGACCCTTTGAGCAACTAATAACTGAACTCAAATGCACTAGTTCAAATCTTCCCATGGACATAATATCAATCTTATTTTGATAATTAAATGTGTAAGCTGGTCTTTTAATTTTTCTCCCTAGTTATTATTCTCTTTTGTATATGAGTTCTTTGAGAATTCTTTCAGTAATTCTCTGAAGGCTTTATTGGACAAAATATTTATTTGATAGTTTTGTGGGTATGTGTACATATATTTTGTATCTCAAGTTCGACTACCTTAACAGTAGACATGACCTTTACATATTTCAATTTACTAATCTGCAGTTTCTATCAAATTGTTTGCTAGGTATTGCATCTTAGAACAGACCCACTCACAATTGTCTGGAAAGGTGGTGCTGTAAGTACTTTCAAGTTACAATATAAAATAAGTAATTTTTTTCAATTGCTTTACTAACAATATTCACATATCTCATAGGCTACTTTCATGTATTCAATGTTATATAATCTTGACCTATTTTGAAATTTTCAGGGCCTTTTTTGTGGAAATTTTGTGTAGATTTTCTCGGACCTCCTATCCACCTTACTTCTCTCCCTTTCTTGATCCCAGAATCATCAGTTTGTTAATATTTCAGACTTTGAAAGGAAATAACAATCTATAGATGATCTTTTAGAACTAAGATTTAGGCCCTTTCGAAAATACAGATGAAAAGAAGATAGATAATACCCGATTTAGATGCTTGAAATCTTCTTGAAAATTTGTAAGAAGTCTTCAATCCAATGCTATTATTCTACTCCAATCACCTCTTTAAGTCTGCCACAATTGCTCTTTAAGGTTTGCTACAATATTTGAACTTAGGTCTACTCCAAGTATGTATTTAGGTCTGCTACAAGTGTGAACTTAGGTCTACCCCAAGGTCTGCTATAGAATTTAGGTTTGCTATCCTTCTTCCTAAATTGCCAAGAAGCTGCTATGATAATTATGTAATACTGATCTGAATTAAATATCTGTTGAAGGTGTCAATTTAGGCAGTCATGTTATGTTTTCTATGATGCCTAATTCGCACACTCCATTCCCCTATAAGTATGCTTCAAGATGGTGTAATTGCAATGCCATAAGGCAGCCAACTTGCATATGCAAGTCGGCATTTAATAATTATTTCATTCAGCCGCCTCAATTAATGCAGGTCGACCCTCATATCATATTCTATAATCCAATATGCAAGTCGTCCCTCTAAGCATACTTATAACATTTATTTAATGTTTGCCAAGACATAATATTAATAATTATTTGTAATGTTAATATCTTTGTCTCAAGGCCACAATATATTAACACTCCCTCTTGGACTTAGGAAAAGATTAATAACATTGACCTCATAATGTAATCACTAGATCTTCTGACATATGAATTATAGTTCTCAATAGATTTCAATCTAAGTGATCTTAATGGATCCATCAGAGAAAACATAATATATTCATACCTGATGTAATCAATGTAATTAGTCATCCTCAAGATGTCCCAACCTTTGTAATATCATCTACTACAAGATGTAAGGTTAGTCAAACATAACACTTAATGTAAAGAGAGGTAAGAAGCATCATTGACATTATCCTCATAATAATCACATATAGATCTCAATATAAGAATAATAGATCTCAACTCTATGTAAGAGAAAAGGTATCATCAATATAACAATAGATCTCAAATCTATGTAATCAGAAAATATCTCAAATCATAGAAAGGTATCATCAATAGAACATAAGATAATAACAATATCAATCACATAATGTTAGTGGATTTTTTATATGTGAGATTCCATCCACAAGATCTCTGAAAGATAGTCTTCATTGGTAATTCTATCCAAGAGCCTCAATGCTCTAATATCTAAGAGCCCCAATGCTCAAATGTCAAGAACATCAACGCTCAAATATCATGAGCCCCAACGCTCAAATATGCAAGAGCCTCAATGCTCAAATATCAAGAGCCTTAACGCTCAAATATGCAAGAGCCTTAATGCTCAAAAGCTTGCAAATATGTTAGTATAAAAAAATACTCACATAATAATTTGATCATTACTTTAACATAACGAAGAATCATATTCTCAATGGAAAGTAATATTTGATTTATTTACAACAAGCAATGTTAAAATCTACCAAAGAATTAGAAAGAACTTATAACATGACTTTTAAATTCATAAAGGTCCATATCTGAACTCCTTATCAAGGTGAAGACTAAAAGACAAGGCGTTCAGATTATGTTTCTTTTACTTCTGCAATAGAGGCTTGATGATTGTTTCATTGAAGACAATTTACTCCCTTGTACCTTAGAGAGATCTCTCTTTTGAAATTTGTTGTTTTGATCATCTCTCCCTCTACATCAATTATTGGGAGAGTTTTCTTCTTGCTTGATTTGATAATCTCTCTTTCTTTTGCTCCTAAAGTTTCTTTCTCCTTTGCCTTGAGATTTTCTTTTGAAATCATCTTTCTTTCTTGATTGGGAGTATAAACTTTGAAGGTCTTATTTAAAATTTGATCCTCTAGATATTAGTCTCGATTCTTCTTGAAGACAAACCATGTTTAATTTATTAAATTTAGGGATTTTAGGATGTGCACTAATTCCTTGAGTAAAGGAGTCTCATGAAAGAGGTAATTCATTAAGTGTTATCATAGATAGTTCATTTTCATTGTAAGTGTGCCCAATAGTTTTAATTGATTTCTTAACTTAGTAATTCTCATAAAGTGTGATGTGAGAGACTCTCCTTGACTCATCTCGATTCGTGAAATTTTATTTTTAAGAGTCATAATTCTACTTGTATTATTAATTTCAAACATTCCTAATAATGTAGAGAACATTAGACAGGCTGACTCTATACAGAAGATTGTGGGTATGATGTGGTCTTTTACGCTATCAATTATAATTCTCATAGCTTTGTTATTACCCTTTTTTCATTCACGTGTTTCATCTTCATTCATTTCAGTTTTAAGTGGATCTTCTATAATTGAATCTATTTTTAGTTCTCTGAAGGCAAGTAGTATTCTAATTTTTCAAGATAAGAAGTTTTTGGCTCCTTCGAGTCTATCTTCTTGTCTAACTCCACTTGTCATATTGAATTTCTTAGTTTTAAAAGTGTTAGATTGATTTTCTTAATATGAAAATAAATCTTTTACTCACCAAGGCTCTAATACCATTTTAATATTACAGACTTTGAAAGGAAATAACAATCTATAATAGATTGATTTCTTTAATCTAAAAGTAGATCTTTTACTCACAAGGCTCTGATACCATGTTAATATTTCAGACTTTGAAAGGCAATAACAATCTATAGATGATCTTTTAGAACTAAGATTTAGGCCCTTTCGAAAATACAGATGAAAAGAAGATATAATACCTGGTTTACTTGAAATTTGCTTGAAAAATTGTAAGAAGCCTTCAATCCAATGCTATTATTCTACTCATATCGCCTCTTTAAGGTCTGCTACAATATCTGAACTTAGGTTTGCTCCAAGTATGTATTTAGGTCTGCTACAAGTGTGTACTTAGGTATGCCCCAAGGTCTGCTATCCTTCTTCCTAAATTGCCAAGAAGTTGCTATGATAATTATGTAATAATGATCTGAATTATATATCTGTTGAAGGTGTGAATTTAGCATGTTATGTTTTCTATGATGCCTAATCCGCACACTCCATTCTCCTATAAGTATGCTTCAAGATTGTGTAATTGCAATGCCATAAGGCAGTTGAATATGCAAGTCAACATTTAATAATTATTTCATTCAGCCGCCTCAATTAATGCAAGTCGGCCCTCATATCATATTCTATAATCCAATATGCAAGTCGTCCCTCTAAGCATACTTGTAACATTTATTTAATCTTAGCTAAGACATAATATTAATGTTTATTTGTAATGTTAATATCTTTGTCTCAAGGCCACAAACAGTTAAACTCAAACATTAATTAATCGGATACAAGGAAAAGGTCAATAAAAATCAATATCAGAGACCTCAAATGAATTCCAAATTTAAGAAGGTATTGCTACCAAGTGATTAAGGGATCCACTAATTTCGCAGCTTTGGCATGTCAGCCCCAAAAATTGACGGGAGAGGATAAATGAAAAAGATCTAGATATTGTATTTTATGCTTCTGGAACTTGATTGTGTGCAAATTTGTTAGTCAATGTTTCGGGTTACATCCAGTGAACCAACATCGAGACATGAGAGAGCTTAAGGAGATGAAAAATGTGCAGGTTGTAGACCAGGATTCACTAAAAAAGAAGAGAGAAGGGAGGGGGGGGGAGGAGCACACAAACCATAAAGGAGGAGAAAAAGAAGAGTGAAAAAATGGAAAAACAAGTAGACCAAAAAATCAAAAAGTCCAAAAAAACAATAAGAAGTAGAACCAATAAACAACAATTAAATAGCCCTAAATGAATAGACTAAGACTAATGATCAAACAAAAATAGACCTAAAAAGCCCCCAAAATTCAAAAAGTGAAAGAACCTAGATAAATAGACTAAACAATAAACATTGAAGTGTCAAAACACAAGAAAGAGAGAACAATGGAGATCAAAGAAAAACAAAAGCAAGAAATACGCGAACAAATGAGAAAATTGGAAACTCAATTAGAAATAAAAAAGAGAATGCTAAACAAAATAAATAACATGCCTATGAATAATATGTATTAAAAAGAATAAATAAGTCAAATAAGAATGAAGAATTTGCCAAAAAACAAAGAGAAAACTAAAGCACTAAGAAAAACAAAGAGAATAAAAAACTAAATAACAAGGCAATCAATGAAAACAAATAATGACCATCTTGTACAGGGTTTTGGGGTCCCTTCAAAACCTGTTTTATCCTTAATCGAAAACAACTAATGAAAACAATATATATATATATATATATATATATATATATATATATATATATATATATATATATATATATATATATATATATATATATATATATATATATGAAAATAAAAAGCATATACATAATATGCATTGAAATGAATAAAAAAGACAAATAAGTAGGAGGAAAAATGAGCATAAAACAAAGAAAAACTAAATCACTAAGAAAAATAAAGAAAGAAAGAAACATGTTGATGTTTTGGTAGCTTCAGTCAAATAAAACCTTGAGACAAAAACTATATATATATATATATATATATATATATATATATATATATATATATATATATATATATATATATATATATATATATATATATATTAGTTATTATTTTAATCAACATATTAAATTATCATATATGGGCAAATCGACTAATAAAGTTGATGTGCAAAGTTTGTTATTAGTCTTAAGCCCTATGCATTTACTCTGCTAGCCAAAGCATATGAACTGACACCCTTACGTGGAGTCATGTCCACGAAGGGACATGAGCCCACGTTTACGTGGAGTCATGTCCCTTCGTGGACATAACTCCACACCCTCATATATATATGCAAAGAGGGCCGATGTCTAAAACATAGAAATTAATAAATGAAAAGACATTCGACCATTGTAGAAAATAATGATCAATTAATATATTACTAATTAATATAGCAATACTGAATATTATTTCACCTAAATATATTCATATGTTGCTCAATACTTTATATATTTAGAAGACAATTTATTCATTGAAATTAATTGTAATATAAAGATATCAGCAATAACATATTAATTAGAGTTATGAGATAAAATTTGAACTCAACTTATCACATATAAATCTGATCTAATTTTAACATGGTATCAGAGCAAGTTTGAGAAACTATCAAGATCAGATTCTTAAATCTCTTGGAAATCTTGTACCTACAAAATGGTGAATGGAATCAGACTTGAAGGTGCTTCAAATTTTGAATCTTGGAAACTGCGAATGATGCTAATACTAAGAAAGCACGAGTTAAAAACAATAAAAAAAAATCCTCCTAAATCTAATAAGGATGACGAGAAGAGTCAATGTGAAAAGGACAATACCAAAGCAATGGGATTATTAGTAGACGGAGTAAAAGATCATCTACTACCTGTTATCACAAAAGTAGACTCTGCATATGATATGTTCAAAGCCCTGAAAAACATGTTTGAGATCAACAACACTAGCAAGATTCTTACACTTAAAAATCAACTCTCTAATATTAAAATGAATAAAGGAGACACCATCACCTCATACTTTATGAGGATAGCAGAATTAAGAAATGAACTCTCTACAATTGGTCACATCTATGATAATAAAGAGTTATCTATGATAAAATAAATGGACTCCCCATCTCATGGGAAAACTTTAGACAAGGAATAAGTGCTCGTTCCAAACTCCCCAAATTTGATCGATTAAAAGATAACTGCATTCAAGAAGAGTGTAATCTGATATCTAGAGGAATTGGTGTGGAATCCACAAATGAAGACATTCAGATTCTCACCGCTAATTTGAAAAGGAAAAGAGACAATAACTCAAATGGTAAACTGACGTTCAAGAAATAGAGACTACTCTAAAATACAATGTTATAGATGCAACAACTATGGTCACACTGCAGCTAAATGCCCTAATAGACTTAAACATCCAGCGTCCTTCGCTGAAGGCAATAAGTCAAACTTGGATTCAGAGAAACTTGTATTCTGAAGAATTTTTTGGATTAAGAGGGAGATCATTGTACTTTACCATCCTCTCCAAACCTCTTGCAAAATGAAGGTGGAACACTTCCGAGGTAAACTTGATATGATTGTAATTACTAAGAAAGAGTCTTAGCATATTTGATCATTATACTAATGGAAATATTTATGTTATTTCATTTGGGCCCTGTGTACATCATGAGGAAGTGACGACTTCCAAATGATTATCACTTGCATTTGTAGAAGTTATAGAAAGATAACGATCTTACAATAACTTAAAATTTCTATTATGATAGATATCTTATGATGTCTAAGAAGATCATGATAGATTATATCTTCTATGGTGGATTAATTTCCTTAAACAGGCCATGAATATAATGTTCATATAGTAAGTATTATTGAGGATACGTGTGCACATACCTTATGGACATTTTGAGTACTTGGTAAATATCATGCGACTTGATATTGTGAGGCCATTACTCCTGATACTTATAATTTTATAGATTTAATTATGTTTTAAATATGCTCATGAAATTAAGGGATTTAAATACAAAAGTATTGCAGTATTAATATCATTGATATTATTAGCTTAAATTATTTTTTATAACTTGGCATTAAATAATAATCTTAACATTATTAAATGATAAAATAGTTTTGCAAAAATCATATAATAAATATAAATTATTCCAACATTTTGTTTCTCAAAAAGATTATTTATCGTTTTGAAAATAAAAACTCCAAATATTTCTTTAATAGAATTTAAAGACTAACAATTCTAAAAAATAAAAATAAAAAATAAATTCTTAAAAAGATTATTGAAATGGAGTAAGATATGTAGGGTTAGATTAACATTGATAAATTAGATCTTTGAATTCCAATGATTTTAAAGTAATAAATAGATGGTTTTATTTTTATTCTACTTATGCCATAGTAACAAATTATGTCTTTTTTATTTGTAAGTAAAAAAAAATATAATGTTGACACTTGTACTTTGGTAGGAAGATCATTAGATTTAATTTTCATTGATAAATTATTATCTGCCAAAAAAATGAGCTTAGCTATGCAAATTAAAAATGCAAAGATCATGAGGTGGGAGCCAATGAAAGTGCATTCTAGATGCAACCCAAGAAGATTATTTGTCATTATATTAAACATAGCCAAAGACAATATTGTTGACCTCCATAACCATTTGATATTACTATTGCAATTGCCTGAAACCAATCCTTATAGAACTCTTTGGACCTAAACTATCTATTACATAGATGACATCAAAGTGGAAAATAACATCGACCTGACACCAACCATAGCCTTAACAAAGTAGTGAACTAGTCCCTATAGTAGCACAAAAATTTAACCAAGTAACATAATTTACACAAAAGCCCTAACACAAAAAGGGAAGGTGTGGTAAATTATGTAGGTCATGTAGCCTTCCCAACATAACCCGTACATTTTTTTAAAATAAATACATTTGATAGAGGTTTTCAACCAAATCCACCTCTTCGTGCTTACAACATGGATGCCTGTCAACCATAGCACCAAAAACTAGTTGAAACTCCATTGCTTTTGTGATTGCTTGGACACATCAGTATGTACCTTGTGTTGTTTTTCCAGAGACTTGTAGAAGTGGTTTAACCAATAATAAAAATAGGATCATAATTGGAAAACTCGTGGCACTCACAAGTCTTGTGGCGGGTTGAGTCGACTCACCACGAACTCGGGCTGAGATCGAGCAAGTCGTGGTTTAAGACTTGCGAGTCTTTGGCCTTGAACTAGCGTGAGTCTAGGGTCTAGACTCAAAAGTCCTTGCCAGAGACTTGTGTGTTGCTTAAGATGCCCAAGCAACTTTAAAACACATTTTTTTGGTTTTATCACATGTTTTTCGTTGTTGAGAAGACTATATGTGGATGTAGTCATGAAAATGATGTATGCCATGGAGTTCAATGTGGTTTTGAAGGTCTTAATTTGGTCTTGGTGGCAGGGGCTCCATCCCTCGACCTCGCCCTATATTGTGATACAGAGCGTGCACTAGGCACTGCCCTCAAACCCTTGCAAGGGGTGTTACCCCATGACCTCAAACCCCGACAAAGGGTATTGCCTCCAAATGATTTTTGAACTACACTACAACTTTGAGTTTGCACAATGAGTCATTGTTTACACTCCTACCATTTACGGAGCCAATAGGGGTGAAGGCAGGAGAGGCAGAGGTAGAGCCGGTTGACTCCACACCCATAGTAGTAGCAAATCCCCAACAGCCCCTACAATTCTATTAGCCTTTAATCATGAGCAATTAAAGATATATTTTACTCTCGTATCTAGTACACACTGTGACACTGCCATTTTTATTATTATTCCATATATGTAATTTATCAGATTAAGTAGTAATAGACGAGTTTCTTCGTAATGCTTGAATTATGGCTCTTATATTCTCTAAATGCTTTAATTTCTCTTTGTTTTTCTATAAAACTATGGTTTCCATCTTTTTTTATGGCAGGTTCTTGGTATTCTAGATTTTGGTCGAGATGCATGGATTCAACGAGAACATTGGGTGCGTGGTGGAATTCATATAGGGAGTGGTCAAAAGTATAGAGATTCATTCTTATTTCAAACACAAGCCTCATGGTATATAAATAATTAGATAGGAATCATATATTAAAAGCCTAGAAATGTGAAATTTTATAAATTTAATTGTACTCTAAAATTCATTTGCCTAAATTTAGAAAAAATGAATTTCTCAAAATTAATTATTTATAATGTCAGTGTTTGTGGCTCTTGTTAATTTGGCAATGAGTGCTTGAGCCCTCAATTTTTTTTGTTGGCATTGACAATACAGTCAAACTGTAGTATTCCTTTGAATTGAAATGTTGATGATAAACATTTTTTGAATTGTTTATTATTTTTTGTTAAATGATTATGAATTTTTAAGCATAAAAGATATAAAATAGTAAATTAAATAATATTGATTAAAGGTTTGTTGAGTACACATTTGTCTAGTTTTAATAATCGAAATAATAATTCATCTATTAAAAATTAGATTGCACATGCTTATACTACTCAAAGTTTGTATATATATCAAGTAGGAACTTTATCGTGAAGATTGGTGTCTTTAGAATTAACATTTTATTTATTGCATGAATAGGAGACTATGTCGGCAAAGTCTAAATTCAAAAATAATACTTTTATTTGTATGGTAAACTTTTCAATGACTTAATTTATGATATTGAAAAGGAAATAAAAATTTCAAACATCCTAATGTATTAACTAATGCTTTAAGGAGCTTTGGAAAAAAAAATTGTGACCAAAATTAAAGAATTATTTAAGCAGCAAATGGATTGTTTTAATGTAGAAAAGTTTTCTTTACCTAAATGTTTTTAAAGTCTACAACCAATATTACTTAATACAATGTAATGAAATGAAAGACCAATAGAATTTTAATTTTAATAAATTAATTTAGTACTACAAAAGTAGAAAAAATAAATAATTTTTTTTTTTTTTCCTTAAACCAAATGAAAGAGGATGGGCGCTAGACTACAAAATATTGATTTACAAATATATATATTATGCAGTCAAGGATGGTGGATCCAATGAAGGACAATCCAAACTTTGCAGCCAAAAGAATTACACAGCAGAATACTCAACAAAATAGATAACACCACAAATGTTTCAATCAATTTGCATTAACATGCTTGGTTGTAAGGCCTTCCGAGTTAGGGCCAATTACAAAATGAAACAATTCTGCAAGATTCAATATACTCTCAACTAGTTCAGCTTTGAAGTCAATCAGAAGCTGGTGGAAACCCTAAGGCAGATCTAAACTTGAGCTCACAAGCCTCCAAGCAATCTCCTTGTCTCCAAGTATGCAAACCCCTAGCTCTACTACAAAGGACTATCAAATTACAATCTAATTTGCAAGAACATCAAGAACTTTTCCACAACTTCGCCAACTTTAGCTTTCAGAACCTCAGATTTGACTCACTAAGTTTTCCAAGTCATGAACCTTTTCTTCTCTAAGTCTCAGTTCTGCCCCTAAACATCTACCCAAGCCCTCCTTAAATACTAATCATCAACCACAAGTCGGCTGGATGAAATCCTAAACTCCCCAAAATAAATAATTAAATGCCATACAAGTCGGCCTACAAATGTATACAAACATTTAATTCTGCATGTCGGCCCAAGACAATGGCTACCAACAATTAATTCACCAAGTTGGCTCAATAAATCACATAGAACTCCAGTCGGTAAGTCAAGTCTACCAAGTGACAGTAAAATCACCGGGCACGCCAGGCATTGCCGAGCACCAATATCGACCGAGCACCGCAGGCATGACCGAGCAACAATTTCACCAAGCGCCAGAGACTATTGAGTTCCTTCAGTGATCGAGCTTCCTTCAATGATCAAGACCATCGGTCAAGGTTGCAACCAAGTAACAATCGGCCAAAATACAAACACTCCATGCAACTTACCGAGGACCCAAAATGTCCTTGCCTTAACCTTGGATGCCCTTGCATCAATATTTTATTTATTTTCTTGAACCAAATGAAAGAGGATGGGCATTAGACTATAAAATATTGATTTACAAATATAGAATACATAATTAATAAATTTGATTTAGAATTGTAAATTAAAGGAGGAAAAGAGAGCCTAGCAACAAAAGTTGAAACTCAACGCTACAAATCATCAATGTTGATAGCGAACTCCATAATTCTTAGGATCATCAACAAACAAAACTTACATCACATGAAGAGACCAAATGAATGTTGGATGATTATATTGTATAATAATACATCTTTCTAAAAGAAAAAAGAATTTTGGATGCAAATAAGTATGACTAAATATTGAAAAATATACCTACTTTTTATTTAAATGTATTTAAGTAAAAAGAGACCTAATGATTTACAAATAAATGAATCTCTTATGATTTTTTTTTGAAGAGTGAAATAGATGCATTAGAGAAAGAAATAAAAACTCAGTGACTTCTTCAGTATTGTTTCTATCACAGCAGTACAATGGATGACACCCTAATATAAGATATGAGAATATGAATCTACCCAATAAGAAAGCAACCCTTGCATCAATGATGTAAATTTAAAGACAATATTATACATTGCTTGGAAACAACTTTTATTCTCTTAGGGAGAACATCCATTGGTGATTGGGTAACAAATCCATTTAATTTGGATGAATAAAGACTCAAGATCCAAATGATGTGTGCCTTTGAAAACTATTTAAATGTCCACATGTTGGAACAAGATGATGCCAATTTAGAATCTTGTGAATATTGGTTTAGAGTAAACTCCAAAGCTGAAAATAATGAAAAATGTGATGAAATTCATCAAAATAATCCTTCAAATTTTTAATACAGGACTCTACAAACAAGAATAATGTCTAATAGATATGAGTGCCAAATAGTTGTGTTTAGAAGAGAAGTAATGTCTTGTTGCATTGAATCAATAAGGGCCATGGATGTAGTAATACTAATTTGATTAGGAATAGTAGAAGAGGGAGATTGTGTCTTGATATGAAGAGTGTGAACATGTAAACAAGTATTTAAACCACTAAAACATGGTTTGTGATATATTCAAGCTCCTCGAAAGTATCATTATCAAATGGCATATTATTTGTATTAGTATTGGCAAATGAGAATTTACAACAAGATTGTTTGGGAATTTAGAGCTACGATGATTTCCATGGACATCCCAAAGATGATTCTAAATTGTAGAGGCAATTAATATCTAATGTAACACAATGTCTTAATCAACATTAAAACAAATCACTCGTATTATATGGTCAACAATATTACCCCAAGTTGATTTATCCTCAACAATGTTTAGTTTAGGTAATAGCCTATAAATATAGGGGAAAAGATTAAGCCACTTGAAATGTGTCATGATTTTCTACCAAAACTTGTTATTATTCTTTGTAAAGATGAACGCAGAATAATGAACAAAAAAATTCATGAAATCTTCTCAAATGATAAAATTAGAGATTGACAACCTTAATGCATGCAAAGTAGATTAAGTGAAGTCATCTCACAAAACAAAACATTTTCAAGGTAAAATGTCCAAGTAATTGAGCAAAATGTAAAATAACAATGAATTGAATAAAAATTGCTTGAATTAGTTTTCAAAAAAGTGCATGGATAGATTTGAAGAGTACTACAATATGTTTTGAACATTAGCATAATTGAGAATATCGAAGGTATACGAAAAATATTTTAAGCTCTACAGCAAAAAACAAATATGCTTTTTCTTCAATAGGTGATAAATTCTTCCAATAATAAAACTCAATGACGCAATTCCCACTATTGGGGAGTACATGAAACCATCATTTTTATGATATCTTGTTTACAAAAATTGAAATTTTATGCCCAAGTAATGCCCAAAAAAAGTAGCTCCTTTATGGTACAAAGGCTAGGTTTTGGAGTTAAGAAAATAGTACAGGATTGATGTCACCTATTCAATTATTGACATCAGCAATTTTTAATCGTGAGAATATTCCTTACATGCTAGTATATGTCTTTCCCTTGTTGGAATATGTTGTGTTTTTTAAAATGTTCCTTGTCATCAATATATCTTTGAAATATGCCATAAGAGAATGGAATTTTCCTTGACAAGTTATTGAGAAAGTTCTTATGTCCCAAAAATTTGTGCCACCTAGATTTTCCAATAATGGTGTCATGGATTTGCTATCACCTAAATATTTGATTGAATATTCAAACTGGTAGATAATGGGTTGCCCTAACATCAATGTAGCAATTGATTGCATAGAAATGTATATGATGGTTGAGATTTTTTTATTATCAAAATTCACTTCTTTATGTTGGTTTTTAAGCTTTCATTGTTGCATTTCGCCTTCGCAACCCCAACCCCAACCCCAACACCCCACCCACCCCCCCCCCCCCCTCCCCCCAAAACCATCACCACCACTTGCACGCTTGTGCTAACAATGGTAATTTGCTTGCACAACATTGTACAGTCTATATAATATTCAAATTTTTGTACACTATGAAATTTGATGCTCCAAATTTATAAACCCTAAAAAAAATTAACTACTTGGATTTGAGTAATTGAATTTACAGCCTTAGTGTTTTTAACCATTTTAGACTTAACAGTGATGCTTGCTTTGCTTTAGGATGAGTCAAAAAAAATTTGTCGAAGTCAAATTCCAAAAAAATAGATAGGAAGTCATGGGCTTGATGTTGTGATAAAATGTTAGAGTTTATGATGAACCCCAAAGCATGTAGGAATCACTTGCAACGAAAATGCCTATCACATGAAGACAAAAAAAGTGATTGATTGTGTTATACAGTGTTGAGAAGAGTATTGACTCTCAAAAGTAATAAAATATTGAAAAATAAATGTGGATGATTACATTATATAATAATAAATGCTTATAAAAGAAAAGCAAATCTAGATGAAACCCTTGGTGAAGATTAGATTAGATCATAGCAAGTGTCATCCTATGTTATGAGGCAACATGACCTACATATAGAAAAACACTCCTAATTATAATTGATGTGTAATAAAGGAAAAGGGGATCTTAAATTCTTAATTAGACAATATGCTTATTTACTCGAATAAGGAAATGGCCATGATGTGCACATGCTTTGTAGTCTTTGTAATGCATTGTTTGATATTTTGTATGATTGTGATCTTAAATAAACCTACAACAAGAAGAGGTTTGTGGCTACTTACGAGTTTGTTATGAATGACCAAGCCCATTATTCAGTCTTCCAATCTATATAGTTGATTATAAGAAACAAAAGAAATGTGTGTGGTGTTAACCAAAGTATATTTGGAACTATAATAAAAATAATCATTATAGATATTACTCATAGGTCTATGAAGATAAATAGACTAATATGTATACAATGTCAAATAGAAATGGAATACCATCAAGTATAAAAAACACAATGAATTTATAAATACAAATTGAATATGGAAATAAAGAGGAAGGCTATAATACAATCACCTCACACAAACACGAAATAGAAATTTATATAAATCACAAGCAAAAGGTCTTGAAGGGTGCAAGAATAACAAGAAAAACATAAGCAATATAGTAGATTTGTGAAGAAAGTCAGTCTCTAGTATGTTAATGTGATGAAAGAAAATAGGAGCAAAGGGCAATCACTAGGATGGACAATCAAACTAGGAAACTTGCACTTAAATTGTTGTCACACATTGGAAGGAAGGTTGATCTACTAGGCTCGAGGAGGGTCAAGCGCTAAGAGGATGGAAGGATTCCTTTGCTATGTAGTTGAAAGGTGACTTTTCAAAGTAGTAATGGGGAATGCAAGAATGGAAGGAATAAATGAAGTAATTAAACATGCACATAGACCCAAACTGTAAATCTGATTTTGCAAACAAATTTGAAAAACTAGCATAGAGACTGAACTTTGATCCAAATTATAGTACAGAATAGTAGGTATCACGTGTCTCTAAGGGTCAAGGGTGATTAGGAAGTATAGGGCGAGTCACATATAGTTCTATACAAGACAAAATCATATGAAACTTCAGTCACATATTATTCTCTATCTTACTTTCTTGTAATTGTCTCTGCAGTTGCAATGTCTATCATTTGCACATAGAAAATGAGAAAATGGTTGTGGAAAGGAGTTTGACTTGGCCAAACCCCTACTTAGCAATTAGCCTTGAAATAAAATTGAAAATGCTTGAAATAGAAATGAAGTGTGTTGTTAGTAGCAAAGGCTTGATGAGAGAGATAAGAAGTCTTATACCTTGATGATGCAAATGCTTCTTGAGATGAGATCGCAAGTGTCAATGCAATAGCATGACTCTACTAAGACCTAAGAGGACATCACAAAAGACATGTTTGCATGATGATTGTTGATACTTGCCACAAATGAAGGATGAAATGCCTTGAATGTGTAATATGCTTGAATGCTTGAACCTAAGTGGTCTCATAGGAAGAGCAAGAGCACACATCAGAGATGAAACAAGGATCCAAGATCAACCAACCAAGAAGAGAGAGAGAGAGAGAGAGATTACACAAACTAACAAAGTGTGTAATGTTAGGCGGTCCACAAAAAAAATAGATTCTACTAGACAACAACTTATGTTGTGTGGTCTATGAGACAAAAGAGGAGGAAGAGTGGGAAAACAATCTAGCAAGTTGTGTTGTGCTAGTTCCACTCATCCCAAGAGGAGGATCAGTGCAAACACGGAGTTAATGGTCTAGCAAGTTGCATTACGCTAGTCAACCCATCCTAAGGATAACCAAGAAAAGCATTATATGCAAGGAAATCTACCAAAATAGGATTGCCCTAAGGAAATCATTATTTCCAAAGGAATCCACTATATCGGTGTAAAAATATAACCAAGGAAATCTAAAACAAAAGGATTGCCCCAAGGAAAATGCCATTTCCAAAGGAATCCACTATATTGATGCAAAAATATAACCAAGGAAAGCATTGTCTCAAGGAAATTTGTAAACAAAAAGATTGCCCCAAGGAAAATTTTGTTTCCAAAGGAATCTGCTTAAAAATATTGAAAAGGAATTTCCCCAAGGAACGACTTCTTTCCAAAGGAATCCACTATATCTGTGCATAAAGATAACCAAGGAAAACACTCTCTCCAAGGAAGTTTGAAAACAAAAGTATTTCCACAAGTTATTTTTTCCAAAGGAATCCGCTTAAAAATATTGAAAAACAAATTGTCCCAAGGAAAGCATTGTTTCCAAAGAAATTTGCTATATAATACGCAGGGAGTCTACAAATATGCCCCCCTCATTAAGATGACAATACAGGGCTATAATAAGATCTTAAGGAAAATAATAACAAGGTACCCACCTTCAACACAAAGGAAATATCCTTTAGTAAACAATGTACATGTATCCTTAGCCAAAGAGAGTAACTCTTTATAAGCCAAGGAAGAGATAAATGTGTAAAAAGATATCTTGTAACAAGTTTAAAGGGATCTTTAGGAGGAAGAGATCTTTGTTCCAATACATCTACCTCCAAGAGGAGTTCTTGAACAAAAATATCATCTTTGATCAAAAGAGGGGAAGGAAACCAATAATTCACCTTTTTTCCCCATTGCTATGTAAAAAGGTGTTAGGAATGGGAACACTGAGAGGGGGGGGTGAATCAGTGTTCACTATATTTTAAATTTTCACTTTAATCTTTATACTGAACTTAAATGCTTAAGTACTGAATTAAACATTCACATAAACATGAAACATAAAATCAACACATGACACCAATATGGTTACAGGGAAACCCAAATAGGTAAAAACCCCGGTGGGAATTGACACCCACTAATATTCTACACTAGTGTTTTGTGATCCTTGTTAGAAGATCTTTAACCTTGTTAGGATTTTCTTTACAATGCATTAAGTACAGTAGACCTTGTTAAGGGTCGGACCCTGTTAGGAGTCTTTTACAATAGTCCATGTTAGGGGAGAGGAGGCACTATCCAAGAACTCACTACTCAAGTGGTGAAGGCTACAACCTTCTGATCTCAGATACACACTATATCTGTAGGATGAACTATCATTGTGACACTGCTTGTCAAATCAGGTCCTTTGATGCGCTGATGATTTGACCTCTTGCAAAGCTCTAATACATCTTATAGTGTCTTCACACACTTCTTCTCTACTTATCACAACTCTCTATCAACATTCATGCCGAATACAATGGGCGCATCTTATATTTATACACTCATACAAAATAAACAACTAGGTCGGCCCTTAGACCTATTACATACAACGCTTCCAAATGAATTAGCTTAAGCGTGCTTACAAACAAACAAGTATATATGTCGGAAACCTAAATACAATGGGCGCATAGCCTTTACAACATTACATTATAACCGCAAACCAAAATACTAACTATCGGCTTCATGCTCTGTTCTTCACTGGCACACACTGGTTGTGCAACTTCAACTATCTATAACTTTCTCATCCTTGCACATCTGAACATGCGATCTTAGACTAAACATGAATATAGTCTAACCAACTTAACTTCTAGGATGCATACCATAATTCTGTCGTATGCACATGCGTTGATGTTCTGAGCTACAGGAACTCTGTACACTGTCCAGTCTTCAATAATTAACCGATTTCTGATCTTCTCATCAAGTGCGCTGACTCCAAATTGCTATATGACTTTGTTGCCATAATGACAACACTATATCAAGTCATATACATCAATATAGCCAACTTGCCAACAATCTCCCCCTTTGTCATTGATGGCAACAAAGGAATAGGGCCAAGTTGCTAACTGTCCTTAATACAAAAAACTTTTATTCTCTATACATATACTTATATCTCCCTATACATATTATGATCCATATTCTATACACAACTCCACCTTTGACATTAATGACAAAGGTGTTACAAAAAACTTTATCTACACATACTCACTGAGGGAAAACATCCGGATATGCAATCTTTAGGTTCTGGATCTCCTTCTTCCAAAATGAGATCAAAGAGTTTACTATCTGGAGATGGGCACATAATGCATACTGAAGCTTCTTCATCTTCTTCAAATTTTTGGAAGGACCTTGATCATATGTCACCATAGTGGCATCAATCTCCTTGATATTCTGATTCAGAATGTCTAGTGAGGGCCCAAGAGCATTCCTCAACTGAGTCTGTCTAGCCCTTAACCTTGTCATCTCTTTTTCTACCTTCTCAATTTTGTCTATCCGAGTTTGGTAGACATTATTGCACATGTTCACATCTGTGGATGTGTCTTTCACTGAACTCTTCACCTGCTCAATCATAGCTTCTGCCTCTTTTATTTTCTTGAAATGAGCATCAGTAAGCTTGTCGTGATCCATGCATTCTGCAATGATTCTTCTTCCTTGATCTACAAATTCTTTCAAGGATGCTTGACTAGTCTTGAGTGAGCTAAGGTCAAGTGCAAAGTTGTTCACCAACTCATTCAATCTCTTCTTTAGATACTTTTCTTCTGCAACTAGGGATGCAAATTCTTCAAGGCTTGAGAAATTGCTTTTGAAATGTGAGATGATTGTACTCACATCATCAACCGAGTGTATCTTTGACACTTTCTTATCTTCTGGCAACAAATTGTTCAAGATGTTTACTGATTCTACTAGGAGGGGATTCCTCATAACTTGCTTTTCTTTGGCTTTCTCCATAGCTAAGACACTGAACTTAATCAAGTCTTATTCTTTCCATGAGTCCAAACTAGATGTGTCAGGTGTCAAACTTGACAACAATGCTGCTGAATGAGTGATGGGAGTGCTATCCATCATTTCTTGCTCTATCTTGATTGACATTTCATCCTTTTTCTCACTTTCTTTTATCTTTCCTTCTTTGTTTTCTTCCTCTTTTTCTATCTCTTTTTCTTGTTCTTTCTTTTCTTCTTCTTTTTCTATTTCTTTTTCTTCGGTCATTTCTTCTTCTTTCTCATCATCAATCACTACCTCTTCTTGATGAGTGGGAGGTGTGTCGCTGCATAACATTTCAGCTTCTTGTGTGCTCACAAAAGCTTCCTCAAACTTGTCCAACTCATTATCAGTGGCCGCCATGGCTATCTCAACATTATCAATGATAATGGTGCTATCCTTGAGTGACTTTGTTATGGGCGCAGACTTATCTACCTCTGTAGGTGCTACCACTGTAGGCGCTGAATCCTGAGGACCTATAGATTTTATCTTGATGGTCTCTGTTGTTTTGTCTTGCTCACTAGGTGCTTGAGTGATGGGCGCAGACTTAGGTTTCATGTACTTCTCTAAGAATACCTTCTCAAAGGCCTTCTTTGTTTCCTTAGAAATCAGCTCATAGTCTTTGTTCATGAGGTGTAGTGTTCTCATCTTTGTCCTTAAGTGCGGCTTCACCAAATTTAATAGCAGTGACTTTTCTTCAAAAGAACATACTGGAAGAGTGGAATCAAGTGTTTGTTCCCTTATTCTGAAGTCTTCTTCAGTGGATTGTCTCTTCAAGGTATCCATAATCTCCCATACCTTATTTGTGATTGTTGTCTTCAATTCAAGAACTGTCTTCTTGAACTTTATCATGTGTTTGATTAGCATCTCATGAATCTCTGATTTATCAATTTCATGATATTTGTCATAAAACTTGGCTATCTGATCTAGCCTTCCTTATTCTACAACTCTAGTCCTTAACACTTGAAGACTAGGTATGAATCCTACTTCCAGAGGTGACTACACATTTTTCAATTTGCTTCTTGTGGCTGCACTTATAGCTAAGGGGTGATTTGTGGCGGTTTGTTTTCTCCTCTTGGGCATCTTAAGAGATGCATCTATGGATTCAATATCAACTGTAGTAGTGGGCGCAGGACTAATATCATCAATTTTACCCTATTTATCCTTTGGATCATCAGTCTTCTCAATCTTTACCTTTTTCATCTTAGGATCATCAGACTTAGCTTCAACTGTGGATGCGCTCTCAATTTCCAAAGCAATCTTTTCTTCCCTTGCTTTGTCTAGGTTTTCTTGTGTTACTCCATGAATTCTGAGTATCTCAGATGTAATCTTAGAGGCTTTCCTCTTAGTTGTTGCACTGTTTAGTTTTGCATCTACTTCTGTTGTCTTCTCCTCATAAGTTCCCCACCTAGGTTCATTAGGATCTTTGGAGGTTGATAGTAGAACCTATGCATATGCTTCAAGGACCTGTTCCTCTACCTCATAACCAAGTGGATGAATCCACTTAGTTCTTGGCTCAACAACTTCCATACAAGTTGTGTCTGTCTCTACCATAAAGCAAATAGTATCCTTATACTTTTCCACAATGCTCTCTGGAATTCTGAACCTCATTTGCATCTTGACCCTAAAGGTCTTTAATTTGAATGTTACATAATCTCTCAATGTACTCTTAGTGGATGCTTTGTTAGATCTCTGTGGCATGCTTGGAATAGACTTGTCCAAATACAAATCTGATACTTTTCCAACAATATGAAGGTACATGTAAATGATCAATGACCCAAACCTAAATATCTTGATCTTGTCATGCTTGATTGCCTTGATGTTATCTATCAACTATGTGTGCAAGATCTCACACAAGCTGAACTCTGCATCTTCCTTCACAAGTCTAATGGTTGCTAGAATAGTGCCCGCAGACACACTATTCACCCTGCTGGTGTGATGGAAACTGTATCCAAGTATCATAGACATCAATTTGATGTCAGCTTGCTCAATAGGCTCAATTTTCATCCCGCACCTATCACTCCTTGACTTACAAGTTTTCTCAACAATCTTCCTGACATCCTTGCCAACAGAAAAATGACGCCTGTCTTAGAAAGGCCTGTCATCTCATATATCAAGTCACTGGTTATTCTGACCGGCACATCACCTATCCAAAATAGGTCATCATGAATTCTACTCAATAGTATCTTAATCCATTCAGTCTCATAAAATTCATATGTCGTAGCATACTCAACTATGGGGTGATCATTCCACTTAACATATTCATCCATGAATGTTTTATCTAGTTTCAACATGGTATCCATGTGCACCCTTAACCTATCCAACCCTACTAGTTCTTTCTTGCAGTAGATGTAAGCCCTAATGTCTTCCACATGCATGACGCCCCTAGGCATGTGGGAGAATGCTCCCTCTAAATCATCTAGGGTTGACTTAAATGGATGTTTCTTAAATACATATCTCTTCTTCTCTGCAACATCAAAAACTATAGGAGTGGCCATGACTTACTTGTTTAAATGCTTTCCAACTGATCTTCAAGATAATCTGAAGACTACTGAATTGGCACGATGAACTAGGGTTTTTGCAACCGACCAAATGCACTACAAATCACTGATAAATCAATCTGCAAATCTTCACAATAACTTCTAAGGCTCTTTCTTCTCTCCTATCGCTCTAAATTTTAATGCAATGAGTAATCAAACAACTTTCTGTGTACTTAAAGTGAAAATTCTGCCATTAATGCTTGCCACGTAAACTAGGTTGTTACTTAAACATTTCCAAATTTTGTTTTGTTAACAATCAGTATGTGCGCTCTTGCACAAAGGTTCCTTTATACTCTAAAAGCTTAAGTCCAAAGGCACATACTCTGAGGATGAGTATAGCAGCCACACAGAGGTCTAGAGATAAATTAGCTCCCCCTATGACCCTGAGGGCCATTCATCCAGATGTAGAGGGTGCGTCCATTGTGGATGCATCCAATACATTCTCATCAACTTTGTCCTTCTTTCCTTCTGACCAAATCAAGCTCGCATCCTCTGAGGCTTTTACAAACTTGACTTTTCCTTCGGGATCCAAAACTAGTTCTTCGGCCTGTTTAGGGCTTTCTTGACCTTGCATCGTTGATCTACAGAGCCTTGAGATATGTCCAGCCTTGTTACAAGAGTGACAAATGACTGGAGGTCTTATATTCCTCGGCACATTGACATGAGTCACCAATCTACATTGTCTCACTGAGTGACCATTATAGTTACATATCTGACATGTAACATTCTGAGAATTTCTTGTGTTTGTCTGATTCTAATTTCTTTGATCATGTTGAATCCTGTTCTTCTTACTAGTCTTGCAATTCATAGCTCTATGACCAAATTTATTACATGAATAATAGTAACCATTAAAAGGTTTTACCTCTATACAGTTCCTCGCAATGTGTCCATGCTTGTTACATGAAAAACAAGTGCGATCTACTTGCTTGCGCTCATTCTTAGGTGGTCCACCATTATCTTTGGTTTGATCTTCAGTCTTTTCAGCATCAGTAGAGTCCTTTTGTGAGTCCTTTCTTGATCACATGTTGTCAATCTGATTTTGTGCTTCATTATATCCAATACAGCTAGTGTCTCCTTTGGCTCTCCTTGCATACAACTGAGATTCTATCAAATCAGAACTGGTGTGTAATTTTTCAATATGATTCTTTGCTACTTTCAATTCAGACTCCAAGTTTTCTTTGCTATTCCTTAGCTCCAAGATTTCCAAGTTTTCTTGCCTTAGTTCTTCATTGAGTTGAAGGTTCTCTTTGATTTGTTCATTGTAGACTTCCTAATTGTTGATCAGCTTATCATCAAATTCTTCAAGTAGTTCTTTCATAGATGCATTTTCTTCATTCAACTTCTTGACCTTTGCTCCTAGATCACTATTAGAGCATTCTTTCAAATCCTTTCTTAGCCTTTTGATAATTAGTTGTGCATCACTGACTTTTTCTTTTAGTTCTTCAATTTCTCTTTCCGATTTGTCTAGGTTTTCAAGAGCAGCTTAAAGATTTCTTTTCAGATGTTTCATTTCTATTTTTTCCATGATCTCCTCAAGTGGTTAAACTTCTATGATGAGGACCAGAGCTCTGATACCAATTATTAGGAATGGGAACACTGAGAGGGGGGGTGAATCAATGTTCACTATATTTTAACTTTTCACTTTAATCTTTATACTGAACTTAAATGCTTAGGTACTGAATTAAACATTCACATAAACATGAAACATGAAATCAACACATGACACCAATATGGTTATGGGGAAACCCAAATAGGTAAAAACCCCAGTGGGAATTGACACCCACTAATATTCTGCACTAGTGTTTTGTGATCCTTGTTAGAAGATCCTTAACCCTGTTAGGAGTTCCTTTACAATGCATTAAGTACAGTAGACCTTGTTAAGGGTCAGACCCTGTTAGGAGTCTTTTACAATAGTCCATGTTAGGGGAGAGGATGCACTATCCAAGAGCTCACTACTCAAGTGGTGAAGGCTACAACCTTTTGATCTCATATACACACTATATCTGCAAGATGAACTATCACTATGACACTACTTGTCAGATCAGTTCCTTTGATGCGCTGATGCTTTGACCTCTTGCAAAGCTCTAATACATCTTATAGTGTCTTCACACACTTCTGCTCTACTTATCACAACTCTCTATCAACATCCATGCCGAATACAATGGATTCATCTTATATTTATATGCTCATACAAAATAAACAACTAGGTCGGCCCTTAGACCTATTACATACAACGCTTCCAAATGAATTGGCTTAAACGTGCTTACAAACAAACAATTATATATGTCGACAACCTAAATATAGTATGGGCGCATAGCCTTTACAACATTACATTATAACTGCAAACCAAAATACTAACTGTCAGCTTCATGCTCTGTTCTTCACTGGCACACACTGGCTGTGCAACTTCAACTGTCTGTAACTTTCTCATCCTTGCACATCTGATCATGCACTCTTAGACTAAACATGAATATAGTCTAACCAGCTTAACTTCCAGGGTGCATACTATAATTCTACCGTACCCACGTGCGCTGATGTTCTGAGCTATAGGAACTCTATACACTGTCCAGTCTCCAATACTTAACTGATTTCTGATCTTCTCATCAAGTGCACTGACTCCAAACTGCTATATAAATTTGTTGCCATAATGACAATACTATATCAAGTCATATACATCAGTATAGCCAACTTGCCAACAAAAGGGATTACTAATAAAAGGATGACACACTTTAAACCCCTAAGTAAGGTACTATGTTTATAATGGACATACAATTGCAAACAAGGAAGAGGTTATGATTAAGGATACACACTTCTTGCATAAGAGAGAATCCCTAATGAAACAAACAATTCCATGTAAGAAAGGATGTCACATGATAAACAGACCCCACTCCACCAAGGAAAGTGGATTCTTAGAAAGGAATAAGTAATCCATGTGTATATTTTCACCAAAAATTTAAGTGTTCCAAATGATCTATAAATTAGTATCATGTCAAAGTTCTTAGAAAAACAAACCCAATGCAACTTGAATGGAATCGATCGGAGTCTATATGCTCAAGATACAAACAATCAAAGTTTGCAAGAAAAATGGGTTGACTTGATGGCATCACCAAAAGTACAGCATAGATACTAAAAGGGAAATCATCTTAGCAGTGACATGGTAGATTATGACCAATGAGATAGTGCCACATGACACGTGTGGTTGAATAGATAGGGTTTGACCATGTGATGTTTGACTTTGGCAGACGTTTGATCAAAAACATCTATTTGGGGGATTCTTACCCCCAACCTCTCCTTTACCAATCTCCATCATTACCAATGTGCCAACTAATGGTTCTGTTATATGATGGGTGCTTGTTTTATTTAAACCAAACCAACAACCTATTTAAGGTAAAAAGGCAGTCCCCCATATCTCGTGATATGCTCTCCACAAGGTTTTTGGGCTCAGAAGGCACATATTTTTTATTTGAACAGTCATTCCCCCATTTTAAACCAAAATCAAAACAATATAGTCATAAAATTTAAAAATAAACTTGAAATATTATTTTGTTAGACTCGAAATTATAACAGCCCATAATTTTAAGGGGTTAGTTTTATTTTTAAAAGATTATGAGGATTTTAATGTTATTTTTTAAGATTACATGTTGTAAATGCAAGATTTGTAAAATCATATGGCTTTGCACCATATTTGGTAAATTGTGTGCATAAAAAGGAGGCAAAATGGGGATATGGGGGAGTAGTGATTTGGGTGAGAGAGAATTTGGAGAAAAATCTAGGAGTTTTTTGGAGAGAATTCTTGAGAGAATTTCTTTTGGAGAAGTTTTGATAGTGAATTGTTCATCTATATACATTGGGAGCTTGAAGTCAATGTTGTTGTACTTGAGGGAGGAGGACTTTCTATAATTCATTATCGTTCGAGGAGATGTGAAACTTGTAATAGGTCAAAGACCTTGTAATGTTTTTTCTAGAGAAGAATCAAGGATCTACCACTCCATTGGAGGGACCTGGAGATGTAACCAATTGATAAACTTCATTATAAACCTATGTTTTGTCTTCTCTCTTCTGTTCAATTTATCACTATTTGATTTTTATGTTTATATAAGCATCTTAATTGTAATTTCAAGACCTTCATTTAATCATTGTAAAAAGTTATTATTCACGTGCAACACTCCTAGATCATAACACCAAATCAATAAGAGATTGAGAAAATGGAACATTGTCCCTAAAGGGTGGAGGCAAGGGAAAGGATAAGTCATTATGCACCCTAAGTGAAAGATCTTTTATAGTAGACATACACTTCCAAGTAAGGAAGAGGTTATAAACAAGGATGTCAATCTCTTGAATAAGAAAAAGATCCTTGTGTAGAACAAACAAGTCCATGCAAGGAAGTACATCATGATATAAAAGATGCAAAAAATAATGAGATAATGGATCATTTGGAAGGATAAGGAACTGAAGAAAGAACCCTTTCCCCTCAAGTGGAAAGACGAAGCACCTATATGTTGCTCACAAGGAGAGATTGAAAATGAAAGTATAGCACCATGGAAAACAAAAATCCCCCAATGAAGTAAGCTACATAGACTACATGGTGTGGAGAAACATAATAAGTGAAAATAATGCTAGTGCACATTTTTAATATCAAGAAAAAGTATAAGATCTATCATCAAATAAATAAGACAACTATCTACTAAATCTTGAACAATTTGTCTAAATTCAATTCTCAGCAAGAGAACGTTTATTGCTATGATGAAAAAGACAATGAAAGTCATAATTATGAGAACTTTAATTTTTTGGAAAATGTCAAAAGGAAATCAAATTTTGGTATCATATTTAAGTCTCCAAAATATTATGTTAGCCAAGGCCAAATGATCATCTAAAGGTGGGGTAACATCTGTTGTAGTTGGTAAAAGAATTTGTCAACAAGGAGGTTTAGGTTTTTATGAAGAAGAAGGAATGGGATTAGAAGAAAAAATGTTGGCTTGAGGTATAAATCCTATACCTTTTCTAGTGACTTATGTAGGAGGATATATAGGGACTTTTATTCCTTGTTTGTTAATGCCAAGACCTTGTCCACTATATCCTTGTTGAGAGGTAATGTCATTGCCTAAATTATAATGATCCTTTAATTGGGAGGGGGGAAGACGTTCATCTTGAGGTTTATGAATATGTTTTGTATAAGGAGGAATAATTGGAGGATTCATCTCTTTAGAGAGATTTGGAATCCTATCATCATTAGTCACATCCTATTTAGGTTGGGAAGAAGAAGAAGGTTTATCAAGATCTTCATACTTACATAATGTTATTTTAGGTGATAAATCACAAAGGAAATACATAATATCATCATTATTGATAATAATTTGATAACGAGAAGAATCTCTAGGAGAAGGAAGAGGATCCAAAAAAGTTCATAAACTAGCATTAGTCTCTTTCACTAAGGTGTCTTTAGGAGGAGAGGACGTAGTAATCTCTAATGTGGTATTGTTAGGAGTATGATCTCTATCTACATTTGCAAAATAAAAGTTAGTAGAGGTACTAATGTTGTTTATGTCAATGTCATCTTTAGATTTATCATTTTCTACAATGACTCCTGTGAGATCAACATATTCCATGCATTCAATTAAAAAAATCATCATATAACCACATGCAACATGAATAAAATCCTTGAGAAATGAATTGCAAGAGGGAAGAATATTTTAAATTATCATGATTTTATTCAAGAATAACTTGAAGGAATGCAAGCAACATGAAATGCACAAGAATCTATTATCTACCTCTCGTGGTTTTAATAAATGGAAGTAAGGAGGAATGTAATCACATGAGAAATAACACACCAATCTAATTTAGTAAACTTCGTCATGAAAATGAAAGTTGCCTAAATCAAACCTAGGAAAGAAAATCAAATCTAGACACAAAATTTGAATGGAAATTTAAGGACGGTGGGTTTACAAAAATGTGATGAAAAAAAATAGGTGCAAGGGGCAATCACTAGAATGGATAATCAAACTAGGAAGCTTGCACCTAAATTTCCCTCACACATTGGAAGGAAGGTTGATCCACTAGGCTCGATGAGGCTCAAGCACTAAGAGTATGAAAGGATTCCTTTGCCATAGATTTGAAAGGTGACTATGCAAATTGGAAATAGGAAATGCAAGAAATGAAGGAATAAATGAATTATTTAAGCATGTAGATAGATCCAAACTGTAAATTTGATTTTGCAAACAGCTTCAAACAACCAGCGTAGTGACTAACCTATGATCTATATTATTTTATAGAATAGAAGGTATAGGGCCCCTTTGAGGTCCAATAGCGAGTAGGAATTATAGGGTGAGTTTGACTCACCCTATACCAGAAAAATTCAAATGAAACTTTAGTCAAATGTATCTCTTTATCTGACTTCCCTATAACTATCTCCACAATAATACCACCTATCACCTACCCAAAAAAATAGAAAAATGGTTGTGAAAAGGGGTTTGCCTTGGTCAAACCCCTACTTAAGAATTAACCTTGAAATCAAATTGAAAATACTTGAAATAGAAAGGGAGTGTGATGTTAGTAGCAAAGGATTGATGAAAGAGATTACAAGTCTTATACCTCGATGATGCAAATGCTTCTTGAAATGAGATCACAAGTGTTGATGCAATAGCATGACTCCACTAAGACCTAAGAGGACATCACAAAAGATATGATTTCATGATGATTGTTGATACTTTTCACAAATAAAGGACAAAATGACTTGAATGCTTGATATGCATGAATTCTTCTTAAATGCTTGAACTTGAATGACTGTGTAGTTGCTTGAATGCATGACTTGCTTGAGAGAAGATAGGATGTGAAAATGAGGGAAGTAGCCTTACTTTCATACCTCACCTTACTTTCATTCCTCACTCCCTTTTTATATGTGAACACATAATTGTAAAGTAAATCGTGTGAGTCATCTTATGGTTGTCAAAATCTATGATTAGGCCTTGAGCCAAGATTTGGCTACTTGGTTGTCTATGTACTGTGACTTGCAGGAAATTTGAAAAACCCTCTGCGGATACAAGGTTCGAGTATGGCCCCAAATTTAAAAAAATTACAAAAGAAGAATCTACAAAAATAAAATAATTAAAGAGCACAGAGGGAAAAAATAGTCTATTTTATTAAATGCAATTGTACTACACTGCACATATCAGGTCATGTGGCCTGATTTGCAAAACAATTTGCCTCATATTTGACTTCTTTCTAAAATAGATAAATGTAAAGTTACAATTCATCAGAACAACCTCCCGGACATAATAGTAAGGTTAGATCTTACTCTAGATGCTCCCATAAAAAATTTCTCCCCATATCTGAATACAATATCTCCAATGTACTAAGCAAGGTCTCTCCAAAAGGCTATGAAATGGCACTCCAATGGCTCTGATACAATGTAAGAATTATTTTTGATGCAATGTAATAATTTTCCTAAGGTAATATACCAAGATCTAGAACCCAAATAATAACACAAAAGAGAGAAACTATATGATAAGAATAATTTGTATTCTCACCAATATGATTAACTAAATCAATAATAATAAATTAATTGAATTCAATAAATGACTCAACTGGAATACAATACCATAACTGATGGATACTAGAGCAATTTACAATGTAGATGTGTCTGCTTATATAGGTAAGGCAATAAGAGACCATGATAGGGAGTTGATAAGCTATCACCCACACAAGGTGGAATCACATGTTCACCAAAGGTGGATCATCCTCCATTATGAAATGAAGTATGTGCAACATGTGGAGGATTATAATGTGATAAGATCACTAAAGGTGGAGTAAAAACATAAAGTGGAATGTGATAACAAGTATCACCACCTAAAGTAAATTTTCTCCTACACTATGTGCAAATAAAGGTGTAAAATCCTAAGTGCCTCATATATAAATTACTTATTATCCTAAGTAATCTTAAGTAACTTTGTGTAATTAAGAATATTTAATTACACCAGCAAGAATTTATCTTCCTAGAACAAAATTTTGTTGGTTACAGATGATGAATTTATATAAAAAAGACTTGATCCTATTCACCAAGACCTTGGATAAAATCTTGTGTATAGTGTTGCATAGACTAATAGGTCTAAAGTTGCCCATTTTTTTAGGCTCTTGGATTTTGGGAACTAAAGCTATGAAAATTTTATTGATTTTTTTCAATAGTTTATTTGTCTTAAAGAAATATTTAGCTGTCATAGTAACATCATAACTCAAAATATCTCAAAATTTATTTTTAAAAGTAGGGGGAATCCATTCACCCCCAAGGCTTTGTAAGCACCCATAGAAAATATCACAACCCTCACATCCTCCTCAGTAGTTAGAGCCAAAATTTGGCCATTATCCTCTAGCCTAATGGCATCAAGGAGGCAATTTAAAAGTTGATCCTCTAGAATAAAATATCTTATTAGATCATCCCTCAGGCTCTAGATAGTGTTCCTCTTCTTTTGTCTACTAGCATATCTGTGGAAAAGAGTAGAAATCCCTCCCCAAATTCTCTTTCAATTTTTTCCTCCAAGTTTCTTCTTATTCATGCAAATATTGGGAGTAGTCTCCTGAAGCCATTAAATTATGTATACTTTCAAGCCTACAACTTATATCTTTTTTATGGCTTAAATGTCCCCAAAAGTAGACCTATTCCAACCCTTCACTTGCCTCATGATAGCTTCCAAATTTTGCGAGACAATATACGTAATCGACCCTTGAACTAGAGTGTTCCACTAATTTTAAACACAATCTTTAAATTCGGGTGGGAGGCCCACATTATCTCATAATGGAAGGGGAGAGGTCCACTTGGGGGTCTATCAATCTAATATAGAATAATAGGATACTGATCTGAAACAATTCTTGGGAGGGATTTAAGAGTTACATTGCAGCCATTGCCCCACCTAGAAAAAACAAGGAATCCCTCTAACTTAACCTGAATGAGATTATTACCTTTCCTATTCTTGGACCAAGTGAAGGGATGACCCATCAATTCAATGTCAAAAAGTCTATTCCTATAAATGAAATATGACAAATCAATTATGTTGTCAAAGTAGTCCATTAAACCAACCATCTTCGTAGAAGGGGACATTAGTGAATTGAAATCTCTAGCCACCATCCATAATGATCCCATATCATCAAGGATAAAAGAAGAGAGCTCATCCCAAACTTCCTTCCTCCTAGACTAAGAATTAGGATCATACGCATTAAACAAATGTGATACACAACTTCTCAAAGTGAAAGTCATAGTGAGAAAATTATGAGCAAAGGAAAAGATGTCTCATTTTAAATTATTAGGATTCCACATAATCACCACTCCCCTTGAGGCTCCATTATCCTCACTAATAAAGAAAGAGGAGCCTATCCAAATTCTATCAGTAATACTATAAAAAATTTGGCTAGTCATTTCACTTCTTGAAGTAAACGAAGGTTTATTTTTAATTCTATAATATAATTTTTCATAGCATATTGATTTTAAGGACTATTTAATCCACTCATGTTCCATGAAAGGAACTTCATTTCTTATTTTTAGTATTAGTATCTAGGGTCATTTTCCTTACATTTTCCATTTCCCTAGCCATCTTCGTGTGTATTGAAACCCTCACTAAAGGGCATTTTGCCTTATTCTCAAATCCCACATCCACCTTTTAGCTCTCAAGTTTTATTTTTCTGCGTTGTCCATTCTTCTTCCTCTATGGTCGATGGGTTACTAGTGTTAGTTATATATTGTCATTAGTGTCACACATACACTAGGTAAAGGAAGAAAATAGGCTAGTCGGTCAACACATCAAAAAAAGATATCAAGTAGAGCACAAGGCAAAATATTATAATTATGGAACATAGTCTTGACCGAGCACTCATACTGATCTAGATGATTACCAAGCACTAATCATAGTTTAAGCAAGCATTCATATATACCAAGCATCATTAAATTACTGAGTGATGAATGTAGTATATACCGAGTAAACCAGGAAATGACATAGCTATTTGTAATTGTACAAACTACAAGGTAAACAGCTTACACCGATCTAGAAAATGTTTTACCAAGATAGAGGTGAAGATTAAATATGGATGTAATCATTTAATTATTCATGATCCCTATGTAATGATGTTTAGGTTATTAATTTGGATTGTTGATCTTAGGTTTTCTAAGATGTTTCCATAACCCTAACTAGGTCAAAATCATTTGTTATAAGAATTGAAAAGATGTCATTTTGAAAAGTATTACACATGAAGTTGCCTCACATACAGACATCTGAAGATCAGACAAGGTTGTGAAGTTAAATTATTGACAGAGTATTCAAGGACTAAATCATATATTAGATCAGAAGGCTACCGAGAAGAATTCAGAGAAGAGATCCATCACAATTAGGTGATAATAGTAAAGTACTTATCAAATCTGAAATCAGGAAAAGCTAGTTGCTATACACAGATCAATTTAACTATTGCATTCTAACCATTGTGGCTGACTTTAAATCTCTTAACAAAGTAGACTTAATAGTCTTATGTAAAATCTCTTAACTGAGTGCACACTTGAAGAGTGTTGCTAAAATCCTCTAATTAGATAGATCTAGCAGATCTTTTATGTTACTCCTAACAAGGTAAGATCATCAGAAGTGATCAATCTTTGTAGCCTTAACCGGAAACTTTATTTACTGTAGTAGTGAAGCTTTGTGGGTTCTGTCCCCATCGCAATTTGTACCTTCTAACAAGGGTTTATGTGATACCAAAATACTTGTGTTATGTATATGAAGTTTCATGTATGTATATTTGATTGGATTAGAAGTATTTACATTTCAGTTATGTTATTGAATGTATGGAGACAGTAAATGGTACAATCGGTTAATGCACTATTTTGTTTCAAGGATTCAATTGAAAAAAAAATTAGGGTTACTGATTTGCCCCTCCCCTCTCAATAACTCACCTTTCAATAATCCCAACAATTGGTATCAGATCTAGTTCTCTTGTTGAGGAAGTTTAATCATTGAAGAGAAAAAGATCTTAGAGATGGAGAGGCATAAGCTTGATAAGACTCTTGAAAATCAGAGATTAGAGATGGAGAGGCATAATCTTGATAAGACTCTTGAAAATCAGATATTGGAGATGCATATTCTCATGGAACAACTTAAGGATGCAAGAGAAAAACTAAGAGAGTTACTGATCAAAAGGAAGGAATTAGCATTTCAACACAATGAGACTGACTATCAGGAAGAAGAGATAGAAGAATTGTTTAAATGATGTAGAAGCATATCTAATGCATCTGAAGGAACAATATCAGATCTATTGGAAAAATTTCAACACCTTACTGATCTAGTGAAAGCACTGCAAATTGGACAAGAGACTCAAATGGTAAGAATGATTGATGTCATGAACAATGCAAGACATGATGAACAAGAAAGGAATTTGGCTATTGAAGATAGAAGACAAATGACTGAAAATTTGGAAGAAAAGGAATCTAAAATATTGACACTTACTGAGCATCACTTTGAAATATCCAATCAGATGGTTGTTATGAGTCAGTAAATCAACTGAGCAAATAGTGAGCTTGCTAGGAAATTGGAAGACATTGGTCAATTGAGGGAAGAAAATTAAAGACTAAAGAATGAAGTGAAGATTCAACAACAACATAATGAGATGATAAAGAACATTGAAGAAAGTACCCAAAGGATGGATGAATTCCTAAATAGTCAGAGAAGACTGGACAGTACTACTGGTTTAGGTTATACCGAGTAGGGAGAGTCATCAAAACAAGCTAAACAAAATAATTTCTATGCAAATCCAAGGCCAAAGAAACTCTCATGCTATCACTATGGAAAACTAGGTCACACATCAAATGTTTGCCGAAGGAAAGAAAAAGGTATTCCTAAATCTACTCCTAAATTTGATGTTTATTGTTATAATTGTAACAAATATGGACATCAAGCACATGAGTGTAGATCAAAGCTAAATAAGTCACCTAAGAGACACTACATGGAAAGGCATTGTCGTACTTGCAACATGAATGGATATATATCACAGGAATGTAGGACAAAGATGAAGCAAGTCTGGAAATCGAAAGGGAAATACAAGACATATCAATTGAGAAGACAAGGTAATGCTTACACTTAAGATTACAATACTTGGGTTAACTGTACAGCATGTGGTAGATATGGTCACATTGCAGAAAATTGTATGAAATTTTACTGGAGAGGAAAATCTAGAAACTAGATAAATTGAGTATTGATGCAAATGAGAACACCATTGGAGGAATCATGAGGATAAGGAACCAAATGTAGAGAAGAGAAACATATGACAATGCAGGAACAAGCACAACAGTCATTGAAACCTCATCCCTTGGGTTAGGTGATCTCGCCACCTCCACCTAAGAAAATCATGTATGGCAATTGAATTTTAATAAGTTATATCTTACAATAGTTCCTTATATCTATTTCATGAATACCAAATTAGTATTAAATAAGTGCACTATGTAGTTATATGTTTTGAACATGAAATATGTATGGTCAGTAAAAGCATGACCGAGTGAAGAATTGTTAGTCGGTGAAAGTGTTAAGGTTAATCAAGTTGAAGAGTCAACCAAGCAATGTTACTGTTAACCGAGCTGAATTTTCAAAAGAGATAACCGAATGTTTATTGTTAACCGAGTTTTGGTTGGTGAAGCATTTAATACAAAACTTTGAGCGGGAAAAGATTTTTTGGTATAAATATGCATCGAGGCAACTCATTTCTTCACACGGAAAACCAGAGTGAACTAGAGAGAATCAAGAAAGATTTGAGCAAAGAATTTATGAGCATTTCACAGTGATTTAAGCAGATAACGAACCGTTTAACCGATCCAAGTTAGTTCTAAGCGAACTGAGTTATTTACTTATAATTTTTGTGAAACCCTAATTTCTTGAGATGATGGCATCCTCATCTAAGACTGCACAATCCAAGACCGATAGTGAGAAGAAGGTCACTTTGATCAAGTCTAGAACCTATGAATAACCAAAGTACAAGTTACACCCCGAGGTCACATCACAAGTTGATGAGAAAGGTGCATTTTCGAGCATACCGCCTAGGGTTTTACTGATCCAAGATACATGGCCATATATCCATTACAAGATCAATAAAATAGGATATTTTTATCTACAATCCACATATCAAGAGTTATGTCATGATGGAAAGCTAAAGGATGTAAACACACACCTGGAGATCAAGGGTTTGACTAATGCCCTTCACTTCTTGAAGAAGTTCAAGACATAGTAGATTAGGATTGTACTCAGCCAAGTACACAAGGGCAATATGTGGTTGTATGAATCGATTAAGATCACTAAGGACATCAATCAAATGGTCACCAAGTATCCAACAAGTGACAAAGAAAAATCCCTAAGGCACCCACCGAGGAGTGAAACTGAGAAACTGACATGAGTCGAGTGGGATGGCAGAGGCATGAGGATAAATACAATCACTGATCCTGAAACTATATTTGGAGCATATGTAATTGCTTATAATATATTCCAATCTAGCAAACCAAATAGTGTCCCATGTGGAGCAATCGACATAACGTACAAGGTTGTAAAGAAGGGTTTACATCTAGACCTCACCGAGTTGTTGCTAAAGAAATTGGAGGAAAACATGAGGACTGTTCGTGTTGCTAAGTCCAACACATGTAATTTTGGCTCACTACTTGTATGTATCTTTTTCTATTTGCAAAATTAATTTCCATTAGCCGGTAATGTACAGTGGGATGTTAACAAATGGGTCATCATACAAATTGGTGAATTTATAAAGAGTCTAGGATAGAATTTTGAAGCAGTAATGGATGATTACTTCAGTAAATTCAAAGAGAGAATGCATAAGAGAAGTGGGATACTAGCATAGCTAGTGGAACAATACAAAGATGATATCTATTTTATGGTGGACACCGACACCACCTTGATAAAGATATTTGAGACAAGGACAACATGGTTTCCACCCATGGACTATGAACTCGACATTGACTGAGCCTCTAGGTCAATCAAGGAATTACTTGCAGGGCCAAAAGACAAAAATGCAACTAGGTTTGGAACCTATGAAGAAGCAAAGTTAAGAATCAAAATGGATTTAGTTGGAGTAAAAATAAGAAAAAAATCAAAGAAAATGATGGATACTCTAGCTAATAAATTCAGTGATGATGATGAAGAATCAAATAATCTGGTTGAAGAAGCAACCAAGGAACAACTACTTATCAGTAATAGTGAGCATGAAGAAGAGACCGAGTCAGAAAATAAATTCAAGTTGCACCGATGAAGGCAAAAGGAAAGAGGAAACATTTCGAGACCCCTACACGAGTGAGGAAAAGATCCTCTACAAGTTTTTCCCCACCTTTGAAATGTGGACTTTCAAAAATCACAAGGCCAACACCTACAAAGACCTACCAAAAGAAGAAGAGAGGTACTCAAGCATCTACTGAGCCACCTAAGAAGAGGAGGAAGCTAATAAGAGGTAAAGATGATATTGATTCTGATGAAGAGGATGATAATAGTCAATTTAAAGTAGTTGTGAATAAAGGACAATCAATAGATGACATGGCAAAGAACATAAAGGAAACAGGTGGACTAGGTCACCCTAAAATGAATCGGTATGTACATATGTCAACTGAGGATCAGGAAAAACTAGAGGAAGAAATCATAAATATGATGATTAAGTTTAGAAGGTTACCAGTTGAATTTTCAAGTTATATCCCTAAAGAGCTATATGAGAAGGTATCAAAAGATGGACCTATGCCTTGCATACCGAGAAGAAAATGAGAGAACGCTCATTAATTTTGGCAATGCCTAATTTGTTTGTAACAGAAATTGAAGATATGATGAAAAAATATGCAAACAGATTTTTTATGAAAGGTAGAGCACTAAACATATTACGAGGAAAACTTGAAGAAGTGGATGAAGATAGTAAAAATCTTTGGATAAAATTTTTGAAGTCAAAGGCTGAAGTAGACCAAACTACACTTGTATTAATCCCTGAGAAAGATATAAAAGGGAAAGGCAAAGGGGTACACTCAACTACAGGGCCTATACATATATCTAATACTGAACAATCAAATGATGAAACTTATGCAGAAGACTTCTATCAAGCTAGCTATATTGAGGAAGAAAAATAGGATACTCATGAGCAGCTAGTCATAACTGGGAATGACAAAGTGACAATTGAAGATATCATTGATGGAGATCCTGATAACAAGGCCAAAGATGCTAAAGATGTTACTTTTACTACTGCCGAGAACATGGAAGAAGATAAATCTATTGAGGAAGCTATAGTAAATATATCAGGTAATTTATCTATTTTGGTAAAAGCCATAGAAATAGCTAATCAAGAACAACCCGAGGAGCATACACCCAAGAAACAAATGGACACAACCAAAGGAAAGGGTGAAGAAGAAAATAAGGAGGCAAATGAGCCTGAAGCAAAAGAGGTTGAAAATAAAGGAGATGAAACTGTGACAAATGTAGATGCTTCTACAATAGGTACAAGGCCAAAATCACAAGGACCTCAGATCGAGGGTATAGAAAAAGGGAAAGACAAGGAGAAAAGTGTCTCCACCAAGAAAACAAAGTCAAATCCAGAGACTAAAGCTCTAGTTCCAAATGGGAAATCCCCCACATCCAGCACACGGGAGAAGAAAAAGAAGAAGAAACATGGTAAAGGTCTCATCACCTTAGATGAAATCATTTAAATTCCTACATGTGACCCGAGAAACTTAGACCCTGAAGCACTAAGGAGATATGGAGAATTGTGCACAAGGAAGGTAGCACAAGAAAAGTTGAGACAAGAAAGTAAGAACAAACAAGTATTAGAAGATGTGTGAGAAATATTAATGCAGGTTGTACCTGATGTCAATGTTGATGAGGAAACTCCCATCATTGATCATCTTGCAACTTTAACCGGGCACATCAACTCTCTAAATGTTGATGCAAAAAAGAGAATAGAAGAGAGAGTTGAATCAAAGATACAGCTCAAGATTGCAGAGAAAATCAGCCAAGCAATGGAAATAAATAAGGTGAAATTATCTAAAACCATTAATGAGATTGAAAATATCATTCACTTGATAATCACCACTTTGCAAAAACTTTGCACTATCGAGTCCTTCACTGCAGAGACAACTGAAAAGCTAAAGAACTTAGATGAAGATTTGTAGAAAAGTGCAAAAAGCTTACTTACATACCCAAATGAATTCAAAGCACATTATGCAAAACTAAAGCATATACATGGGTTAAGGAATGAGCTGAGAAGAGAAATGGATAAAATATAGAATGAAACAATCGAGCTTCAAGCAGAGTTGTTACCACACATTGAGGTGATGATAAGGCATGTAAAGAAATTTAAAGATCTTGTAGCTACTCCTGAGCTATCTATCGTAGATCATATATTTGATATGCATGCACAAGTTGGTCTGGAGCAAATTTCCCTAGTCAGTTTGAAAGAGGAATGGGAAAACCTCTTTGCCAACTTGAAGAAAACCCATCAATCTATGTTTTATAAGCTGTAACTATATACAAATTTTTGGCATTATTCCAAAAAGGGGGGAAAATGATATGTATAAATATGTATACTTACAAGATATGTATAACTACAAGAAAAGGAGAAGATATGTATAAATAGTATGTATATTTACCAAGGCACATACAAAGGGGGAGTTTACAATTTTGAGTATACAATTTTGAAATTTTGAATAAGGCATACATATGTGTTTTTGTCACTAATGCCCAAGGGGGAGAATGTTAGTTATATATTGTCATTAGTGTCACACATGCAATCGATAAAGGAATAAAATAGGCTAGTCGGTCAACACATCAAAAATAGATATCAAGCAGAGCATAAGGCAGAGTATTATATTGACCGAACATAGTCTTGACCAAGCACTCATACCGAGTCAAATGATTACTAAGCACTGAGAAAAATTTAACCAAGCATTCATATATACCAAGCATCAGTAAATTACTGAGTGATGAATGTAGTGTATACCGAGTAAACCAGGAAACAACATAGCAATCTGTAATGGCACAAATACAAGGTAAATGTTTACACCGATCTAGAAAATATTTTACCAAGATCAAGGTGAAGATTAAATATAGATGTAATAATTTAATGATTCATGATCCCTATGTAATGATGTTTAGGTTATTAATTTGGATCATTGATCTTAGGTTTTCTAAGATGTTTCCATAACCCTAATTAGGTCAAAATCCTTTGTTATAAGAATTGAAAAGATGTCATTTTGACAAGTATCACACATGAAGTAGTTGCACATACGGACATCTGAAGATCAGACAGGGATGTGAAGTTAAAGGATTAACAGAGTATTCAAGGACTAAATCAGATATTAGATCAAAAGGCTATCGAGAAGAATTCAGAGAAAAGATCCATCACAACAAGGTGATAATAGTTAAATACTTATCAGATCTGAAATCGGGCAAAGTTAGTTGTTATATACAGATCAATTTCACTGTTGCATTCTAACCATTGTAGAAGACTTTGAATCTCTTACCAAAGTAGACTTAACAGTCTTATATAAAATCTCTTAACTAAGTGCACACTTGAAGATTGTTGCTAAAATCCTCCAACCAGGTAGATCTAGCAGATATTTTATGTTACTCCTAACAGGGTAAGATCATCGGAAGCGATCATTCTTTGTAGTCTTAACTGGAAACTTTATTTACTACAGTAGTGAAGCTTTGTGGGTTCCATCCCCACCATAGTTTTTACCTTCTAACAAGGGTTTTTGTGATACTGAAATACTTGTGTTATGTGTATGAAGTTTCATGTATGCATATTTCATTAGATTAGAAGTATTTACATTTTAGTTATGTTATTGAATGTATGGAGACAATAAATGCTACAATCGATTAATGCACTACTTTGTTTCAAGGATTTAGTTTAAAAAAATTTAGGGTTACTAATTCACCCCTCCCCTCTCAGTAACTCACCTTTCCATAATCCCAACAACTAGTTGAAGCTCCTAGGGATAGGTATGACTTTTTCGCCTCAAGGGTTACAATTATAGTTTGAAAGGATTTAGTTTTAGTTTAAACACCACCAGTCTCCATAGCATATGATGTTTGTCTTCCAGTTTAACTCAAAATTGATATTTGAATGTCTTCCTTAGTTTGGTCATCCACCTGTTGGGTAAGTATCTTAAATTGCATCTCATGGGAAATGGGGGTTTGTTCTCCTATGTCATGTGGAGATAAATGACTCTTGCATGGTTGTTGAATTCTTTGTTGGGAGTTCCTTATCCTCCTTAGTTTATCAATCCTCTATTTTCACTTCTACCTTTGTATGAATCACAGGGAAAGAAGGGGAACATTCTCCTATTTCATTTTTTATGGGGTTATTTCCCCACCTAAGTTGCTAGCCTTAGGAATAGCTAAGATTTACCCTTCTTCCAAGGTTCTAATTCATGGGATCCTTCTCTCTTCATCTAGAATCATTCTTAAATTATGAGTTGTAATAGGATCTAGCATAGGGGAGCTATTAGGTGAGCTCATTAATTTCAACAAGCCATTAGTGAAAGGATAGTCCTCAATCCTCGAAGTATCACCAACATCTAACTAGTCTCCCACTATGTGTGGAAGTGAAGAGCATTAACCCTTCATCTTAGGTTCCTTTACCACAAGGGTTTTACAGTCTGCTATTATATGACTTAGTTTGGAACATCTTTGACAATGTATGGTTGCATTCTCATAGACCAAAGCTTGAGTCCACTTCCCCCATTTTGATTGTAGGCTAATGAAATTTGGAATAGTTTTATTAATAGAAACACTAACATATAAAAAAGTAAAAAATAACCTGGATTTCACCTGAATCAATATATCTAAAGTCACATAGTGTCCAAATGTGTTACCAATCCATCTAAAGATGTATTCATTTCAAAATTTGAGCGGGAGTCCTAATACTCTTACCCTCACTAGAGTTATTTTGTTAAGATCTATTAGTGGGTCAACCGAAGTTTCCATTTACACAAAGACAAATAATGCTTCCCATAGGCCCATAAACAAAATAGGATCTTGATCAAGTCCTTTTCCATCATGAATTTGAACAAAAAGAGACTTTCTGACATTACACTAGTAGAAACACTACCCTTCAAGCTCCATTTAGTTTTCAACCATCTCTGAACCATATATATAGTTGGTCTAAAGGAGAAAGGATTTCCCACCAAATTATTGCTCATGGAAAAAATGATTCTATCCATTACTACGTCCAAAAGCCTGATTTTCAGTCATTCCTATATTCTAATGTATTCTAAATAATATTATAAGCCACTTGCCTATGGGTTCTATTAACACACATGCCTTTCCAATTTGTTTTTGGGGAGTCACCTTTGTCTTTCCCTCCCTCGTGATTGCTTGAGGAATCTCCAAATATCCAATTTTGAACCCCAAAGAATTTTGTAGAACCTCCCTCCATGAGTGCAGAATCCATGGTAAGGTCCTCTGAGGGTACGCCGGCCATTTTGGTAGGAGTTCCAGGTTGCGGAGGGGCAAAGCCCCTCCATTGTTAGTGACTATATACAAAATAGGGGTTTTGAAATTTGAATTTTGCAGAGTGGGAAGATGCATAGCCGTTCACCAAATATTATTTATACAAAATTTTTATATTAAGAAAATTTCTCTAAATTTATCTAACTATTTGAACTTAGAAAAATTAGTTGTCCCTACAAATATGACGTGAATTTATTATGTTTGGATTTACTTTGATAACATAAATCCACTTATAGTTTAGAATCCAAATTATGATCTCCTAAATATTATGCAAGTGAGCATGATGCCACATAATGTGCATGAATGGGTGTCCACTTGGTTGTCAAATTATCCATTGTACAGTCCAAGGTGACCTATTAAAGATGGAGAGTGCATAAGTGGTTAACGAAGTGAAAAAAAATTGAAATTTCATTTGACACATTTTTCAAGACTATTTGCATATTCTATATATGACTAAATTTAATTTTCATAATATTTTATAAATGTTGTTTTACAAATATTACGAGTGATAAATGGTTACTTAACTAACTTTTTTGGGGAAATATGAATTATAAATGAAATGTCCATATTTCTAGATTTGAATATTTTCTCATTTTGACTATTGATAATCCATATATAATTAAATGTATTATTCTATGGATTGTCTATTATTTTTCTACAACCAACAAAACTATTCATTATTCTTTAATTTTACATGATTTAAACTATATGACTACACAACTATTAATAATTTTTAAAAATGTTTCTTTTAATGAATTTTGTCACTGTATGTTGTGTTACAATTTTTAAAATTTCTTAAGTACTATGAAGGATCTATTCAACTATTATGCTTCAAATTCATTACAATAAGACTCTTTATTATTATTTATTAATATTAACTACTTTCAAATTTGATATCTCTCAATATATTTTACATATATTTTTTAAAATATAAATATGCTAGTTATAAAATAGCTATATATTAATATTTTTTTTAATATATTAATTATAAAATATTTATATAATAATTATATAAGTTTTTAAATATCATGTAATATATAAAAGGCGTGTATTAATAATAAGGCTTAAGTTTAAGTTAGGGAACACCCCACAATGCAACGGTAAGTTGCGAGCCTCTCAATTGGGAGGTCTTGGGTTCAAGTCTTCTTGAGCCCCTTGTTGATCTTGGCTTCGGCCTATTACCTATCAAAAAAAAAAAAAAGGCTTAAGTTTAAGTTAAATGAAAATGTTATAAAAATTTTTAATATGTTATAATATTTTTAAAAAGGTGTGTTTAGATAGTATAACTCTAAACTTTAAGTTAAACGAAGACATTTAAATTTTATGGTTGTAATCACCCAAAAATGGTCAAGAGAAATCAAATCATTAAATTTCAATAAATTTATCCAATTAAATCAAAGGAACCTTAAACCTTAATTGTGTGATTAAGCTCAATCAATTTAATTACATAATTCATCAATACTCTTAAGAAATTAATGTCCTACCCATTTAATTAAATAAAGAGAAAAAATCCCATCACATGGCTAGAGATATTAATATCTATGATTTAATTAAATATCCCATTAATATTCCCTCCAACACATATGCCACATGGCACACAAGGATTTAAAAAGGAATGTCTACTTGGAAAACTTAACAAATAGAAGAAAAGTGCAAGGCTCAATCACATGTTTTTTCTATCTCAACCATCCAATTCAAATTGGATTAATCTTGACCATTCAATTCAAATCAATTCATTTCCCTACTTGAGGATCGATAAAATGACCCTCATTAAGCTATTTAATATATGATTATAAGAATTGCAAGTAGGTCATGCTAGTTTGAGTTTTGAGTCAATTGTGCATTTGAGAGCTCAATTTTAGGAGAATTGCCTCTATTTACATCATTCTAACTTGAATTCATATCAGATTTGATCATGTAGTTGCATCTTTACATCAATTTAGCATCAATTCTAGGATCATCTAGCATAATTCATCTCAATTTCATCATGTATCTTCATCAATTTTCTCAAATATGCATAATTAGGTGCATTTCATAGTAGAATTTTCCATTTCATGTTGTCATTCAATTATATTTCTATGCATTCTAAGAGCAATTAAATAATCTAATGGATCTTCATGACTAGGAAGCAATAGAACATTCTTGAGGTGTTTGATTTGATTTTAATCTACAAACACCTTGATCTAACATTTTATTGAAGTGTTGTATTTGCAGACATATACATAATTTTACACACACATTTTTGGCTTCAACCACCATCATTCTTGTAATCAACTGGCTCATTGATAGTAGGTACAACCTCATCAGGAGAGGTCAACCTAGGAAAAGGATGATGTGTTAAATATTGTGCGTAATCAGTTGTCATCCATGCATCCACAACATCTAGAGCATAGTCCCATATTACAATAACTAAATGAAGATGTTTCTGCTTAGTAACCTCATAATGAATTCATGGACCCCTTAACAGTTCATCCTCTCAAGATCTGACATATGTTTTTGTACCTTAGTTCATGCCCTATACTCAGTTGTACTTCCTTAGTACCCTAGTAATAATGAATTACTCAATCACATATCAAGACGTACCAATCAAATACCTACTCATGAATATAAAGGGAATCTCTCTCTATCCCTCTCTCCACTCCTCGCAATTGAGGTATGGCCTCTACTCCATGACAGTCAAATCATCCAGAACCTGACACCAATACTCCAATTGTCCTAAGAGGGGTTGCACTGTGAAATTATTATACATATATAAGTAAGGCTCCTCTGGCTGCCTAGCTCTTAGAACCATAGGTTTGGTCACCATAAATTTCTCCCATGCCTAAATCTGCAATAATACAACACATGCTAATATTCTCTTGTTGTATCAGTACATCACCTAGTGTAACTCATGGTACAACTAAGCCAATAGACAACCCCAAGAAAAGTGACGTAGGCTCCCAAGAAAGTCTTCTAACAACTGGCCCCAACAACACAGGAACCCTTGAACACTCCTATTTGGTACAAGGAACCCACCAATCAAGCCAGCTAACACTGATGGAATTAGAATGTAGGAAGGCTCCATGTGCTCCCAAGTGATGGTACATTGAACAATATGATCATCTTGAAACACTTGGAAAAGATCCTGGATATTATCTTCACCCTTTTGATCACAATACACTATCTCACCAACAACTAGGATCCACAAAATCCTGTAAACATTCTCAGGTGTCACAGTGATCTTGCATGTTGGAAGGTGGAAGGTGTTATGCTCTAAGTTTCATCTTTAATTAAGAGAAGTCAACAACCCCCTATTCACCCAATACTCGGGCATATATAACAAGTGACCTAATCCACACCGATGAATCACTATGTGGTCATCCTCTGATAATGTTCCAATCAAGCTCAATACTTTTAGGTATTGACCTTGAAATTTCACAATGCCCATATCAATCTATAAAACAAATGGAGCACATATCAAAAATTAGTCAATTCTATAGAAAATCTATAATGGATCCATCAAAGCATCAAAATCATCATCACACTCTATTCATGCACAAATCAAGACCCCAACAAGTCCAAAAAACCCTAAACATCGTGTTACTAGGGAAATCAAACCTAAAATAACAAAAGATAGCCTGAAAATGAACCTATTTTCTAGAAATGAAACTTAAAATCCTAGAAGCGAGATTTTTTCCAGAAATAAGAAAGTTCTTGAAAATGAAGCTTTATATGCTAAAAATATCAATTTAATGACTGCAAATGAGATTTTCTGAAAATAAAAGAAGAAATACCAAAAATGACAAAACAAAAAAATGCCCTAACCAAAAATGACAAACCTTCAACTGGATATGAGACTTCACTTACAGAAAATGAGACAGGAAGTCTTGTATACAAAAAAACATCCCCCAAAAATGACAAAATGACAAAACTGCATGCAAATTGATCAAAAATAGTACGATAAAAATAATAAATTCATAAAGAAGATCGACGGAAGGTTGACATACCACTGCTAGATAATGGGATGGTCGCCAATGACATCTAACAAGCTCAAATCAATAGGTTTCGACCGGAATTTCCATTGCTCTCACCGGAAATTTTTCACAAGTTTCAAAGGGTAAAAGTTAAAATGAATAGTAAAATGGGTAATTTTACCTTATTTAAACCTCTTTTACCCTATTTTTAACCCGTTTTAGTTCATTTTTGGTAACATTTTCATCAAATTAAACCCAAAATCAAGTTGCATCATCAAATTATTGATCCAATTATTCATGAAAATATTATCGGGATTGAAATCAAAACCCTTCAACAAAAAAAAATCATCAAAAATCAAAAACTTCATCAAAACTTTGAAAATCATTTATTCATTGAGTTTTTTTCAAACACATTTTGATTTTTCTCCCGAGGGGGCATAATCAACATATTTGCACATTTGAAGCAGGTTTTGTAATCGAGGTAAGTGATCAACATAATCATAATTTTTTTGAAATGAGAACATTGGAATAATCCAAAACATCAACATCAAATCAATCAAATCATCAATCTTCAACATTAATCAAATCAATTCTTTTATCTAGGGTAGACTTCACAATCGAAACATCAACATTGTAATTTGATCAAATCAAAAAATCAAATTTCTTCAATCAAATTCATCAAATCTTCTTCAGTAATCAAGTTATATGTCATCAAATTAAAGCTTATTATCAACCAAGCAACATTTTCAATTGAATCATACCGAATCAAACTGGATCACATCAAGGGGCATTGTCAATTTCATCAGGAACCATATCAAATTGACAATATCATTATCATCATCAGATCAATAGAGATATATCAATTTCATCAAGAATCATATCAAATTGATAGTGTCTTTGTCGTCATCAGATAATCAGTGTTATCAAGATCCATATCAAGTTGATTGTCTCAATCAGAATCTTTTGAAATGAGTGATTTCATCAAAACCCATATCAAATTACTTGTTCTCATCGACATCAGTATCTTCAATGTCACTCTGATGGTAATCAATTTCATCATGATCCATATCAAATTGGTTACTTTTTCTTATCAATATTGGTAGCTTAAGTCTTCTTCTTGTAGGTAATCAATTTCATTAAATCTCATATTAAATTGGTTATGCTAGTTTCAATCAATAATCTCTTGGTGGACATCATACTATTATGATTAGTTTCATCAAGATTCATATCAAATTGTTCACTATTATCTTAATCCAAACATTAGTTTTCTCAATTAGACATCATACATCAATGATTCATCATCCTATCAGATCAGTTCAAGAATCAGGGGCAATATCATATGTTCTTTGAATCAACATGCTACCCACACATCGATTCAAAGAGGGAAAAATATAATCACCCAAAAATGGTCAAGAAAAATCAAGTCATCAATTTTCAATAAATTGATCCAATAAAATCAAAGGAGCCTTAAACCTTAATTGTGTGATTAAGTTCAATCAATTTTATTACATAATTCATCGATAGTCCTAAGCAATTAATGTCCTATCCATTTAATTAAATAAAGAGAAAAAATCTCATCACGTGGCTAGAGATATTAATATTTTTCATTTAATTAAATATCCCATTAATATTCCCTCCAATGCATATGCCACATGGCACACAAGGATTTAAAAGGGAATGTCTTATTGGAAAATTCAACAAATGAGAGAAAAGTGTGAGGATCAATTACATGCTTTTTCTATCTCAACCATCCAATTCAAGTTCGATTAATCTTGACCATCCAATTCAAATCAATTCATTTTCCCTCCTTGAGGATCTATAAAATGCCTCTCATCAAGCCATTTGATAGATCATTTTTAGAATTATTGCAAGTAAATCATGGTAGCTTTAGTTTTGAGTCAATTATGCATTTGAGAGATCATTTTTGGAGAATTGCCTCCATTTACATTATTCTAATTTGAATTCATCTCATATTTGATCATGTAGATGCATCTTTACATCAATTTAGCATCAATTCTAGGATCATCTAGTATAATTCATCTCAATTTCATCATGTATATTCATCAATTTTCTCAAATATGCATAATTAGGTGCATTTAATACTAGAATATTCCATTTCATGTTGTCATTCGATTAGATTTCTATGCATTCTAAGAGAAATCAAATAATATAATAGATCTTCATGACTAGGAAGCAATAGAACATTCTTGAAGTGTTTGATTTGATTTTAATGTACTAACACCTTGATCTAATATTTTATTGAAGTGTTGTGTTTGTAGACAGGTACACAATTTTACACAAGCAATGATGTACATAACACACAATAATTTAGATTATATATAGGGGGAAAATGTTATAATATGAAAATTAATTACATAATTTTTAAATACATTTTTAATTAGCTTTTAATCTTTTATATGTCATTTTATTTTTAATTTTTGAAGTTTGGTTTCATTTGTAATTTTTAATATAAATATTAATATTTAGTTTTTATAATTTTACTATAGGCTATTTCATGATTTTCTTTTTCTTTTCTTTTTTGGAAAAACTTTATATTTATATTAATAATCAACTGGTTCAAAAAAGGGCTCTCGGAGTAAAGAACCAGGAAAGAAAAACTTCGTTTGTTACCCATCATAATACAAAGATCAGAGAAGTTTGATCTTTAAATAGATACCTAAGCTACCCAAAACCCAAGAGAATTTAAGGGCCCAATTGAATCTTTAACAAATATCCCCCAGATACAATGAGCATGCATATAATCATGAGTTTAGAGAAAGAGCTACAACATCCACCATATTTATAAAAAATTAGAGAAGATTATTCTATAAACAGGTACCTAAGCTACCCAAAACCCAAGGCCAATCAAGGGCCCAATTACATCTTATATAATTCTCCCCAATACACTATGTGCATGCAACTAGGCATGAGATTATATCGAAGAACAAAATTGGAACTGAATACCATCCTAGCAAGGAGAGAATCCAAAAAACTAGCCCACTGAAGAGAAGGATAAAGAGTTGTTGGATGATGTAGTAGGCATAGAATGAATTTAAAACAAAATACCCCTCCATCTTCTTTAACATCCACAATGAACTTTGAAAAAGAATCCATCGTACAACTTTATTACTTTCTTCATTTTATTTTATTTTTCTTTCTCTTCATTTTTGAAGTGTCAATGATGACGCAGCTACCAGTTTGGAAACCAAGGTGGTAGCAAGAGTTGCCCTTAGCTTTTTCACTTAATATGGTTCTAGATTATCACACCATACCAACTCATAGAAGTAATTAATAAGGGTTTAATGAATAATGATGCCTCCAATTCCAATAAGATGCGTAATCTACTCCACTATCTTGGGTTGTGAATTAATATCACATCAAAATCTTATACAATAAGTGATGAAATACATGCCTTAAATTATTTAGTAAATAAAGGTGTACAAAACCTTTGTTATCCATATGGATGAGCAGCCAAAGCGTGCAGAGTGGTTGTTCATGCAAGGAATTATGACTTTGAGAAAGGCAATTCAATATGACAACAATCACTTCTCAAGGAAACCTACCAAATTCATTAAATGAAATGTTTTCTATAAAACTCTTGTTTGGCTATAAATGGGGTCTATCACCCTTGAAAAAATCATTCTAATTTTGAGTTTTCTATGTGAGGGTGGGTAATAGTGTTTAGTAGAGTAGTTTTATCTTATCCATGGACACTCCCATGAGGCTTACTACTACAATAGCTCAAAATTGCATCTTGGGTTGGGTTACAAATACTAGGTTGAGTAGGTTGATGAGTCTAAATGATGAATTCATCCTAGCAGTTGTAAAATGGGTCCTTGGGGATGACTTCTTCAAAAGTGATGATAGTTACTAAGTAAAAACCAATATTGTGTTGCACTTTATAGGTTCCTTGTTGGACTTGGGTGAATCCAACTCCAAGATTAAGCATTTTACCAGAGGCTTATTTGGGGATAGCTACTCTAAGGGCCTAGAGGAGGTTTTGAGGGTAGCATAGCTGAGACTTTGGATCCCACTGGCTATGAATCTAAGGGTGTTCCTAGAATGAGATGTGATGGTGCCTCAGTGGCCCTTTGTGGGAAATTTTCAAATGGTAGCCATCTCAGAGCATAGGAAGTGGGTTATGGATCATCTTTTCTAAAAAGGTTAGTTCATAATGGCTCAATTGATTAGGGTTGGTTAGATGAGTGATGTGCTATGGTGATCTTTGAGTGGGACTGGGATTATAGTAATGACAAGTTGGAAGAGGGGGATCCCTAGCCATATGATGAAGAAGAAGACACTGTAAATGGCTCTCCTACAAACTCCCTAGATCTTGCAAACAACTATCCCATCACAATGTCAACTTCCATGTGAAAGATAGAAAGAAAAAGTTACTCCTTTTTTCTCCTCTATAAAAATGCTCCGATAACGTAAATATAATGTACACAACTTTATGCATATGAATATATATATATATATATATATATATATATATATATATATATATATATATATATATATATATATATATATATATATATATATATATATATATATATATATATATATATCATGTGTGTTATATTGCATGGTTTTGGGTCTTTCCTTTGATTTCCTTGTGCAAACATTTTTATGAAGTGCATGTCATTAAAAATAGAAATTAAGAACTAAAGCTTGTTCATAAATGTAAGGAAACTACCTTTATTTTCAGAAAATGTACCAAGTATGAGGAACTTTGTTGTACACAAAAGAAACTTCATTTAGAGGATGTCTATTAAAAATGACTAACAATCTAATGTGTTTGTTCTGAGCCTTTCCATGTTTTCTCTTAGCCAAGAATTTTGGTTGCATGAATGCCCCCTAGCCAATGTCACCTTGTAAAAATCTATGTCCAATCGCACATTGGCAACAATGTTTGGTGACCTTTGCATTCATCACCTTACCAAGGAAAAATGCGTGTAAAATGCACTTGACAAGATGAACTATACAAAGGGACCTACCTAAAAAGGGAAATCTTGCATAGTAGCACTTTGTGGAAATTAAAATCATCCTACCTACTCTACCCTAACCGATTACTAAACTTATTAGAGTGACCCATCAACTAGATTTCAGGAATATCTTCCCCACATACCTAACTTCTTTTGTACAGTATGACCTTTTATACTTTGGGATGGGAATAGGGGAAGTGAGTAATTATACACTTTTATTTCTAACTTACTAGGGAAAGTCACATAATCATAAATGGTGAGACCATTCCTAGTGTCAAGGAGAAAAAATGACTCATTAGGGTACTAATCTTGTATCCTGATGTGGACATGACTAGGGTTGATTGGTGAATGAGAGGATCTACCTAATTTCTGATGGGACATCCACATGCTAGTAGTAGAATCTCTTTGACAAGGCTCCAAACTAGGGTCTCATTTTTTTTGTGTTGTTGAAGTCGATATCTATATAATGCCTTCTTCTGCACTCTTTTATGGGAAAAAATTATCCTCCAAAGATAATTAAAATAGGTCAAGCTCATCCTATAACTAGGAATCATCTTTCTCTCCTACGACCTCTTCCTGGCTCAACACATTCTACATTGGGCTCTGATTCTCTATGACTTCCTTGCTTGGAGTTTCCACCTTGTATAAAAGGGTGGGTATTGATTCAAGGTCTTGATAGGAGAATGTAATGATAGTGAATTTATCTTCCTCTACATGTGGTTTCTTGTTTATCCAAATGATTGAGCATCCTTCCTATAACAAGAATATTTTGAGGATAATGTCTTCAGGTGGCAAAAAATCCTCCAAGAAGGGTATGTAGATACTTTCTTTGAAACTAAGGGATGTCATCTTTAGAGAAAAATATAACTCGCCATTCTCCTTGGACTGATATGTAGCCTGAATATTTTTAGGTCCTAGGTCTATGTGACCATACTAATGGTGTTTTGCTTCAATATCCTCTATTTCTTCTTGGAAGTGGTGTGAGATATCCTGAGAATGATCTCCATGTGGTTATTTTTTGAAAAGAATAGGGGAAACCATGGGTTGAGATGGGTCTTCATACTTCTGGTCAAAATGTTTTGTGATGGAACAATGGCAATCATCTTGATCCATGAGGCTCAAAGAAAGGCCTCAAATTCTTGCATAATTTTTATTATGCTACAACATAGTTTTCTTTGTAGAGAACCTCTTGAAAGCTAAGTCACAAAAGAGAGCACTAACTTTTAGAAATCAATATAAATATGGTCCCACCAGGCATACAAGAAAATATTGTTGATCCCTAATAAACTCACACCTAAATAAGGACAACTAGAAAGTTCTGCATATGGGGGACTGAGTGTGTTGTGCAAAACAACCTCTAAGGTTTTAGAAGTAAACTCTTTATTCCTTAACTCAGAAAAGGGAAAAGGAACAAGACAAAAGTATAATCTGTACTACAAGGTGATGTGCCAAGGCTTTCTCAATATTTTGTAGGTTCATAGAGAAACCTCAAAAAAAAAATAGAATATGTTGTTCCAAGGGTCTTTCATTTGGGTATGGACATGGTGCAAGAGCAAGGGTTGGAGTAAGGGAAGAGGGTCCTATGTAGATGTAAAACTTTTTTGTAAGAGACACAGTCTACGAAAGCTATCTCTAAAAGGAATACAACCAAGAGATACTAGTACTCATACCTGATTGATCTTCTATTTAGGGATGTAAACCTTATGCAACACAATCCATTCTTTAAAATAAATAAAAATAGAAGAGAAAGACAATTGCATGATCCATTAAATCTCAGAGTAATAAAATGACATAAAGGCCATCGTATATAAATTGGGCTAGATGTAGAAGGAATCAATATAGTACACTCCAATTAATAAAAAGAGAAAGGTGACAAAGGCATAGTCTCCATGCTTTATTAAGGTTAAACACGTAAAGGTTGGAAATCAAGCCACAAATTACATATGTCATAGTGTACATATGTTCTATATATATATATATATATATATATATATATATATATATATATATATATATATATATATATATATATATATATATATATATATATATGTATATATATATATATATATATATATGTATATATATATATATATATATATACATATATACATATATATATATATATACATATATACATATATCTATATATATACATACATACATATATATATATATATCTATATATATACATACATATATATATATATCTATATATATACATAGATATATATCTATATATATACATAGATATATATCTATATATATATCTATATATATATATATATATAGATATATATATATCTATATATATATATATATATATATATATATATATATATATATATATATAGATATATATATATATATATATAGATATATAGATATAGATATAGATATATATATATAGATATAGATATATATATATATATATATATATATATATATATATATATATATATATATATATATATATATATATATATATATATATATATATTTATTTATTTATTTATTTATTTATTTATTTATTAACCCATATAAAGGTCCACTACAAGTACTCATACCTGATTGATCTTCTATTTAGGGATGTAAACCTTATGCAACACAATCCATTCTTTAAAATAAATAAAAATAGAAGAGAAAGACAATTGCATGATCCATTAAATCTCAGAGTAATAAAATGACACAAAGGCCATCGTATATAAATTGGGCTAGATGTAGAAGAAATCAATATAGTACACTCCAATTAATAAAAAGAGAAAGGTGGCAAAGGTGTAGTCTCCATGCTTTATTAAGGTTAAACATGTAAAGGTTGGAAATCAAGCCACAAATTACATATGTCATAGTGTACATTATATATATATATATATATATTCTTTGGGAAACCATTAGCATTTATATATAATTCTCCCCTAGGGATCGAATAAAAATGCATGCCCTTCAAGATTCGTTATAATTTGACAAAGGCAGCTCATGTAGAGGCTTTTCTAAGTTGACATTGATATTGGTTTTAGGCTATCTATCTTGACTTCTATCCTTCAACCATTTTGGGGTGGTATCAGAAGTATTTTTAACTTTTTCTTTAAAGAAATAAAGTAGCATGAACATGTGGGGAGTGGGTCTTGTGCCTTTGTTTTGAATGGGCTTGACCGAGTGGGACACATGTCAAGATGGTGGATTTTCTTGTCATTTATTTGGGATAAATTCACCAAGGATGCATAGTGACACCATGTGGTGATGGGGATAGCGACTCTTCTTTCCTTAGCCTATGGTGGTTAGCTGGGAGGCATTGACAGAAACCACAATTAGATATGAATTTTTTGGTTAAGAACTGACCATTTTAGATATGGTCTACACCTAATTTCCCCCATTTCTCTACATCCCCCTCCCATCCTTTCTCTTTATACCTAACTCCATCCTTCATTCCCTCTCTCTACCTACATCTTAATTTTTTCTCTCCCTCCCTCCCTTCTTCACTCTCTTTTCCTACATTCCCCTTCTTTTCCCTCCCTCCTTCCCTCTCCATACTTTTGTCTCACTTACTTGTCTCTATCTACCCTCCCTCTCAACTTATTTCTACCTGACCTCTCTCTATATATCCCCTTGCCTCTCTACCTTTATCTCTCTATTTATAGAGAGAGAGGAGATGGAAACAGAAAGGGGATGATTGATTGAGAGGTATGGATGGAGAGAGGTAGGGAGGTGAGATACCTAGAGGATAAAGTAATGAGATACCTCAAGGGAGAGAGAGGTGAGAGAGATGGGGTGAGAAATGTATGTAATGAGACATGGATGGACAGCTAGAGAGATATAGAGATAAGGATGAAAATACTTAGAGAGGGTAGAGATAGAGATTTAAGAGATAATTGAGTGAGGTATAAAGTACACAATCAATAGAGATGGAAAGAGGGACATAGGTAGAGATTTGAGAGATCGCATAGGGGAAAGAGAGGGGAGAGATAGAGAGGGGGAGAGAAGTGGATGATGAGACATGGAGGAATGGGTAAAGAGGAAGAGTTATTGTATATTAAGGTTCATTAATTTTAATTCAAGTTGATAAACCTTAATTAACCCTAAAAAAACTAATAAACACTAACCCACTCTAACATGCCCTCATAATACTAATAAACCTTAATAATTCCTAATGAACCCTAATGTACTCCAATCTTGAGAAACATAAATAAACCCTAAACCTAAGTAATTTTTTATTAACCTTAATAAATCCTCAAAAATACTAAAAAAAAATTCTTTAGATACCTCTTTCTTCCTTCCTCTAAAGGGGGGTAGCTAGGTAGGTATAGAGAGGAAAGTAGAGAGAGAGGGAACAAAAGATATGGAGGGAGGTAAGGAGATAGAGAGGGGAGATATAAGTAGAGAGAAGTGAAGGGAGATGAAGATGGATGTGTGTGTGTGTGTGTGTGTGTGAGAGAGAGAGAGAGAGAGAGAGAGAGATTTAGTATTTTTTAGTATTTATTAAGGTTAATAATATGGAAAAGGGGGAAAGTGAGGTAGGGAGGGAATGCAGGGAGATAGAGAGAATTGGGAATATAAGGATCAAGGGGGAGAGAAGGAGAGAGGAAATATTGAGACAAGTAGAGAGAGAAGGAGGGAGATCAAGTGAGATAGAGAGGGGAGAAAAGTGACATAGAAATAAGTGAAGAGGGAAGGATGGATCTTCCATGTCCACCATAAGATGCTATCCTACCAGATGATCCTATCATTTCTTATATTCCAGCTTACGATTCCATTATTCATCCTATCTCTCCTCATGATCCCAACACCTTTGCACAAGTTTTTCATGAACCCCTTATACCTCAAATGGGTTCCTCTACTTTCATTTAGACTAATCCACCTCATGCTCCTATTGTTTCTTTCATATCATATATATCTCAAAGTGAACTCGCGTCTAGTAGAAAATATCTCACTAGTCAAATCATGTATTATCAAGTAAAAGGGTTAGAGCTCCATGAACAAGGTATATTAAACCCTTCCATATCAAATAAAATTTTGATGGCCATGGTAACAATTATATATCTCATTCTCAAGATGATAGTACCCATGAAAAATATAAATCAAAACATACTCCTTCCCCTTCATCCCTTTCATACATCTTAGGTCCATATGTTCCTCCATTCACTAGCTAACAATCTAGTGATCCTTTCCTAAATAAATATCAACAAAGGAGCACATCTTTGAGAATCTTCCACTCATTCAAAAGGCCTCCATACAATTCTTGTCCATCCATGAATATTATTCCTTTTCCAAGCAATTTGGATGCCAAGCATTAAGCCCATAAGTCCATGAAACCAAATTTAGTCAAGGATCAACATGTCTAATCGAATCAACATGTTAAAACAAAGAAAAATATGATTTAAAAACAAAAATAAATTTCCAAAAGGCTACAAAAGCCAATTAAGAAAAAAGAAAATTCAAAATCCATATGGTTTCCCAAATTCATCGTAGAAGTAATGCATTCCAAGGACCCACAAAAGAATGAAAAATCAAAAACCATGTGGATTCCTAAGAGGCTCCTTGAAGCACATAATCCTTAAGAAAAGTCAAAGTTGGCATCTAAAATTGCTATCCCTCTATCTAAATACTGCCAACCTTCCAAATCAATTTTGGGTCCTTATGTCCCAAAATCCATATCCATTCCTCTATTAAATATATAATCTCATTTTCCTCCACCACTCCATCACCCTCAAGGTGTGTTCCAATGTTTGTCTTTCCCACATTCCCATCCACTCAAGTGGAAGTATTCCTACACTCCCTCCATTATCCAACACCTATTTTTTAGCTTTTCATCCATCCTATCCAATCCTTGGCATAATTCCTTATCATGTCCCATTGAATCATCTATTTCATATCCCTTTGTCATGACCTTATTAATGTCTTTGAGCATACCATTAATAGTTGTGATATGTTATTTGCCTACCTAGAGGTACGTTGTCTAAATGATGCAATAATCCTCATTCAAAATTAATGCATAAATACAAGTTAGGCATGTCACAATATGAATACACAGAGTATAAAATAACATAAGACAATAGATGCAAAATGATATGTCTTGTATTGCATAATAATTTCCTATCACCAAGATTAGCTGCCCCTTTCACTTGTTCCAAACTCCATACAAATTGACTCGACATGATTGGTTAAGTCTCCAACCATAACTAACAAATGACACAATTGACACCCCTTCAGAACAATGTTTTATTATTAACTAACAAAACTCTTTGTTAACTATTCATGGCATAATTTCCTCCTACATTATCCCCCCAAAAATAAAAATTCATCTTCCAGATGACAAGTATACATCAAGTAATATCTAGGAAGACTAATGACAAGAGTGTAGATAATGACTTGTACTACACAAACTCAAAGTTGTAGTGTAGTTCAAAAATAAAATGCGGGTCAAGGGGAAGTGCCCCTTGTAGGAGTCTGGAAGTAGCACCCCCAATGGAGTTGAGGGGAAGCACCCCTCACGGGGGTCTGGGGATAGCACACTCAGTAGGGTTGAGGGGTAGCACCCCTACCACCAAGACAAAATTAGCACCTTCAAAACCACATAGAACTCCATGGTGCATACCATTTTCTTGATTTTTTTTTCCATCTCTCCTCTTCCAACTATCATTCCTTTACTTCCAACTATCATGGTACTACTAACTCCACCGCCCACGGTGCCCACTAGAGTGTCTAATGTTCTATTACCAACCGTATGCACTATACGAACAACTTGAGAGCACTGGTGCCTACAAACCGTACAAACTATATGGTCCAAATCCTCTTTGTTTCATATGACTTCCATTTTTTGTATCAAACTTTGATGCCCCCTCACCTTTATGACTCTTTCTCCATACATGGAAGTTCTTTGTCGCTTCGAGCGTATGGCTCTTGCTCTGTACGATGCTAAAGTTTCCTACCTCCTCATACAAAAATCTTATCCTCCAGGAATACACTCCCTACTCCATGTTGTACTTGACATACAAGACTGGCAGATGTCTTTCTCTCTCTTGGTCATAAGGACACATCATCTCCCTATCATTGTATGAACTATGTTCACTACTACTTCCATACATTTTGTACGGCCTATAATTCCTCTTCTTCAATTTTCTTTCCTATCTCCAAGTACTTCAACCTCTCATTTTTCCTTCCTTTCTCCCATACAGGTAACCCCTGTATCATGTACTATAGGGATATTTCTCCTCTCACTTGTATGTCTATTCCTTCTTTCTCCCATCTTCACTTAGTCTGTACATTGTATGGCCCCTTCTTCCTCCATATAGATCATATGGTCTCTACTTCTTCCTTTGTTCATATAGATATCTATCAACTATCCTCTCATATGCATGGTATGTTTGTGTTTGTCTATACGAACTCCTTCCTTCCCAGCGTACATACAATATGATTCCAACTATGTTTTCTTCCAAATGCTTTGGTCCTAAGTCGATGGTTTCTTGTAGATTTGGTTTTTTCCAAATGTTTTGGTCCTCAATCGATGGTTTCCTATAGAATCTTTATCATGTTGCAACCTAGGTGGAAAACTTCATAATCCTCCATCTGCCAATGGAACAATCTATTTAGTGAACTCGTTTCATCTTTCAAACAATCCCCTAGTCTCAAAACTCCCTCATCATTCGGTTTCATTTATCTTTCCTTGCCCAACTCTCCTCCTTTAGACTCAAAGCTTGATGCCAATTCTTGGCTTACCTCCTGATTCTATAGGTCGATGACATAATTATTTTCATCACTCTCGATGGAAAGGGTATCCTTCTTCCGATTGTGGTTGGCCTTCACTGTGATGAGCCAAATCCTACCAAGGAGAGTGCCATACCCCTTCCTTTCTAGGGTGATGACATCAAAATCTAGAAAGAACTATTGGGTTCCAATAACAACCTTCTACACCATAAGTTTCCTAATTGGTTTTATACCATCTTGGTTAGTGCCTACCAAGTGGAATTTTGGTGGACAAAATGTAGGTTTACCAAGGGTCTTCCACATTTCTTATGGTAGTACATTTATGCCTGATCCTCCATCTAAAATAGTGTTGGTATACGTGTGTACCATAATTTCTATTTCAACCACTATAGGTGTCCACCCAACACCCACTACCAACAACATAGGATCCATAGAACCACTCAAGGTAGTATCTTCTGCATCTTTTTTTCCTATCTTATTCACCCCATGGTTGCTAAAATCTTAGTTGTCATTAGTGTCACCTATATTAGTGATTTCCACCTTCAATTGTGGTAGTGTCTCTAGTAGGTTTTCCACTCGTACTGGGACCATCACCTATAAAAAAATTTGTATGATGTTGGCTTCTAATGCTGACCATATAGGAGTACCATGTCACCTTTATTCTTCCTCTATTTCCAATTTTGTTTCCATTCTAGCTTCCTTCGACCTTTCTTTCTTTGTACGTGGATCAGGATACGTGGCTTTTTTTGTCTTGAACCTTGTTAATGCCAAAACCTCCTCCTCAAATCCTATGATGTTTATCAAATGTACCCCCTTCCCCTTAGGGAAGTAAGTATTCTCATGGTTACCAATACCACACCATTTGAAGAGCATGATTTTGCATCCTTGCATGCTCTAGCAGTCTCGCACGAAGTGACCCCACTCATTACATGTGCATCATTTTATCATGGGTTGTCCCTTCGCATCATACTGGATACAGTTTCTTGGTGTGTTGTTGTTACTATTACTTTTTCTTCCTCTTTCATTGTAATGGTACCCACTAGGTGAAGCATTATAATTCTTTTGTTGTGGTGGTGTGGTGGGCAGAGTTGCTTTCTCTCCTTGGGTAAAGAGCACTTATGTGCTCCTTATTTTTAGGTTGTACAGGAACTCCTTAATGGATTGTCTCAGTACTTGGAAAATGTTGCAGAATAGTTTCTTGGGATAGTTAGCCTTGGTTTTCACTTTGTTCTTACACTCGGTACACCATAGTTCCTTTTCTTTTCCTTCCTTGGAAGCTTCCTTCTCTTCTCTCATTTCTTCATCATCCTCATCATGTCCTTCTGAAGGGCATGTATTGTATGAGACTCCCCTTCTCTCTCGCCATCTATACTATCATCGTCGCTATTTTTTTTCTTTCCTTTTGATGTCTTGTTTTCACTTTCAATGTTCATTGCCCTATTATAGGCTTTTTTGTACAAAGATGGTGGTACCACCTTTATTTCTTTTAGAGGGAGAGGTTTATGCCTTCAATGAACCACCTTTTCTTTAAGCTATATGTTGGTTATTTGTCTAACTTACTAATAAGTTCTTTTAGATTTTGATAGTAGAACCATATGGTCTCATTTTTCCCTTTCTTTGTGTTGTATATTTTTTCTACCACTTCGTCATTATCACGAAGCAATCCAAACTCCTCCTAGAATACTTTTTTAGGTCATCCAAAGTCACCTTGTCCCTTGTTGGTAGGTAAATGTACCAATCAATTGCAATCCCTCATAAGGTGGTAGGAAAAGTCTTTAACCAGTAGCCATGGTCATCCTAGACATTTTCTTCCCATATTGTTACACATGTTTTATAGTGGCAGACCAAATCCTCTAATCTCTCCCCACTGAACTTGGGCAGTTTCTAATTTTTGGGGAGGTTTGTCATTTTCCATGTATTGTAGGTACCCTTCACATTATTAGACATTGGTGGGTTGGTTCCTCCTCCACATCCATGTGTGTCTTCTGCACCTCCCTCTATGCATGAGTCTTCTACCCCTCCACCTATGTCATTCATGTCTTGGTTTCCTCCTTCATAATGGTACCAATACTCTCTTCTCCCCAAAATCTCTGGTTTTGTTCTCCCTATTCTTGATCCCTTTGAGATAACAATAGTTTCAATGACCCACAACAATAAATAAACTATAACAATGAGTAAATCATTCACACAAATCATGCATCACATGTAACACTAGTATTTAACGTGGAAACCCAACTTTGGGAAAAACCACTATGGGAATTATCACCCACTAAGAAAATACTCTTCTAAGGTACACTTGATTAAGAGTCAATCCTATTAAATATTATAATGCACACTTTAGGTGTGACCCAGTTAAGGGATTTACCTCATATCTATTAGGATCTTCACCCTGTTGTAATATCCCAAAAATGGGCTATATGTTCATTAACCTCCTACAGCCTCAAATCGAACGAAATCGACATAGAAGTCCTAATCTAAGGCACATCTAAACATCATCGAATCCTAATTGATTATCATAAATTCTGCATCGGGGAATATTCCTAGTAATATTCCTAATCATCATAATTATCTTTAATTTAATGATTATTTGGCGATAAATCCATTTATCCTAAGTTTGATTAATTGAATATTTTCATATTTAATTAATTAGATTTAATACTGCCACTTAATTATTTAATTGAATTTAATTATATTTATTCCTAATTATTATTATTTAATTTTGACAATAAATCAAAATTCATATCATTAATTGATTAAATTCTTATTTAATTAATTAAAGCAAGTTGTCATATTTAATAATATTATTTTAAATTAATAAAAATATACTCTGCTCTCCTCTGCTGTGATTTATCTCTGCCATTAGAGTGCGATTTTCTTCCTCTTGGTGTGCGATTTCCTCCAGTTCGTATGCGAATTACATCCTTTCTTTGGCACCGAATTTGCCTCTGCATTGGCTGCGACTTGCCTCAACTTATGAGCGAACTGCCTCTTTAATTGGACTATGATTTTCCTCCTTAGTTGGCAGTGATTATCTCTGATATTGAATGTGAATTGCCTCTGTTATTAACAGCAATTTATCTATGTTCCTTGGCTGTGATTTATCTCTGTTTGGGACTGAGATTTACCTCAATACATGTATGATTTTCCTCTACCATTCAACAGCGAATTGACTCTGCCTTCAAGTGTGAATTATCTTGCGAGTTGGGGAAGCTAGATCAACAAGTTATAACAGCAAGCTCTTCCTATCTTTGGTAGCGATATACATTGCAAATTGGGAAGTTACTCTTGGCCATTCGGGAGCATCAACTTGGCATTTTGATTTGATCAAGTTGGCAACTTGAAGGGTCTTCGTTGCCAACTTGGGAGGCACTCAACTGCATATATATGGATGCGCACCTGATGCATAATCAGTGATAAAGTGACTAAAAATGCATAATAAGAGGGCGATCTAGGGCCAAGACAAGGGCGAATTCCATAATGTGCAGATATTTCCATTTACAATAGCAAATTTGAGGGTTATGTTGACTGAATTTGCATTTATTCAATAGTAAGCTTGAATTCATTAGGGGGCTGATTCATTCCAGTATAGCTGGATGACTTCTTTTTGTTGGTGAATGTGGACATCAAAGGTAGCGGACTTAACATCATAAAGTGCAGATCAATCATACATACATCCACATACTTGGCAATTATAAATAGCAGATCGAACCTCCTTATCAAGGGCAAATTCATCCTCATTTGGCATCGATTACATCATTTGAAGTTGGGTGAATTTCATTTAAAGTGCAGAACCATATTGAAGACCGGCAAGCTTGATAATTTGAAGTCGGTGAAATTAACTTGAAAGTACAGAAGCCTAGGGGATGATCTGCTAGAGAAAAATGAGAAAAATTAGACTGCAAAGGAAAATTGCTTGGCAAAATCATCAGATTGAGCTAGGGTTAATCCATCATGATCTAGCAAAAGCCAAAAATCTGAATTCTGCCTTAGGAAAACCATCCTTCAAGCCTGCTTCAAGTTCGGCTTCCTTTTCTTCTAGTTTGGAAAAGGAATTTACTAGTTACTGTTTCAACTGTTGGCAATATGGGCATAAGCATAAAGATTGCAAGTGCAGGAATGTCCACCATCTTCACCCCACATACAATCACCTCAAAGAATTCATTGTGAAGCAGAAAGCTAAAAGCATGCTGGATGCTCAGGAACTTTCTTCAAAAAAGCATTCCATTGAAAACCCAATTGACAAAAAGGGTCCACAGAATGAAAGTTTGAAGGACAAAGCAAGGGTAAACAATAAAATCCCTTTTAAAGACTCGGCTACAAAAAAGAACTCCAATGGAAACTCTAAAGAGTTGTCTCTAGCAGAAAAGTTCAAAAAGGGAATGAAGAGCAATACTGTGCAGGACAAGTCTAGGGCTGAAAAACCCGTATTTGCATTAGGGGAAAACAAGAAAAACCCTAATTTTTTTAAAGATTCCAAAATGAAGATCTTCACAGTCAATTCCTTGGACAGTCAGATGAATTTTTTCGCAAAAACAAAATATGCGAAAGTGGGCACAAGCAGTGGGGATGCTAAGGTGGGAAGACCTGAATGCAAGTCATTATGTGGTACCGAGGAACCCCTATCTGCCAAGGGGGAAGGTAGGTTCTTACCTACCCAAGCACCTTCCATCTGCACAAAGAAGAAGGAATTCACCTGGAAAATGGTAAGAAACAAGAAAAGGGTGAACAGGTATCCGTTATCTCAAAAATCTTTCAATTTAACTCTTAAAAACTCCTTTGATTTGCTTAATAAGGAAGAAAATGGTTATATGATTAGCAATAATAATAGTAATCAAGTTTCATGTAATAATTCATCTAATGAAACATTAAAGCTTGCAGCTTATACACCGCCACGTAGGCATAGTATTCATTAGGTTCCAGGTAAGAATAATCATAGCAGGCATTATGTCTCTATCATCCTAGATAATGATGTTATTATGCAGCAGCAGAAAATCTTGCAAGAAAGAGGTCTGATTTGTATCTGGAATGGTACTGGAGTAACTATCAAGAATGTAGTGAAGGAACTATCATTACTGCTACCGAGGGAGGTGAGTATAACACATATTATGGATCTCTTTTTGTTAATTGTTTGTACCAATAAGAATATGAAGGATAGCATTTTGAATAGAAAGGATATTAAATTCAGAAACATCCCATTTTCTTTTTTTGAATGGATGCCATTGTTTAATCCAATGATGTTAAATGATTTTAGAATAGAAAAGGTTGTGTCTTTAAATAACCTGCCTATGGAAATGTCTAACAAGGAAATCATAAGAACTATAGGGAATAAAATTGGGAAATACATTAGGACTATAGAGTCAACCTTTAATCAAATCAATAAAATTATCATAGTTGAGATGGAATTTCATCAAAAAAGCATCCTACCCATCCAGTTAAACTTTAATTCAAATTCTGTCATAATCAATCCTAGAATATTAGAAAATTTTATCGAAGAAGATGTGTACACCCAGAAGTCCCACAAAAACATAAATCTTATAAATCAACCCAATAAAGATGTGGAGATAAAGTTATATAAGGATAGAGGGGGTTTTATAATTAGGCCTACAATGACTCAAGGACTGGATAGGCTCCATCCCACAATAGAAATAGGTTTAAATACCTCATTATCAAACCAATTTCAGATCAATAAGATAACAGGAGTAGAAAATATCCTTGAACCTCAAGAGCCATACAACTTTACAATGAGTGTTTCAAAGGATGAGGCCAATCATACAAATGATGAAATAGATAGAACAATAATAAAAGAAAAGATTAATAGATCAACGAATGAGACCATATATGTTGAGGTCAAATCTCCCCTTCCTTTATCCTCGGAGCATGAGAATAACCTTAGTACTCAGAGTATCAAGCAAGGAATTTACACTGAAAATACCTCTTACAACCTAAATAGAATCTCCAACAGTTCAAAAGATCAAGAGAGATCACTTATAAAGGAGAATCAAAGAATAGAAGAAGAAATAGTCGAGATCACCAATGATATAATGGATACCCTTATAGATGAAATATGTGATAGAGAGAAACTTGATCACCAAAAAAAATTGCTAATTAAGAGCATTAAGGAGATGATAGCATCAAACAACACATTGAAAAATGGAGAGGAGAACATGGAAATGGAATGCTTACCAAATCTGGATGAGATAGGAGATATGGAAACAGATCCAAATGATAGAAAAGGTCCCTTGTATGTTAGGGAAAAAGATATAAATAAGACAAGGAATCAAAATGAGGAAGAGATCAGAATTTGCCTAGAAGGAATCAACAATGATGACAAACAATTAGGCATGGCAATAACCATTGATGGAATCAAACCCAGCGATAATCTTCCATCAGTTAAAGACTCCATAGAAGGCCTCTTTGGTATCACCAATGGAGAAAGGCAGTTAGGTATAGCAATGAAAAGAGGAAGTCTGAGCACCCCTAATATCAATAGAATTAAAAAGAAGAGGGGGAGGAAATCTGCAGTGGAGTTAAGAACTATGAGTGTTAATGTAGGAACCCAAAAAGAGATTGCAAATATTCCTAATATTGGAAAAAACTTGGAGCTCATCCCCTCTGATTCTTGCCCTCAGACAAAAGAAATACAAAAAGAAAGAATGGAAAAATCCCACTTAGAGGAGACCTTAGACCAAGGATCACTGTTAGATTTTTTAGGATTAGATCCTGCCTCTATTTTGGAGGAGTCTAGGAGTAACGATATAATAATAGGAGTATTATGTTCACTATCGAATGATGAACTCTATGAGGAAAACAAAGAGAACATGGTTAGGAACAATACAGAAACTTTAGGTTTAAGAAAATCAATTAAGGGCAGGTTAGAAGCTGATATAGGGAAAAGAGTCAAACCAAGAGGAAGAAAATCCCTTGCTGAACTAAGAGCAAAGGAAGGAATGGTGCCAGGTCCGGTTAAAATTACTGATATTCTATACTTTGGGAAGGGGAAGGTCCTTCCCGAGTCCTCATGAAGATCATTAGTTGGAATGTTAGGGGTTTAAATGCCCCTAACAAATAATGCCTTGTAATAAGGCAATTAGCAAAAATTAAACCAAATATGGCTATGATACAAGAAACTAAACTTTCTAATGAAGGATATGAGAATATAAAAAAGAGTATAGGAATAAGAGAATTAGTAGGTTATGAGGCAGAAGGTGCTTCAGGTGGAATTTCTTTTATTTGGGATCCAAGAGAAATTGTTTTCAATATTCATGAAAAATAGAAAAATTGGATGGGAGGTCAAATCAAAAGTTTAAAGTCAGATTTAAAATTTAATATAATAAACATGTATGCTCCTAAATTCCTACATGAAAAGAGAATTGTATGTCAGGAGATTAAGGATTATATAGAGAACTTTCCGAATGAAACATTTATACTAGGAGGAGATTTTAATGCTATCCTATCCTTGGGAGATAAATAGGGTGGGACGAAACACTTATCAAAAACAACTTTAGAATTCTAGGAATGGATAAACATTATAGGGCCATCGAAAATTGAATTAGACCAAGGGAAATACACCTGGACTAACAAACGTAAAGACACAGAGTTAATAGTAGAAAAATTGGATAGGTTCTTTTTTATAGGGGAGTTGAGGAATTTTGATTTTAATTTTACTAATGAGGTCCTACCCATTGCCGGTTCCGACCATTTTCCTATAGAACTAGTAATTTTGGAACCAATCAGAAATAAAAGAATCCTGTTTAGATTTGAAAAAATGTGGTTACTTAATGAGGAATGTTTGGATCTAATTAAAAAATGGTGGACAGAGGCAAGGTTTGAAGGCTCCAAGATATATAAAGTCATAAGGAAACTAAAACTAATAAAAAGAAATCTATCACAATGGAGTAAAAACACTATTGGGGATATATTTTTGGAAAGAGACCTTATAGAAAAAGAGCTGGAAAATGTGAATAAGGAGATTACTAAAGAAGGAAAAAAAACTTCAGATGATAATATAGAGCAAGAACTATTATGTAAATACTATGATTCTCTTTCACAAATTAGCACCTTTTGGGGGCAAAGAGCGAGAGAAACATGGCTCGGAGAAGGGGACCGAAACACCAAATTTTGTCACAATAGCGTCAAAGCTAGAAGGAATATAAATAAGATTTCCAAAATCAAAGATAGCAATGGTAATACAATAGAGGATCCCAAAGAAATTACAGATTTAGCAGTCTCTTTCTTTGAAAAATCTTTGAATAAATTAGGGAGTGTGGATTTATTGGACCAGGCCAAGCTGTTAAGAAACATCCCCCATATTGTAACTCCACGTCAAAATAACCTCCTAAATGCCGCATTCATAGAAGATGAAATACTCAAGGTTCTAAAGGAAATGAACCCGGATAAATCCCCTGGTCCTAATGGATTCCCAACTTTTTTCTTTCAAAAGTGTTGGTCATTTATGGGCAAGGAAATTACTGATGCTCTAGAGGGCATGAGGAACTCAGGACATATTCTTAAAGAGCTAAATAACACATTCATTGCTCTTATTCCCAAAAAGGTCAATGCAGAGAACTTTAATGAGTTCAGACCTATCTCCCTGTGCAACACTTTGTATAAAATCTTCTCAAAAGCTTTGGCAGGCAGAATGAAACAACTTCTTCCATTGATTATATCTGAAGAACAAATAGGATTTGTCCCTAGTAGGTCAATTCTGGATGGAGTGATTATTGCTCATGAGGCTATACATTCAGTAACAAATAATAAGGATCCGAGTATGTTGATTAAGTTAGACATCAGTAAGGCATATGATAAAGTGGATTGGAGATTTTTGTGTAAATGTATGGAAGCTTTTGGATTCTCAAAACAATGGATCAATATGATTTTTGAATGCATCTCCACCCCTCACTTCTCAATTATGGTGAATGGGTCTCCTGAAAGCTTTTTCAGCTGCTCTCAAGGTTTGAGGCAGGGAGATCTGTTATCTCCTTTTTTGTACATTATTATGGCGGAAGCATTGGGGAGAGGTATTAAGAAACTTCAGGAAGAGGATAAGGTTAAAGGAATCAAGATTACTTCGGGAGTCGAGGCTACTACTCATCAGCAATATGTTGATGATAATCTCCTTTTTGGAAAAGCACTTTTAGAAGAAGCTCAAGCTTTCAAAGAAATTTTAAATACTTATGCTAACGCTTCTGGACAATGTATAAATGAGAAAAAATCAGAAAAAAATTTTATCAATACTGAAGAGAGATGAAAGAATGAGATTAAACGTATTCTAAACTTCAAAGAAGGTTTCTTCCCATGTAAATATTTAGGTTTACCTCTGGATAAAGGGGTCAAATCAAATCACTTATGGGAAAGTACAATTAAAAATATCTCCAAGAAACTAGATCAATGGAAAGGAAAATGGTTATCAAATGCGGGAAGGGTTATTATGATCAGGTCAGTCCTCTCTACAGTTCCTATTTATCAGATGATGAGCATGAGAATTCCGGCAGGTATTAATAAGGAGATTGCTTGAAAGTTAAGGAGGTTTTTCTGGCAAGGGTCGGAGGAGAAATCTAAACTAGCTTTAATTGCTTGGAATAAGATTTGTAAGCCAAAAGAAGAGGGAGGTTTGGGTATAAAAGACCTAATGCTTCAAAACAAGGCCTTGGGGGTGAAATTAGTATGGAGAATGATTAAAAACCCAAAGGAAAAATGGGTTAAAATACTCAGATATAAATACTTACTAGGAGAAGTGGAGGAAAGTGTTTGTCGTTCTGATAATTATTCGACGGGCTCACACATATGGAACTTCATAAAAGAATGTAAAGATATAGTAATAGAGTCCCTTTCTTGGGATGTGAAAAGCGGGGATAAGGCTCTTTTTTGGGATGACTCATGGGGTGGAAAACTGGCCCTACGTGAAATTCTTGGGAACGATCAGCTAATTGAACTAATCAAACAAAGTAAGGGAGAGCGGGTTAAAGACTATTTTTCACAAATCAATAATAGTGAGGGTAGCAGCTGGGCATGGAAATCTCTAGAGGAACTCAGACTTCCCCTTGATTTCCAGAATAAACTTAACAAGGCTCTACAAGAATGAAACTTCTATCCATGCTCTGGGAAGGACACAATTATATGGGCTGCCTCAAAGAGTGGTGTATACAACTTGAAAGAAGGTTTCAAAGTTATTTCTGGGATAGATAATCCACCCACTAGTCTTCCCATTGATCTATGTTGGAATAGAAATTGTCTTCCTAAGGCAGGTCTATTCTCATGGGCTGCTTTACAAAAAAGGATTCTCACTGCTGAATGGTTTGAAAAAATAGGGTACCATGGTCCTTCTAGGTGTGCCCTGTGTGAGAAAGAAAGTGAGACGATAAATCATATATTGTTAAACTGTGAGTATGCCAATAAATGTTGGCTTTGGGTTTTGGAGAAATTAGATCTGAAGACTGCTCTTCAAAATGATATCACAAAAGTTTTTATTTCATGGCAAAGATCATGTAAGAAGGATTTATACAGTAAAATGAGATACATTATCCCATCTCTGTTAATCTGGGAATTATGGAAGGAAAGGAACCGAAGGATTTTTCAAGATAAAAGGATGAACATCGAGAGATTTTTGAACAAATTAGAGGCAAATATAGTAGAAATTACAAACAATAGAAATATGCTGGGACAAACAATGATGGAATTCTCACTAGAAGACAACAACCAGAGAAAGAAGTGGTATGGCTTGAAAGTTCCTCCCTAGATTGGATCTAGCATTGACAATAAATCCTTATCAAGGGCAAACTATAAATGGAAACCACCAGAGCAAGGATGGATTAAGTTGAACTTTGATGGGGCAGCTAGGGGAAACCCAGGGGTGGCGGGAATAGGGATATGTTTACATAATGCGGAAGGAAAGATATTAGGAAGGATAGCAAAACCTATAGGAATGAAGACAAATAACGAAGCTGAAATAGAAGCTATAAGATTAGGTCTGGCATGGTGCAAAAAATGGAGGCTTAAAAAAATTGCAATTGAAGGAGACTCAGCTATTATTATAAATGCAATTAGACAGGGTAGAACACCGAACTGGAAACTAAATAGTGCTATTGAACAAATAATGGAATCTCTTGAAGTTATAGGAGATTATACAGTAAATCATATTTACAGGGAGGGCAACACAGACGCAGATAAGTTAGCTAATCTAGGAGCTGACGGACAAGAAATTGAAGAAATTCATGAGAGTTTGAAAGAAGAACTCAGAAGGTGAAAAAATGATTTCAAAATAGGAAATCAAGAATAGATGTAAATATATGTAAATGAATTTAAAGGAAAACAAGTATAGAAACATCTGTGAGTATAAAAATGAAAAAATACACACATGAACATGCACAAACACACACACATATATATTGCCCTCTTAAATAGTAGACTTCAAGATAAGGAATGTAAGAAGTTAACGTCTCATTTAGTCAAAACAATCATCAAATATTAGGGGCATGCCAACCTACAATGAAGTTTCATCAATCACAAAAATGATAATCTTTAAAATAGAAAATGTTATGACAAATTAAAAGGTTCCTAAAGTGCTCATAAATTTCTTATGTTCATAATAATGAAATAAAAGCTTATAGCATGACTGCCAATAGAAATGGACTTAGATTGTAATGTTTTTTAGTAGACTAACTCAAGGGTTAAGATTTGCAATTCCATAATTTCATCAAGACCTAACCTGAACTAGCTTTTTTAGGATTGAATCATGAAAATGATTAATTAACTGTAAATTAGGAGAATAGAGGTGGCATGGTGTCTATCTATTTTGCAGGTATACAGGAAAATCATAACAGACCAAAAAGGTAGAAATAAAGAAAAGGAGGCCCGAGAACTTATCAAAGCTAAGGCAAATACTCGAAGAGCAAGGATGAGAGAAAATAACATGATTTTTCAAAAGCACGTTTAAAGTTAAAGGAAGGCTCATTAGCTCTAAAGATAAGGGCAGGGTATATGTAATCTCAATCTAAATAAATGTATGGCACAAGATGGGAATGCTCATTTTAAAAGAGCATTGTATTCAAAAGATTAATGTATATTTATGTTCACTATCATGGAGGTATGCCTCCAATAATCTGTATTAAGGAGGGAATGCCCTCTTCAACTCCATCAAGTGGAGCTTTGTAATCCTACGTTTGTAGGAACTCTAAACTTGATATATTATTCCTGGACTAAAGTCTCAGGCCAGACTGGAGGTTTTCTTCCCCGTTCTTTCCTACCAGTGCCCGCACGAATGGAGGAAAATGTAAAAAGATAAATTTTAAATAAATAAAATCAAGGCTTCAGCCGTTTACTGATCAAAAAAAAAAAAAAGTTTGAAAAAATAATTGATTAACCCATAAATCAATTGTTTTATTTTTAAAATTAGTTAAGTTGAGAATAAATCACTTTATTTATTTATTAATTCATAATTATCCATGTAGAGCAGTTAAACTCCAAATCAGAAAATCAATGCAAGTTATTGACTTTTTGGAACTCAACATCATTTTTGAGTTTTAAAATTGATCTAAACTTCTAATTTGAGTTAAAAAGCTATTTTTGCATGATTTGCATGTTTTTGTGAATTAAATTATCTTTATTTAAAAATAACTCAAAAATCAAGCTGAGTTATTTGAGTGATTTATGGCTTTTATCCATGCACCTCTAAAGCCATGGATTTCTATAAATTAAGGCTTCAGCTCATCCCAAATCATCTCATATTTTTGCACAATCACGTTGGAGACTTGGAATTGGGAGAATCAAAGCTTATTGTGAATCAAGGCTATTGTGAGATCAATTTGTTTTTTTTACATTCATTTAGATTCTTTTTCATATCATTGTTAGATCATTTTAACAGATCAATTTCATATAGATTAGATTTCATATCAAGTTTTTATCATTCTTATTGCATAGAAAATCCAAAAAAAATAGCTTAATTGCATTCAATTCATATCTAGATCAATTGCATTCAAATCCTTCATTTAGGTGTCATCTAGGTCACTGATCTCGATAACAATCTGAGAACATCAATCTCGCACTTGCTAGAAGGCAGTAAATCGCTTGGTTAAATTAGATTTTAATTTTGCATGATTTTGATTGTTGCTAACCTCTAATATTTTACTGAAGTGTTGTATCTACAGATCAGGTACAAAATTCACACACACATTTCTAGCGCCCACCGTGGGGCAACCCACCTTTACATGCTGGTTTTGATTTTTTTTTGGAGCTAAAGCCCTAAAGTTTCAAAGATTTAATTTTATCTCTCAAACGGCTTAAATTTTTGCTCTAAAAAATTTTTTGCAGGTTGGACATATATCAGAGAAGCTACAGTAAACAATTTAGAATTTTCTGAGATGTTTTAAATTTTTAATAATTTTTTCTTGAAATTCTAGAAAAAATTAATATCTAACGCAAATCAGCATATTTTTTGGAAATTTTTATATTTTCAAAAATCTCTTTAAATTATATAGGGGGTCCATTCTTTGTGTTTTAAATTTGGACACAATCTAGTAGCTCAAATAGTCAATTTACAAAAACTGGTCTATTTTGATAAAATGGGTCTCTAGGGCACAAATGAAGAGATTTTTCTAAAATTGTTACATTTTTGGAAAGCTTTCTATTTTTTAGCAAGGGTCTCTATTTTTAATTTCTATTTTTGTGGCCAAAATCATATCAAAAAAATTAGATCTTGTTGACTAGGTCAAATGCAGCAAAAAAAATAAAGTTTTGTGATGAGTATGCACTTATTTTTTTTACATGGTTCAATGAATGATATGAGTTGTCATTTGGGTTAATTTCTGGTTATTATTGCTAATAATAATTGATTTTTAGAGCTAACCCTATGGTTTTCATAAGTTGAATATATTTTGAATATCTTGTTTGCTTATTTGCTTGTTGGAGAGTTCGTCACTTGCTTGCATGGAAAAGTTCAACAAGAATTGCTAAAAATTAGGTAAAATCTACTAAGCACATTGCAAGGATCCCAGGTATTCTCCTTCATCTAATAACATTTCAATTTGGCCTTAAAATAAATCTCTCATGTGTTTAGCTTGAGTGTTTCTTTGCATGCTTTTTCTATGAATTTGCATAACTGAATACTAGGTTGTGACACCTTAGGTATTTATTGGCAGTCTTAGATTACTTGTGATTGATCTAGATTGCTATCTTGGGTTATTGGACTCGCTAAATCCACTGGCCCCTCATTTTCACCCCATAGTTGCAATATCAGTGCCACATTAAAGGGGAGGGGTCTACAGGAAAGAAGTGTTAAGTGTTCCACCAGGAAACCCTTTTGTGCTTTTTGGAACTCACTTGTTTTCTAAGTTGTGAACTCATTTCTAGCTTGTGTGAGGGGTTAAGTGCTCCACTTTGTGGACGCACCTCATATTTTCTTTAAGCGTTAAGTGTACCACCTTGTGCTTTTGAATACTTTTGGATAAATTTACTTTCTGAAATATATATGTACTCACATAGTAATTAGGCCCCATGAACACTATTTGTGGATCTTGAGAGAGTGGGTTCCTAGTGAAACCCTTCTCAATGAGGGATCCCTTGTAGGTGGGGAGGATACTTAGTGCATCTCACATTCTACTTGGTTCGTGTGTCTTCCCTTATTGATTGATACATTCTCTCTCTAGAGAGGTTAATAGATCACGTGGGGTTGATATCATAGACCTTGGTGAGACAAACTTTGTCTTAGCATGTCAGATTAATCTACTTGCTTTGTTTGGGTTAAAAGTGAAGAGGCATCAAAACCTTGGATCTAGAGCCAAGTCCCCTTGTGGTATCATACTGTGAGTCACCTTTAGAGAGGATTAACCATAGCGGACAATCCCTTCACAAGGCAAACTACGTTGACGAAACCTCAAGCGGTAATAGCGATTTTCATCATGGTAGTGACAGCCGCTATATAAATGTCCTTGTGGAAGAAATTTCCATGGGTATGGTTCATTGTTGGGTTGTCAGATCTCCCTAGCAGCTCCTGAAGATTAAGTTCTCGGACTGTGTCAAAACCCTGGTGTGCCGAGATTGGAGTTCACCCCTTTGGATCATAAAAGTTGCAGAGTCAAACCATTACTAAAAACCCTAGTGAGGCCAAATTTTCATTTTCTAGGGTATATGTGCATTATTGCAAAATATTTTTGGAACATACACAATTAGCACTTCTGAGGATTAGAATGAATAAGTCACTTGATTGTTCATGCCCAAGGTTGCTTTTGCCCTTGTTCATTGTTTTTAGATGTGCTTGAAATCACTTGCTTGTTGTTTTGCTTGCTTGTTTATTTATCTAGTTATTGAAAATGGACAAATTTGTTACAATTCTCAAATTTGGAATTGAAATTTGCAAACAATCCAAATTTGAAAACTCAAAATTTGCAAAATCTAAAGTAAAATTCTTTTCTGGAGTCAAAAGTCATCTCAGGAGGTCAGAAAGTCATATGAGTTTTCTCAAAGTGTCATTTCATTACTGCCCAACTGTCATATGGTAAAGAACTTAGTGTCGTATGAGTCTTTCTGCCAGTTAAATTCAAAAATTCAAATCCTGCTAGCAACTATCGTGTGAGTTTTTCAACTGTCATATGAGCTTTTCAACCATCATTTCATAGCATACCCACTGTCGTATGAATCTGCAGAGTGTCGTTTGGGAAATTTTTGAGAGTTGTCAAAAAATTGTCAAAATTGCCAGATATTTAGCCTTTTCAGCCTATTTTAGAATCTGTCGATCAAATCACCATGTCAGGAACAGAGCAGTAGCTATTGAGAATCCAGTCATTTTCCTAAAGTGGCCTTTTTGAATCTGATTCAGCCTTCTATTTAATCGATTTGAGTCTTTATCATCTCGTGTCAAAACCTTGTCATAACTATCAATCTTCAATCAATCAATCATCAAAATGACTGAGTGTTGTGATATCTTGTCTGCTATCTTTTGGGAACCTACCCATACATCGAGGGCACAGTATCCTTCATCCATGTCTAATCGAATCTTCAAATCAATCAAACCTTGACAAGGTTGCGTGATTCAATACATTCTTTGGTTATCTGGATCTTATTCTTTTGTTTCACTTGAGGATAATGGTGGAGACTAGAGCTTCCTCTCATAAGAAATCTATCACCACTCTCAAAACTCCAACTCTTGAGTAACTCATCAATTCTAGTCTTTATGAGGATGATGAACTTGGCAACTATCGATTGAAATCTGGTTACATACCTCCTCCATCAACTCACGGAGGTACTCAACATACCCCTCATCAATCTAATCTAGGGAGTCCACAAACTCCTACCATGTCTCAAGTAGGGACAAATTTTGGCTCTCAAAGAGCTCAATCTCAACATGGTGCAAATCAAGAACCCACACCTGAAGAAATTGCTCAATATCAAAACGATGATAACTTCAAACGAATGATGAAGCATTTCTTGAAAGAAGATAGAGAAGCATACTTTTTACAATTATCTCATCAAGGAGCTAAGCTTCCTCCTAATTTTAATGTCGAAGCTATCATCACACATGAGGAAGAAACTCCACTCACAGCTATGATGAAACAAATACATGCTTTACAAGTCAAATTGAATCAACTAGAAAAAGAGAAGGAACCCAAAGAGTTCTCCATGGAGGCTCTATGTCCTTTTCCATTTGACAAAGACTTGTACATGCCACCCTTTCCAAAAAGAGTGGAGATGCCGAAGTATGATAAGTATGATGGACACTTAGATCCTCAAGATCATGTCAGAGAATTCTATACACAATCAATGGAGTTCATGCATGAACCAACCTATCTGATGCATCTCTTCCCTCGATCTCTAGGGGGAGCAGCCATCCATTGGTTCTCTAGACTGCCTTCTACTATCAAAACTTTTGAGGAGTTGATCAAATTGTTTTATCAACAATACTCCTACAATATTCAGCACCCAGTCACCATGATCGATATCTGTAATCTCAAGCAATATCCAAGGGAACCATTCCTAACAGTTCTCAAGAGATGGAGGAAGAAGTTCTCTCTATATGCCAGACCTATTCCAGAAATAGAAAAATTGGAAATCTTCATCAACAACCTTGTTCCAAAAATCATTTATCCTCTACAAATGCAAGATCATACATCTTTTGATAAGATGGTGGATAATGCTATCAAAATTGAAAAAGTGCTTGTGAAAAAAGGAGAAATCACACTTCAAAAAGACAAATACGAATCAGGATCAAGTTCTAAAGACAAGAACAAAAATTGGAACAAGAATAAAGGCATCATCATAGAGGGCGTTGTTGACACTGTCCGTGCCCCATCAAAGGCACCAGCCTACAATCTCACTCTTGGTACTCAAGCCATTAAAGCTTCAGAGCAAAAGTCTTCTGAACCATCTCAAAAGAAGCCAGAATATAAAAGATGGGATAAACATCGAAAGTTTACTCTTCTGGGAGAGTCTTTAGAATCAGCTATGAAAACTCTATTGGCTGATAACATCATCTCTTTACCACCAATCTGACCAAATGATCAGGACCCCAAACCGAAATGGTGGAGAGGAAATGAATTTTGTGATTTCCATCGGAGTAAAGGTCACAAAAATAATAATTGCTACCACTTGAAGCATACCATTCAAGATCTAATCGATAGTGGAGACATCACAATTGACAATCCCTAGAGCAATAATGATCATACAGCATTCACAGAACCATTTCCGAAACATGGTCAAGAAGTTTCAACTTCTCAGCCTAATATGGGGGCAAAAGTCAACTATGCCTACCCTAGAAATAATGTTGTCATCAATATGGTTGAACCATGTCTCTCTGAAAGTTGCAATGTCATCACAATTATACGAAGAGATAGAGATCATTCCTCAGCTAATGTAGTTACTCGATCACAAGCTCGAACGCATCTGAAAGGACAAATTCCAGATTCATCAAATGTCCCTAAGGTGCCCTTTAATCTTTCATTTGCTTCTAAACAGAAGGCTGCTTCCAAATCTTCCAATCCAAAGGATACAAGGCCTACATCTTATAGCATTGTTCAACAACTCTAACACACTAATGTGAAAATCTCCATGTTTGAGTTGCTTCGAATATCTCCAACTCATAGAGCCATTCTTGATAAAGCTTTGCTTGATTCCAATGTTCCTGATGACCTTGATTTAGACAGGTTCCAGACTATGGTTGGACATCTTACATCTCCACAATATATCTCCTTTTCAGAGGAAGATGACAACTCCTTGAGTCACCCACATAATCAGCCTTTGCATATAGAAGTCTTGATCCAGAACCGTAGAGTCAAACATGTGTTGATAGATGGGGGCGTTGGCCTAAACATTTGTTCTTATAGCTTGATCACACAATTGAGATTTTCAGAATTGGCTATTGATCCTAGAAAGAAAATAACTATCAAGGCCTATGATGAACAAGAAAGATCTTCTAAAGGCACCACTATCTTACCTATCAGAGTGGGTTCGGTTATCAAAGATACCATCTGTCAAGTGCTTGATCTACCTTTTGCCTACAACATCCTTCAAGGGAGACCATAGATACATGAAATGCAAGCTATTCCTTCTACATACCATCAATGTTTGAAGTTTCCTTATGAAGGAGTAGAGGTTACTATCCCGCAGATCTGAATACAACTTGCAACACCTTGAAGGAAAGTGCAGATAAGCTTGTACCTAATAACAAAGAATCTTCCATTGAACCAACTAAAGAAGCATCCACATCTAAAATGGAAGATCTTGAGAAAGAGGTTAATATCAAAGAAAATGGTATGGGAGAATATACTATCGAGCCAATCTTATCTTTGACATCTCTCCCTATCTCGCCTAAGTCTTATGGGAAATCTTTGAAACAATCCAAACCAGACTCTAAAGAACCTCTTGAAGCATATAAAAAGAATTTTGTAGCAGAACCAGTATCCAAGAAAGAATTTGAAGAGGATGAGGCTGTGCTATCATGGTTGTACAAAGATGAACCTGAATCTCAATTTGTTCAAACTGGTGACTCTGCAGTATCCAAACTCCCTTCCAAGTCATATGGTCCAGGAGATAAATTAATAGCTAAGATGGGATATTGAGGTAAAGGACCTCTAGGAATCAGAGGAAAAGGTCTTGAGGTACCTCTCCCACATACTGGTAGAGAAAATAAAAACAAAGTTGGCTTAGGATTTATGAAGAAACCCTATCACCTCAAAAGTAATTGTTCCCATGTCATAGAGCAGATCACACCAGGAGAACCTCTTCTTAAAAAAGAAGAAATAGTACCATTAGATAGTGATTCAGATAGCTCAGAACTCATCCCCTATGAAAAATTGCCTAAGGAAATCAAAGACCTTCTTGATGATAAAGATGATCTAATCAAAAGAATTAATGTAGTAGAAACACAAGAACCTACTATCAATCAAGAGATAGTTGCAACACAAGAACCATTTAATCTTGAAAACAATCAAGAAGATGGAAGTGGTAGTGATTCTGAGATAGATTCTCATGAGTATGAATTCAAATCAGAATCTGAAGGTAACCCTTCTTGGGGTATTCACCCTGACTTTACTCATGTTCTAAGATTTCCTAGAGATCTTGAATCAAAAGCTGAATCAAATGACTATGAATGGGGAGCCATTCTAGAACCAGATGAAGATGAGCTTATTATAGAGAAACATGTTGATGTTATTCACCAATATGTACCTAATCCCAATGTGAGTCTAGAGAGAAATTATGAACCTATCGAGTCTAATCCACCTATAGCTGAATTCAACTCCCATGATGACATTGAGCCTATTCATGAATTGAATGTCTTAAGTTGTAATATCACCTTTGAACTTGAGCATCAGGTTAGGACCAATGATGATAGATCCATATCCATAAACACTATCTCCCAATCTTTCCCTACTTTGACTATCCAATATCCAGAACTTACTGATCAAACCTCCACAAATCTGAGCCATGGTATTTACACCTTCCTGAATGAATATGCCCTTGCTTGCTACCTCAATGCAATTGAGCCTATGAGTACTTCCATCAGTGAATTGAGCATCAACATGACTGAGTCGGACATCAAATATCTTAGTCAGAAAAACAAGAATAAAAAGAAAAAGAAAAAGAGTTCTGAGGGTGAAAACCACTTTGTGGCAGTCTTAGAACCTACAAAAGTAAAAATAAAAGATGTATCCAAAGGTGAAAACCTCTCTAAGGTGCCTAAGGATGAGATATTTGATTTCTTTCTGAGTCATTTATAAGACAGATCTCCAGTTCTAATTGAGCCCACTCAATCCATCAATTTGGGTACAATAGAGGAACCACAATTGGTACATGTAGCACAATCATTATCAGAAGAAGAGAAAAAAAAATTTACAACATTCCTAATAGAGAAGAAGATCAACTTTGCATGGAAATATTCAGATATGCCAGGATTGGATCCTAATCTTATAATGCATCATTTATCTATTGCTCCAAATGTCAAACTTGTCAAGCAAAAATTGAGAAAGATGCATCCTCACGTTGCACTCTTGGTAAAAGTTGAATTAGAGAAGCTCCTAAACATTGGATTCATTTGAGTTATTGACTATGCAGAGTGGATCTCTAATATTGTACCTCTTTCTAAACCAGATGGGTCAATCAGAGTGTGCACAAACTTTAGAGATGTGAATAGAGCATGCCCTAAGGATGATTTTCCACTACCTAATATTGATATGATAGTGGACATGACTGTGGGTTTCGAGATGTATTCCTTAATGGATGGTTTTTTTGGATATAACCAAATAAAAATTGCTCTAGAGGACCAAGAGAAAACTGCTTTCACATGTGCATGGGGCACCTTCTATTGGAATGTCATGCCATTTGGGCTTAAAAATGTTGGTGCTACATATCAAAGAGCAATGACATCTATTTTCCATGACATGATGCATCGAACTATGGAAGATTATGTTGATGATACTTTAGCAAAATCTATGATCAGAACTGAACATCTAAAGGACTTGAGCATGATCCTAGATAGAATGGAAAAGTTTAGTCTCCGACTAAATCCTAAGTGTACTTTTGGTGTCACTTCTGGAAAGCTCTTAGGATACATAGTTTCAAAGAAGGGCATTGAAGTTGATCCAGCTAAAGTCAAGGCTATAATAGAGATGCAACCTCCCATGAATATCAGTCAAATGAGGACATTGCAAGGAAGAGTTCAATCTATCAGAAGATTCATATCACAGCTAGCGAACATATCACAACCTTTTACAAAAATATTACATAAAGGTGTGACCTTTGCATGGAATGAAGAATGTGAGAACAACTTTAACCATATCAAGAAGTATCTATCAAATCCGCCTATCTTGATGCCTCCTATTTGTGGGAAGCCATTGATCTTATATGTCTCCGCAATAGCCACATCACTGGGGGCATTGCTAGCACAACATGATGAAGAGAAAAAGGAAAGAGCCATTTATTATATAAGCAGAACATTGGTGGTGTATGAAAAGAACTATTCTATGATTGAGAAAGCTTGTCTCGCTATGATCTTTGCATCATAGAAATGGAGACACTATATGTTAGCTCATACCACGCATCTAGTAGCAAAAATTGATCCACTAAAATACCTACTAAGCAAGGCTGCCCTCACAGGTAGACTGGCTAAATGGGTCATGCTTCTAAGCAAATTTGACATTGAATATGTTGAAAGAAAAGCTATAAAAGGTCAAGTTATTGCTGATCAACTAGCAGATGCACCCATGTTTGATGACACACCAATGCAAATGGAATTTCCAGACTCCTCTATTATGCACCTATCTTCTAGAGAATGGAAATTGTTCTTTGATGGCTCCTATACATAGAATGGATCTGGAGTAGGCATATTGTTCATAACTCCTCAAGGATACTCCATCCAAAAAGCATTCAGACTAAAGTTCCCCTGCACAAATAATATTGCAGAATATGAAGCCCTTTTGAATGGTATGAAAATAGCAATTGAATGGAGAGTAATAGAGCTACACATTCATAGAGACTCTCAACTTATTATTCATCAAGTCAATGATGTGTACCAAACTAAAGATGGAAAGCTCATTCCTTACAAGAGAATGGTAGATGATCTTAAGAAATATTTCATATCTATCACATTTGAGCAAATTCCTAGAATGGAGAACAAGGTTGTTGATGCAATGGCAACACTATCTACTTTATTACAGCAGCCTAAACATGAGCTACACTACGAGTTCCTGGTGGAAGCACTATCTTATCCTGCATATGACTCCCCTGAAACCCGCATGATCTGCACTATTGTTGGTCATGATTCATCCAGATATAAAGACCTCTTTTCCTATCTCTAAGACCAAATCATTCCCGATACCTTCAACTGCCATGAAAAGAGATACCTTATCCGTAATGCCTCCCGATATGTCATCATTGGTCACAATCTATACAAATGAGGTCTAGATGGTATGCTGCTTAGATGTTTAGAACGGGAAGAGTCTCAACGTGCATTAGAGGAAGTCCATGATGGTATTTGTGGGTCACACTCGAATGGTTTAACACTAGCTCAAAAACTTATTAGGGCTAGGTACTACTGGCCTGAAATGGAGAAAGAGGCCATCAAATTTGCTAAGAATTGTCAAAAGTGTCAAGTACATGGCAACCTAATTCATGCTCCAGGGAGGGATCTAATCCCCTTTACAACACAATGGCCTTTCCATCAATGGACATTTGATCTTATCGGGATGATTCATCCTTATTCTTCTAATGGACATACCCATATAATCACAGCCATAGATTATTTTACAAAATGGGTAGAAGCGGTCCCTTTGACACAAGCAATGGGAAAGCAAATATCGATGTTCATCTTAAACTATATCATATGCAGATATGGGATCCCTCATTCCATAATCACAGATAATGGTGGGCAATTCAGGAATAAAGACCTAGATGATCTATGTGCCAAATTCAAGATCACCCAACATTGTTCTTCTATCTACTATCCACAAGGGAATGGCCAAGCAGAGGCTTCCAACAAAAATCTATTGAAGATCTTGCATAGAACAGTAAACAAAACCGGCAGAGACTGGCATCTCATGATTAATCCAGCTCTATGGGCCTACAAAACAAGTATTAGAATGCCTACAGGGGCTACACCTTTCTCTTTAGTTTATGGGTCTGAGGTGGTACTACCTATTGAGGTTGAAATCCCATCACTAAGAATCAGAATGCATGGTCTAGTAACTAATGATGACTACAGAGTATCTAGGTTGCAAGAACTTGAACTACTAGATGAGTGCAGACAAGCAGCATATGATCATCTTAGAGTATATCAAAAGAGAATGTCTAGAGGCTACAACAAGAAAGTTAGACACAGAGAATTTCAAGTTGGCGATCTAGTTTTGAGAGAGAATCCTAAAAATCAATCACATCGAGAATGCAAGGGGAAGTTCGAACCCAATTGGCTAGGTCCCTTTGTAATCACTACTACTTTTGGCTCTGGTGCCTATCAACTCTCAATGACTAAAGGAGAACAGCTCTGAGAACTAATCAACATTCTCCATCTGAAGAAATTCTACACCTAAGGCATTCAGTCTATGGTAACATGTCCTGAAAAAAATCTTAAAAATTTAAAAAATATCAAAAATTCAAAAAAATTGAAAAATGAAAAAAAAAAAAAAAAAAAAAGGTGCCTTGGTGAAAACCTGGAAACAGGCGCCTTGGTAGCAAAAATAGAATCTCTACCAAGATGGTGAAAACCCAGCAAACAGGTGCCACTTGTTTCAAAATGCTCCATCTATCAGCACAATCTTGGTGTTTCCCAGCTTTCAGTCTTGCTTTAGTTTGTATATATCTCCCAATTTGTTTTCACATTCCTGTCTTCAATAAGTCAGTCTGTACACCACTCAGCTCAAGCGTCTGTATCCTATCAATGCTTAACACTTGGGGGCAATCAATGTTATATCCTATGGCCTCCAGTATATCTTAGACATATCATATCCAGTCAGAGTCCTTTGAAGCTTCATTTGAGTCAGTCAGGTCTGTCTCGTCTCCAGAAAGAATTTTGCATCAACATCAAACTGAAAACTGAAAACTGAAAACAATCTGTGCTTTTTACATGCTTTTATCTCCTTGTATGCTTACTGATTTACATTGAGATTTTTGCATATTGTGTCCCTTTGAGCTCTTCGATGATGTCCTTTATAGGATTTAGAGAGTGATGACTAAGGGCATAATCTTTTCTTTGTCTTCTGCTTATATGTGAAAATCTAACATCTTTGAAAATTCTAGATTGAAATGGTGTCCGACTGTAAGAGCCTCTATCTCGAATTGGATGGCCATTGATACCCAAAAAATTCAAGGAAGTTTGATCTCACTATTGTCTTTTTGAGTAAGTTCTTTCTCCTACTATGAAACATGATCTTACCTAAGGATGTGAATGATAAAGGGTCACTACGGATAATTCACAATGGATTTAGAATGATCTCTTGACTATTTGATGTGTATGTTAAATGCAAATTGCTATATCAAAATGGACATGATATTCAAGTCATCCTAGCGCTTATGCTTTGATGCTTATATCTAATCTGACATTCCAAAAACAAAATCAATATTCATATATCCATGGTTGTTGACCAGTGGGTGTTGTATTGATTTTTAAGCATTACAAATCAATATTCATATGTCTATGGTTTCATGGCTAGTGGGCATTGTATTGATTTGTCTAGTTACCTAAAAGTTCAATGATGATAACAAATCGACACATGATCAGTGACTAGGTCCTAGGTCTTAGGTTGCATTTCATTTTGCATGTCTCTTTGCATTTTGCATGTTGCATGATCTCAAAATGGCTAAATGAACTTCAATGCTTAAACAATCCTCCACTCACATCTTCAAATCTAACAACAGCCGAATCTCACATGAAGGTTCCTCCAACGAAACAGTAAGTAGAATCCTTTTTTGGGATCAAAATTGAAATCTGAGATCATTTATATTATTCACTACTTGCATAATCAACCTTCAATCATAGTAGAAATCCATTTTTTTAACTTAACTGATTATCTTACATCAAACTATCAAAATTTCAACTTGGTCAACCATGGTCAACTCATGGTCAAACCTCGTCAAACATGGTCTCCAGGACCTCTAAACGATGCAAAACGTGTTCTCGAATGTGTATAACCACTTCTCAAATCAATTAACATGCTTCTAAACTTTAATGTTGACTTCTCTTGTCAGATTTCAATTTTAATCCCGAAGGGGGCATGGTATTGCATATCATTCAAAGTCTGTAAATCAAATTCTATCAATCTTTCCTTAGTAATCAAGACAACAACCATGTCTAGTTGCTAAATCATCAAACGTCCTCATCGCTTGGGGCAAATCTATCATCACTTGGGGCATATCAGATTCATCAAGATCCATATCAATCTGGTATTCTCCTAATCTTGTAAACTGTATCAGTTTTTGCAACCATCGGATCATAGTGTTCTTTCCTTGGTTCTTCGGCAACTGAAGGGTTCAGATGTGATACCTGCTAGTTCTGCTAAGACAATCAAGTCTAGAACCGGTCACTCACTTCTTCGCAATCATAAGGTTCAGAATCAGGCATTTTGACACTTTTTTTTTGCAATCCTCGGTTCATCGCTGCTACAGTGAACATTATCTTTGGTCATTCAGGACCTATTATCTTCATATCAAATCAATATCAATTAACTTCTATCTCATATCAATTATCAATTTTGAATCAGTTTCATATCTCTATCAAACATAGACTATCTTTGAACCACTGCGCTTCGCACAGTAATTCAAAGAGGGGTAAAATGTAATACCCCAAAAATGGGCTATATGTTCATTAACCTCCTACATCCTCAAATCGAACGAAATCGACATAGAAGTCCTAATCTAAGGCACATCTAAACATCATCGAATCCTAATTGATTATCATAAATTCTGCATCGGGAAATATTCCTAGTAATATTCCTAATCATCATAATTATCTTTAATTTAATGATTATTTGGTGATAAATCTATTTATCCTAAGTTTGATTAATTGAATATTTTCATATTTAATTAATTGGATTTAATACTGCCACTTAATTATTTAATTGAATTTAATTATATTTATTCCTAATTATTATTATTTAATTTTGACAATAAATCAAAATTTCTATCATTAATTGATTAAATTCTTATTTAATTAATTAAAGCAAGTTGTCATATTTAATAATATTATTTTTGGAATAAAAGTTTGAAAAAATAATTGATTAACCCATAAATCAATTGTTTTATTTTTAAAATCAGTTAAGTTGAGAATAAATCACTTTATTTATTTATTAATTCATAATTATCCATGTAGAGTAGTTAAACTCCAAATCAGAAAATCAATGCAAGTTATTGACTTTTTGGAACTCAACATCATTTTTGAGTTTTAAAATTGATCTAAACTTCTAATTTGAGTTAAAAAGCTATTTTTGCATGATTTGCATGTTTTTGTGAATTAAATTATCTTTATTTAAAAATAACTCAAAAATCAAGCTGAGTTATTTGAGTGATTTATGGCTTTTATCCATGCACCTCTAAAGCCCTAGATTTCTATAAATTAAGGCTTCAGCTCATCCCAAATCATCTCATATTTTTGCACAATCACGTTGGAGAATTGGAATTGGGAGAATCAAAGCTTATTGCGAATCAAGGCTATTGTGAGATCAATTTGTTTTTTTTACATTCATTTAGATTCTTTTTCATATCATTGTTAGATCATTTTAATAGATCAATTTCATATAGATTAGATTTCATATCAAGTTTTTATCATTCTTATTGCATAGAAAATCCAAAAAAAATAGCTTAATTGCATTCAATTCATATCTAGATCAATTGCATTCAAATCCTTCATTTAGGTGTCGTCTAGGTCACTGATCTCGATAACAATCTGAGAACATCAATCTCGCACCTACTAGAAGGCAGTAAATCGCTTGGTTAAATTAGATTTCAATTTTGCATGATTTTGATTTTTTCTAACCTCTAATGTTTTACTAAAGTGTTGTGTCTACAGATCAGGTACAAAATTCACACACACACCTGTTAGGAGTGGCCTTGTTAGAGGGCTTCAAACACTCTTTAGAATGTTACTTTTTTTAAGGATTTTACAATAAGACTGTTAAGTCCACTCTGTTAAGAGATTTATTTGTTACAAATACTAGTAAGAAACAGTAAATAAATTGACCTATATATTTGCAATTATCTTTGCTCAATCATATCCTTTGTGCACTTTTCAATCTTCACTTTAATTCTTCATTATCCATTGGCATCAACACTTCATCAAATGCTTCTTTTCCCACTTGGAATCTCTTTGTTCCTTCTTCACTGCAACAGTCAGTGACCCTTCAACTATTCAATTTTCCAGCCATTTGTTCATACAAATCCATCCTTTATATAGACATTTTTTTCCTCTTAATCTCCTCTATTACATTTTCCTTTAATCAACCTTAACCATCCAATTCATTATACCTTGAATCTGGATCTCGGTAACATATTTTATTTTCACCTAGGAACTTGAACTTTTCTTGAAACTTGTTCCATTTGTATTAACTATTTAGATCTAAGTTGTAGATATTCACCTTGAATTTTCCAATCTATAGATCTCTATACCTAAGTTTCCTTGTCATCATGATCACCCAGCTCATCATAGCTAATCATTAAATTTTGATTCAATCCTTATTTAATATTTGTTCCTTGCTCGGTGTCCTCCATTTGTATTTTGGTTAACTTCTCTTAGTGCCTAAACCTTTCCTTTTGTTCGGTGCCTTCGATTCCTTTTCCTTTACCAAGTTACTTCCTTTTTACCATTTACCTTTACCGAGTGACATATCCTGCTCGGTATCCAAAAAATCTTTTTCTTACCGACTTGACAAATCTTCATCACCATGCTTTACCAACTTAACATAATCATATGTTAAGTAGAAAATAGTTACATCAACATAATCTAATCATTGTCTGATCTATACATGTTGGCCATTTAAGTTCTTAAAATTCACAACATCTCATTTCTTCTTCTTCTTCTTAACTCATTCAACTTATATCATTACCGAATGATTTGGAAATATAATATAAACTAGAAATCAATTTCTTGACATCAATGACAAGACAATAGTTGATTTTTAACCTTTCTACTATTATGTATTCCTCTATTCTTGGTTGGTATTCATCATCATCACCATCAAATAATCAATCTTCAACATTAAACTCAGTTATGATAACAATCTCTCTCTTTGGCATTGATGGAAACACTTACAATATTCAGTGTTCAATTGGTGATGGTACACTTCACTTTCATTGCTATACTCCCTCTGAACTTTAGCTTTTCCTTTGTTGTACTTGATATTCTTTTGTAGTCTTTCTCCCTCTATCAGTAGTATTTTTATTTACTGTCTCTCTATGATAATTTCTTTTTTTGATTCCATCAGCTTTATTCTCCCTTGATCATCATTTTTCTCATTTTTCTTTGTGCATCATCAGTGCACTAGCAACATTCTCCCTCTTTGATTTGTAAACATTAATCTCATTCATATCTCTACATCAATTGACGTATTCTCATCTAATCTCATCTCTTGTTAAATTTCTCCCTCTTTGACAACAATGCCAAAGAAACATAAAACTCAAATCATACCTCAAATGTATAAATCTCTCATTGCAGTCATAAACTTCTTTTTCATGACTTCGGGCTTCACCTAAAGAGTGAACGCTAGCATCAACTCACATGATAGATATTCTATTGAGTACTTGAATTGATGCAGCATGCATTATGCCTTAATGAACATTGGATAGGGGAAGAACCCCTAACTTATCTCGAAGATACTCAAAAGCATCCTTTGGTAATAGTTTTGTAAATATATCAGCTATCTATTCTTTATAATTCACATACTCCAATGTCACATGCTTATCTTGTACTTTCTCTCTCAAGTAGTGCTACTTAATAGATATATGTTTTTTATTTGAATGCAGCACTGGATTCTTTGATATGTTAATAGCACTGGTATTATCACAATAAATTGTAATTGGATCAATAATCTCTTTATGAATACATTCTAGTAGGTTTTTGATCCATAAAATATTAGAACAATTCATAGCTACAATAACATACTCAGTTTCGGTAGTAGATTGTGAAATACAGCTCTATTTCTTGCTTAACCGTATCACTGGCCTTTCTCTCAAAAAGAAATCTCTGCCACTAGTTCTCTTTTTGTCATCAATATCTCTAGCCCGGTCAACATCAATATATACCTTGAGATCAAAATCTCCTCCTTTCGTGTATAACAGACTGAAATCTTCAGTCTCTTTCAGATATCTAAATATCCTTTTTACTGCAAATATATGTGTCTCCTTTGGGTTTGCAGAAAACCTTGCAACTATACCAACTGAATGCGCAATATCTGGTTGACTGTGGATAACATACTGTATTTTACCAATCATGGATCGCTAAAGTGTCTCACTCACTTCCTTAGTGTCATCTTCCTTTGACAATTTGTAACTAGTATCCATCGGTGTTCCAACTAGTTTTGATTCTTCCATATTGAATGTCTTTAGGATCTCGTTGATATACTTAGATCAAGCTATGTAGATCCCATCCTTAAATTGTTGAATTTGAAGTCCAATAAAGAATTTAATCTCTCCTATCATGGACATCTCAAATTCCTTTCTCATTTCCTCAGCAAATGATTTAGACATTATCTCAATCCCACCAAATATAATGTCATCAACAAATATCTCAGCAATTAGAAATTTATCAATACTATCACAATTCAAGTATAAATTATTGTTATCACTAGTCCTTTCAAGTCTAATATTAACTAAATAAGAGTGTAATTTTTCATACCATGCTTGGGGTGCTTGCTTCAGTACATGGAGTGTTTTGTATAGCTTGTAGACCATATCCTTATCAGGCTTCTAAACAAATCCTTCAGGTTGTTCAATGTAGACTTCTTCAAGAATTCCATTTAGAAATGCAGACTTAACATCCATCTGATAAAATTTAAATCCTTTATATGTAGCATATGCAATTAATATCCTTACACCTTCTAATCTAGCAATAGGATCAAAGGTTTCACCATAATCAATACCTTATTCTTGTGCATACCCTTTATAGACTAACCTTGCTTTATTTCTAATCACATATCCTTTCTCATTGAGTTTATTTCTAAAAATCCATATTGTTCCAATCACATTCTTATCCTTAGGTCTTGGTATCAGTGACCATGTGTTGTTATTTTCAATCTGATCAATTTCTTCTTTCATAGCAGTCATCCAATCTTCATTTCCTAGTGCATCCTTGACTAATCTTGGCTCAAATTCAGAAATCAAACATGTGCTATCCTTCAACTTACTTATTTTCGTGACTCATGCATTCTTGTCTCTAATAATTATGCTCGATGAGTGGTTTCTTCTCATATATTTTTCTAATACATGCTCGATAGACTGTTCATTAGTGTTTTCATCTCTCGGTGGAGGCTCATCTTTCTCATCAACTCCTCCTTGATGCATCTATGTTGCTTCAATCGAATTACCTTCATGTACATAAATAAATATTTTGTAATCCTCAAATTCCTTTTTGCTATCCTCTTCATTCCTTTTTGAAAATTAATCAATTCTTATATTTGCACTTTCAACAATTTTTTTAGTAGCCTTGATCAAACATTTATATGCTTTTCTCTTTGATGAATAACCAATAAATATACCCTCATCTCCTTTAGAGTCAAACTTTCCATTTTTAGCATCTTTCAGTATGTAACACATACTTCCAAAAAAATTAAAGTAACTTAAATTTAGTGTGTGACCAAATTAGAGTTCATAAGGTGTCTCATTGGTTCCTTTCTTCAATTGTACTCGATTGAGTGTATAAACAAAAGTTTTTATGGCTTCTCTCTAGAATGTTTGAGTAACTTCTTTATCAATTAATAGTGTTCTAGCACAGTCAACTATGGATATATTCCTTCTCTCACCTATTCTATTTTGTTGTGGAGTCCTCGGTGCAGATACTTGTCTTTTGATGCTATTTTCATTGTAGAAGATAGTAAATTCATCATAGATAAATTCACCTCCTCTATCTTATCTCAAACACTTCAATTTTTTTCATTTGTCCTTTTCAACTCTTTCTTTATACTACTTGAACATTTGGAATGCATCATATTTTTCTTTTAAAAATATAACAGACATCATTCTTGAATAATCATCAACAAACAAAATAAAATATCGATCTCCATAATATTTTTGAACTCTCATAGGACCACAAAGGTCAGTGTGTACTAGTTCCAAGATACCATTGGTAGAGTAAGATTTACTTAAGAAACTTGACTTTTTCATCTTACCAAATTGACATTCTTTGCACATTACTTTATTAGGTTTTCTTAATCTCGGTAGACCTTTGACTCTATTCTTTTTACTTACTTTAATCATGTTATCAAAATTCACATGACACAGTCTCTTATGCCATAGCCATGCATATTCAAATTTAGTGAATAAGAAAATTTTTGTATAAGTATCAAGATAAAATAATTTACCTTTTGATTGTTCACCAATTCCAATTAGATCTCCATCAGTACCATAAATCTTCACCTTTCTATTTTGAGATTCCATTCAATGGCCAATATTGTTCAGTTGTGAAATACTAAACAAATTATAGTTCATTCCTTTAACCTAATATGCATCATTACATTTTATCTTCTCATTTAATACAGTAGATCTTTTACCTTTCACGGGGCATGGAGCGTCATTTCCAAATTTGATAAATTCTCCATCATATTCTTCTAAATTATCAAACTTGTCAATATCAGCAGTCATGTGATGTGAACATCCACTTGTGTAATCAAAATGTGACACACTTTTATAAACCATTGCACTTGAGAGAACCCATGAAGAGGGATATCTCAAGAAGCAACTTATAGCTTCCTATCTATGACATGCAATAATGTAAATTTTATGCATAGTGGCTCTCAAATGAACCTCAATAAGAAACCTTTGCAAGGTGCACCATAGAATGGAAGATTCAAAATGATAATGCAAGAATGAGAGATCTAAATAAAATGAAAGATCTAAGCTAGAATGCAAATGCAAGAACAAGAAAGAAAAGCTAATATAATGATATTACAATACCTCCTAGTTAAGCTATGTGATTTAAGATAGATTCAATAAGGAAATATTAATCTAAGAATGCAAGTAAGCTAGAATGCAATAGAATACTGTAAGAATGCAAGTAAACAAAATGATAGCATAAAAATAGCATGAATGAGTGATATGTCTAAGATACAACATCAAGATTGAGATTAGCCAAGAATGAGAAGAGAGTCTCCTTTTAAAGAATTTAGAAATGAGTGGACGGTCAAGATTAAGAGGCAAAATCCAAGGGTAGAGAATAATCCCTATTTTGACTTTAAGGAACAAGATTCTTATGAGGCAAAATCAATGGACAAGAATGGTTAGGTAGAAATGAGTGGTTGAGATAAAGAGGAAAAAGGAGATTCCACTTTTGTATTTTTATCTATTTTTTAAATTAGGAAATTCCTTTTTCACATGCACACATAGGATAAAGTGGATTTTATTTAATTAAAATAGGACATGTTCTTTTAATTAAATAAAACTTACGATAAATTGGTCAAACTTTAAGATATCATCAAATAAATGATAAAGTGATGATTTGATCAAGAAATAAGATTGATTAAGCATAAGATAAAGTCTAGTATTAAAATGTATAATGTTAGAGTGGAGCTCAAGGTTTACTAGACCATTTTTGGGTGATTACACCACTATCAATAATCCATGGGTCAGGTTTACTTACATAAGAAACAAGTTCTTTTTCATCTTCATACTTTTCTTCATTAGATTCTTCCTTTACTACAACATAAAAAACTTCATATCCTTCTTCGGTATCATTAGATTCATCATTGGTTACACCTTCCTTAGCTAGGTAGCAAGACTTCTTACCTCTGTCCTTGTAATCTCTAAATCTTTGGTGTCAGTTGTGTCTTTTGTCATTCTTATCATTCCTATTATTGTCAAGACATCTAGATGCAATATGACCAATCTTATTACAATTAAAACATTTTAGAGGTAATTTGCCTTTGTACTTTCCTTTACCTCTCAATAGTCTTCTAGCTAGCAGTGCCTCTAACTCTTCTTGTTCTTTTTCCTCATTTAGAATACTATCATATTCATTTCCATATGAACTACTATGAATCTGTTTGTCTTTTTTTGATGTACCAATGCTTAGAGTTGACTTGAATGTAGTTTAAATGGTCGGTAGACTATTATCATAATTACTTAACTCAAATGCAGTCATCTTACCAATTAGGGCTTCAAGAGTAGTGTTGACTATCATTTTTACACGAGACAACGGCTAGGAATTTACATAAGCAAATTCCCCTCTTGGAAGAATGATATTAGTCACTCTCAAGGTTCCTTCTAGGTTGGGTCTCAACTACTTGGATAGCTCAACTGAAGATAAATGTGAATCTATTCACAAGGAGGCCTTTGTTGGTTCATATCTCAAAAAGGGCTGAAAAAGAAATTTTAACAAAATAATACTCTCTTTTTTTTTGGATTTTTAGATTTTAAATGAAAGCAGGGTGAATCTAATTAATCTATTATAATTGATTTACAAAGAAAGTAAAGGGTAGGGTAACGAGAATTTGAAAGAAATTTTTTGAAAGAAACTAATGGACATAAACCAACATCACACTGCTTTGTGAATTAAAAGGACTGAGAAGATGAGGAAACCCATGAAACAAAGATCAGAATAAATCACAATCTTCACCTAAGCAAATGCAATCATCAATGGAAATGAATGCAAATGTATGATAAGACAAAACTCATCAAATCATGAAACCACCACAGATGTGTGCACCTGTGAGACAAGTTTATCTTCAAAGCACCAAAAGAAAGATCTTCTTGATAATTCGTCACAACAAAGCAATGTAACACCAGCAAACACTGAACTAAGGAATCACAGATTTAAACCACCACACAATCAATTGGCTCTTTGAAATAAATAAATGAGCAATTCACACATTCATAAATCTCACAAAGATAGAAGAAGAATCACACCACGATTGAATCATCAATTTTATTTATTGTATTAATAATAAATCTGACCTTGATTACATTGAGTTTATACAATTTATAGAGTTATGCTCTTATTTTCGCAACTAGGGTTTTGGCTGCATCTAAAACTTGGAAATAAATTTAAACTACAGATTACATGAAAGAAACTACCTCTAAAAATAAGTTAAACTACCCTATCATGTAATTAAACCTCGTGCATTACAAAAACTAGAGTGGATCATGCTTAAAATGGCTCAAGACGCAGTTGGAACTCATGCAAGCTCTCCATGAAATGTAGTGATGATGTCTTTAATCTTTTGTTATAGATTCTCCACATGGACTCAACTAAAAGAGGCCCCCAAATCATGTAGAAATGATCCCATAAAAGTGATCTAGTTGACTAAAAAATCAAGTTTGAGAAGACTGAAGTCAAACGGCGGATGTGCCCAGAAATCATGGATCCCAACGGTTGCTCCAAAACAATGAAGCTCCAAATTTGGCTAAGTGTTGAGATGACCTTTTCCCAAGTTTTGGACTTTGGACTTTCAGAGGCCAAAAATTCTCTAGGGCCAAAATGCCAAAAATCAAGGCCTTCAAAAATCGCTAAGTGTGAAAACTGTCTTTTTTCTACACAAAATTTGGCTAAGTCCAGACTGCATGATTATTGACTTGGGAGTATTTCTAGATGAGCCTTGTGAAACCTATCCACAATATCTTACACCTCTTCAAAGTTATCCATTTTGACCCCTTCAAGGAGTTCTTGTTATGTCTCTTGGAAGGTGACCAATTCCACTGCAAACCCCTTTATCTCCTCCTCTCAAGACAGCATCTTCTGAATTTCCTCCTTCTGATAGAACATCTGCTGAAGGTCCTCTTTTTTTTAACTCCTTTGCATATACCCAAATACTAATTGATGATGACATTTACAAAGTGCATTGTTTTATCATCATCTTCATCATATAAGTCTAAGTCCAATCCGTCAAATAACTTATGCATTTCCCCTACAAAAAGTAGACTTTCATCTCTCCTTTTATCCATCCTTTTCAATGCCTTTTCAAAAATGGTCAAAGCTCTAGTTATATCCTAGATCCACTTCTCAAAATTGTCCAACTCCAACCCTTCATACACCTTGACCTTCATCAACCTATTTTTCTGATCCATCATGTTCCTCTAACAGCATCTCACCAGTCACCTATGTTTCTTTCTCGTTCTCTTGAGATCCTTGTGCTACTACTTCATTATAAACAAGTAGTGGAATAGGGGCTTGGGAAGGAGTATTTTGTATGGGAGGAGTAGTAGCAGCAAGGGGATTGGGTGAAGGCATTGGTGGAGGAGGTAGAGTTGGCATGGGAGTGTGAAAAGGTGGAGGTTGTGGAGGCAATGGAGTGGTTTGAATTGAAGGGGGAAGTGGAGTGGTAGGTGGTGTTTGATGCGGAGGTGGGAGTGGAGTTTGATACATAGGTGGAGGTGGAGGCTGAACTAGGTGTGAAGCCAAGAGAACTTGTGCATCTACATCCTCCTTAGAAGTGACACCTATAGAAGAGTCCCTTCCTGACTCTACAGTTTAATTCTTAATTACAGGTGCAACTTCCTCAACTGGCTCCTGAGGCTTTTGTGGAGCTTCCTCTCCCATATTCTCAAGAGGACCAATGAAGTGCATATGGATAGAACCAAGAGGAAAAGACTACCCTACAGCTGGAGCCTATTTTATAGATTCTTGGAAACCATGAAGTCCCTCAAAATTTGAGATTTTAAACTCATCATCACCCAGAACGTCTAGATTTATTGGCTCTCCTTGGGTTTCTCCTTCAGCATCTTCTTGACCATCTTCCAGTATTCTCCTTCTTTTTAAAGATCCTATAGAGTAGATTCTTCTACTGAGGGGTACCTAATCCCTATTATCTTCATCTTCCTCCAAAATGGTGTCCATTTGAGTGTGCGTTGAGCCTTTTTTCCTTTTGTAGACGTTCCCTTCAATCACCCCAGTCGGCCTAGGTCCAGTTATCTTGAATTTAGGTTCCTTCCTTGGTGCATTTGAAGGTTCGGGGCCACTAGAAGAAGGAACATCTAGAGGTGCTACACTCCCTTTCATTCTAGTTTTAGGCTTCTTCGAGTGAGTAGCTAATCCATATGTTGTAGGACGCTCATGTTTATAAACCATCTCCAGCTTCTGTGGTGCAGCCTCTTTAAATTGTGGCTTCAACACTTTCTCTCCTTTCTTCTTCTTCTCCTTAAAAGGTTGATTTGGTTGTTGCTTCATCGGTACGGGGTTCATAGGAAATGGATAGGTGACCCATGCCTTAGTCACTTTGATGACATGCATGGCCTTGAAATTGATATCATCATTTTCATCTCTATCAACCTCTGGATTTAGAATGACCCTAGTATATACCTTATCTAGATTGTAGATAGGATCTAGGATATCCTCAGAGTCAACTCCCTTCACCTTTGGAGGTATCTTCAGTAGTAGAGTGGTTTGTGCCATCTCTAAACTCATCTAGTAGTAGTCATGGATCCTGACCTCATAGTCATCTAAGAAATTCATCCAATGGTCCTCAATATGGGGCTCATGTACATAATGTCTTCCCATTATGTGACTATATGTACCAATTGGATCAAAATGGGTCATTATGAGGTTGTAGCTTTGTAGAGGGAATCCATCCCATTTGAAGGACAAGGACTTATAGATCTTCATATCTGGTACATAGTGGGGCCTTGTGGAAATTGGGAAGTTCCAGAAATGTTTCTTCTTGTGTTGGATGTGCTCATGGGCATCAGACAATTGCCTAGCCATATCCAATAAGATCACTCTATCAGATGGATACCTCAGCAGCTTCTTACGAGCCAAGGTGCATCCCACCACCCAGATGTATGTAAAGGTCTTGAATTGAATGTAAAATTCCCCAAGGGCCTTCACTTTTGCAGTAGCTTCAGTTGACATCCTTTTAGCATAGTCTCCCTCTATGGAGCGTATGATAGAAAATACAAAGGCATCATTAATGATGCAGAAATCAGAGCTATTGTGTGGGTATTATTCCTTCCTAACCAGTTCTAGGTACATTGTGAATGGCCATGCATTTAGATCTCCCATAGCACCAACTTTCACCAATCCTAGGTACACTGCTCTAGCAGCCAATAGGTACACAACATAGGATGTCATGTAGAAGTGTGGGTCTCTTTTCACTCTAATCAACTACTCATCCAAGCTGTCACTAAGGATGGTGGCCCAATCAAATCTTTCCTACCTCTCCTTTATTTTTTCAATAAGTAGGATCATCCATGGTTCCAACTAAATAGACTTTGGCAGTCCATACACTCAACTGATCATGGTGATGGTTGCTTGGATGTCCTCCTTCATGTATCCTCTCTGCATATCTGTTCGGTCTAACTTATTTTTGGGTAGAGATTGTATAAGGTACTATTTGTTCATGATGTCATGAGATAATGAGATATCTCTGTTATAGATCTCCATTGCCTTGTCGATCAAGAAGTAGAATTTTTTGACCCCTTTGGGTAAGTGGAAGACATCTTCAATATTGTATGGCCTTAGATCTAGAACTACTTCACCTATGCTATTCTTCACCATTCTTTCATCTGGTATGTAGTGACTTCCCAGAGTGTTGATTAGGTCTGAGGACAAGATGGAGACTGGGTGTGCTGCTACATTCACCAGAGAATAATACACTAATGAAGTGTAGTCCTCAGATCTTCCTATTGGTTGTGCACATTTTACCAAGTAGTCATTCCAATTGACATTGTCGATGTCGATGTCTGTGATCTCAACATGTAAGTTTCCCATCTTGGAGGGTGCATGATAATCTTTGAACTAATACCGCATAGCTGATGAGTTAGCCTTCTCTACTATTTCTGCAAAGAGCAAAGGACATGAATCAGTAAACATCAAATCACATAAAAGAGACAAAAATCTAAACAACCCTAAAAGAACTAAGCCTTAAAAGGTTCTGAAAAGCCAATTTCAACCTTTCAAACCTTAGAGGGTATGAGACCTTTGAAAGGATGAAAGGGCCAAAATGCCAAAAAGGGACACCTCCAGCTAGTGGTTGGGATTGGCAGTTTCGGAGATGTAATCTTTCAGTCTTCGGTGAATCAGAGGTGCAAGATTTTTGGGGTGTGAAACCTCTAAAATACTGAAGAGGGTTCTTGGAAACTTTTGAGGAAAGTATCCTGAGAGTTTCAAACTACAATCCTTTAGATTTTCAATGAATCAGAGGTGCAAGATTTTTGGGGTGCAAAACCTCTGAAACGTCAAAGAGGGGACTTGGACAAATTTTTTAAAGAAAGAATATCCAGAGAGTTTCAAACTGTGAAAGTCTTAAAACTCTGATCTTTGAAAACTCGAAGATGAGGGTTTAGGCAAGAACTGAAAAATAAGCCTTGGAGTGAGTTAGACCACGAACTCAAGGCCAGGGGACTGAAGGGGACAACCTTGTGAACCCCAAGGTAGGACTAGACTAGCTTGAACAAAACCCTAGCCACTAAACATGCAAAACCCTAGCAACAAGACAAGAAAATGAAAATAAGAGAGGAAAGATAGAAGGAACCAACCTCTAGACAAGCCAGAAGACAACAACCACGAGGAAGTAGATAAGAAAATTGAGGAGCAGAAACAAGCCAAGAAGAAAAAATGCCTACAAGATCCAAAATTCACGATCACAAGAAGAATAAGTGAGGGTAAAAAAGCACTCACCACCTTATATAGGCAACCAATGGGGTGACATCAACCACCCCCACCGATCGGCCTTTTGGGGGTCCAAGACCTCCAAAAGTTTGAAATGTCAAAAGGTCAACTTTCTTCAGAGAGTCAAACCTCTCAGTGCTCGAACCTTCGAAAGTTTGAAACCCATGGGATTTCAAAAATACCCAAGGCTTATCATCTTTCAGACCTTTTGCACTTTTGGACCTTTGAAACTATGAAACTATGAAAAAAGACTTAAAGAAACAACTAGACCTAAAACCAAAAAAACCAAACTGATAGACAGACAAACAACCTAGGACAAGCTAGAAAGAGGGAGGGGCCTGAAGCCAAGAGGCTACAAAGGGGAGTGTGATTGTGGAACCACAAAAAATAGCCCCAACAAAAGAAAGGGAAACAACCAGAGTATTCCAAAGTCATTCCACCTTGAAATAATCTCATCTTACGGTGAGCCAAACCCAAAGCCTTAAGCCAGAGTGATCATCCTATCATCATCAAGATTGAGAAAATTGTTGCATCCATATCTACTATGTGTTTATGTGTGTTCAAATTTCCCAGGAATCCCTTATTGTAAGCCTATGTTGATTATCAACCAATCATCATCAAATCACTGCCCACCAATTCGAATTTGGCCAAAAGTCAATTTAACCTTGCTCTACTGCCAAGCAGGCATTTATAGCCCCGGTAGAGATTGATCACCCTTACCCTCCTCTAGATGAGCTTTATTCAAATTTTTAAACTTCTTTGGAGGGATCTTAGACTCAACATGTGTCAGATTGAAAGTGAGGTCCTTGAACCATTGTGCTCTGGATGATTTGTTTCTTCTTTGTGCAAAATTTTGGTACTTTGGTATTCCTTTCTTCTTCTTTTTTGTTCTTCTCTCTTTTTCTTCTTTTCTTTTTGAAACCAGGGCAGCACTTAGACTATTCCACCCTAGTTTGTGAGCTTCCTTCTTTGTTGACCTTATCTTTATGTGTTCCTCCTTTTTACTCTCTTGCTCTTTTCTTTTAGTCTGTATTCTAGTTGGGAGAGGATTCTGACTTCCAACCTCCTTCATGACCATGGGCATTACCTGATTCTAACTAAAATCTTATCTGAGAGGCTCTTGGTCTAGGTTCCCTTCTAAATGTGTGTTAGTGCTAAGGATAGTTCTGTCTGATGAAATCTTTCAAGAAGTTTGAGAGGAAAAAACACTTCACTTTCGACCCTTGTACCTGGCTAACTACAAGATAAAACTAAATCAAATGGTCTGACAAAGGAAGACCCTTATCTCATGCAAAAGGCTACCTTATGTAGATCATTAAGCTCAAGAAACACCTACCCCTCAAGCAGACACAAACTGAAGACCGAACAAAAAGATACATACAACAAAACTCAAAAGAAAACAAAAGAAAAAACTCTAAACTATAAGAATGTACAAGAAGGATCAAAGGTCCATCAAGACCCAAAGTAGTGCTTGAGAAATTGGTCGTTAATAGGCAATGGGACTAATTCTCCCTCAAGAGAACTAATCCTAAAGGTGTTCTCTCCCAGAATTTCTATAATCCAGAAAGGGCCTATCCACAAACGTTGGAATTTAGTGCAGTTGCCTGGTTTTTCTTTTGCTTTATCCCACATCAAAACTAGATCAGAAATCCTAAAGGCCTTTATTGTTTCTCTTTTGTCAAACCAACGCTTGACAATAGCTTGATGTTTGGCCACATGCTCCAAATCTATGGTTCTCTTTTCCTCCAGTTCTAGCAAATTCATGAGGCAAATCTGCACCCAATCCTCACCTTTGACATTGATCCATGAATCTTAGAATTGGTATTTTTGGGTTCATCAAAAAAATGGGTTGCAGTCCATAGACCAACTGATAAGGATAAGTCCCCAAGGAATTTTTTATTCTCACATGGTTAGTCCACAAGGAGTACTTCAACTAAGTGTGCCAATCCTGAGGGTTATCATCCAAGAGGCATTTGATTATCATGGTTAAGTTCTTGTTTGTAGATTTGACAACCTCATTCCCTTGAGGATAATAATTGGATGAGAATTTGAGGATTACCTGATGCTCAAAAGCCCATTGAATGAGAGACATAGATGAAAAATAAGGGGCATTGTCACATACCAGAAAGAAAGGCATACCAAACCATATAATGATGAATTCTTCTAGGAACTTGGTTACCACCTCTGTAGTACAATTTTTGAGGACTTGTGCCTCCATCCATCATGTGCAGTAATCAGCTACAGTCAAGATGTATCTATGTCCTATGGAAGATGGAGGGTTAATCATTCCCATGAAATCTAGCCCCCATTGGGTGAATGGATGCACCTCGTAAACTAGTTGTAGGGGCATTGTTGGATGTCTCTTGCGTGTAGCGCTGGTCTGACAAACATGACATGAATGCACGTGTTTGTGAGTGTCCTTGAACAAGGTTGGCTAGTAATAGTTAGATCTCAATATTTGATGGGTCGTAGCTTTAGCTAACCCATGTCCAGTGTCATACTTGTCATGAAACTCTGTGAGAACCTCCTCATCTTCTGTCTAATCTAAATAATGTAGGTAAAGGCCATTGTAATTGCATTTGTAGAGCTTTCCATTTTTTAGCATATAAGAGCTGCTTTTATTTTTTAGAGATCTCCTTTGGGAGCCATTCAATCCTTCTGGGCAGCAATTCTGAAGCAAGTAATAGACTATATCCTGATACCAAACATTAGTGATCACTCCTTCGTTGGTTTATACTTGGCACACTAAACCTTGCTCTATTTCTTCCATCATCTTGGTGAGACCTTGACCTCTCACTAACCTCATTGGTTGGATTTTGATGTCGAATTCTTGTAGTATAGCCATCCACTTCCCTCTTTTCCCCCCTAGCTCATTCTGCATTAACAAGGATTTGACTGCTGGATCAAGAACAATAGCAGTGACCTTACTCCTAAAATGTAGTGTTTGAACTTCTTGACAGCTTTGACCAAAGAAAAATATTGTTTGTCAAGATTTGGGTACTTAAGTTCAGCATTTTTTAGAGGGCAACTCATGAAATCTATTGGTCTTTCATCCTCCCCTTCTTTCTTCTGGGTGAGGATTCCCACACATGAATGTTCTGATGCGAAAGAGTAGACCTTGAATGGAAGAAGGTAATCGTGGCTTACCAGAACTAGAGCAGTAGCAATGGAAGTCTTAATATCTTTAAATGATTCTTTGGCTAGAGCATTCCACTCAATCTTGGCATCCTTTTTTAGCATATCATTCAATGGATGTACTATCTTTGCAAACCCACTAATGAACTTTCTAACGAAGTTGATCTTCCCGAAGAAAGATTTCAACTCTTTCTGGCTATTTGGGGGAACCAATTTAAGGATAGCTTCAACTCTTTATAGATCAATTGAGATGTCAATTTCAGATATGATGTGATCAAGAATCTTGCCTCAAGTTACCCCAAAGACATGCTTCTTAGGATTTAGTGAGATCCTGTAGTGTCGACATCTTTTCAATACCCTGCGTAGATCTTCGATGTGGTCCACGAGGTTTCTAGAGAATACCATGAGATCATCCATATAGATAACAATACATTTGTTGACCAGGCCTTTATACGACTCGTCCATAGCTCATTGGAAGGTGGCTCCTAAATTGATCAAACCAAATGGCATACGGCGATAAGAAAATATCCCCCACTTTGTTGTGAAAGTTGTTTTCAGATGATCTTCTTCTTTTACCATGAATTGGTTATACCTAGAGTAACCGTCAAGGAAAGACATCATATGGGAGTCGTTAACCACTTTCAACACTTTGTCAAGGGATGGTAGTGGGTAGTTATCCTTTTGGGAAGACCTATTCAAATTCTGGAAATCTACACATAGTCAAACCTCTCCACTTTTCTTTCTTGTTGGGATGAAGTTTTCTATCCAAGTCAAGTGCCAGATAGGGAAAATAATCTTGGCATCAAGAAGCTTCTGTACCTCCTTTTGGATCACAGGCTTGATCACAGGGTTCACTGGCCTTTGTCTTTTGTGAAAAGGTTTAGCATCTAGATTCAAAGGGATGTTATGTATAATAACACTGGGATCATAGGTTTTCAAGTCTTCATAGCTCTAAGCTATGACATCTTTGTACTCTTTGAGTAGTTCCACCATCCACTTCTTTTCTTCAGTTGTGCTGACTTTTCCAATATGAACTTCCCTGGGTTCGAGCTATGTACCCAGATTGTAGAGCTCACAGTCATCGCCTCCTACTACTAGTGTCCTCCCTCTTTTGCGATCATATTCATCTTTGTCAAAAATTATTTCCAAGGCAACCATTCCTTTCTGGATGGATTTATTCTTCAAATTTAAGATTCCTAGATCATCTAATTCCTCCATTTTGTCTTCTTCTTCATCAATGTTTTGTTTTTCAAAGACTCTAGCACTCATGATGAATTCTAGTATCTGTTGGTCATCCTGAAATACCTAGAAGTTTGTGATATTATCTGGAATAGCTGGCATGGCTACCAGTTCAACAGAGAATTTTTTCAATTTGGACCTTTCCAGTGGCTATAAGGAGCTTGCTGACACTGCCAAGGCATCCGCAATAGTATTCCTTCTTCTTGGGACACTGTGAATATTAAATGCTTCAAAATCTTTGATTAAGTCCCAAACACGGTTACAGTAGGATGCTAATCACTTATCAGTGCATGAATACTAGCTCTAGATTTGTCAAACTATTAACTGTGAGTCTCCCTCTACAACCAAATCATTTACCTTCTTTTCATGGGCCATGAGGAGGCCTCGCACCAGCGCCTCGTATTCTGCAACATTATTGGTGTAGTAGAATTGCAGCCTATAAGCAGCGTAGTATGAGACACCTCAGGGGTTGACCAACTCTATCCCAGCCCCTGCTCCTTGTTTACATTTGGAACCGTCAAACCTAAGCTTCCATATGGGATGACCTTTATAAGAAGAGGGCCTAGCTTGGGGCTCCAATGCATCCTTTAGCAGTTGTGCGCCCGCTTGGGGTTCATGAGAGGTTTTTGATGGTGATGAGTTTTCTATGGTTGGGACCTCTGTATCTTCTACACCTAGATTTTCCCTTGCGGAAAGGGGCACCCATTTCATCCTTTGTTTTTCTTTCACGTCACACCAAACTTCATGACGTGGGGATAGACATCTGTCATCAGAAGAGCTCCATTCCTCTTGTATTGGGCACTTTGTTGTAGAGACCTGAGGTTGTTCACCAAGGGGAGGTTTGTCCTCCCTTGAATGTGTTGGTGTATTCTTTGTAAGCTTGGGCATGTAAGACATTTGGCTTATTACTTGAACCATCGCATCCTGGCAATATTGGCATTCAAACTCTGAGTGATTTTTTTTGTGTAGGTTACAATATCCTGGCAGCATCAGTATATTTGGGTCAGCATCTTGGCCAAGATGTCTCATGTTTTTCATCATACCCCCTACAAACTCTGCAAGGATCTCCTTGGGAATTTGAGTACTCACCAACCCTTGCACGGGGATATTGTTTGAGTTCTCTTCTTCTTTGAGATGGAATGTGAAAGCCTTACTGAATCGATACACCCCCAGGTCAACTTGTGAGAACAAGACTTCATTTAGGGCATTGTACTCAGTTATCATCTATTTGAGTTTCAGTTCTGCATCAATCTTGATTTGGTTATTGAGCCCCTTCCAAGGTAGCCAAAGTTGAGTGAAATATTGGAGAACCAACCCCTCAAGGACCGGGTCCATTCCCTGCTAAGTAATATGTCATACATTTCTGGGATGTCCACCACATGTATGTCAATGCAATCATAGATCCTAGGGTCAGTGGTTAACTGTATGTGTGTATCCTTCAGGACCCCAATGACTTTGACCTTCATTTTATCAAGTTGGATCACAACCCTATTGGTTGGTTGAGGGTTCATCCCTAGCTTGTGGCATATGGATAATGGCATGATGTTATATGAAGTCCCCAAATCAATCAGGTAGTTGTGTAGGTTCTTTCCAAAAATATTAAGGCTGAGTAGGAATGGGGGTACTTCTACCCTATCCTTGAACATGGTTGGCATTTCCTCGACCGCATTTACATTGGATTCATTTTTAGTGTTGCTACTAGATACGATTGATTTGGAATGATCTAGTGATCTCAGGAGGGCTTCTATGATGGGAAACTTTGCAGCATGTCATACATTGACATTTTGGCTTTAATTCTCTTAAGTTCCTCCAGTGCACGATACTTTTATGTGGCCCAAGTCAGATTCTTCAGCATGGTGGGCTGGTGTTGCATTGTTGGGGTGGCAGTCACACTAGGACCTCTAGGAGGTGTAGGATTATTGCTAGCCCATGGATTAGGTGGAGTGGGCTGCATTCGTGGGGGAATACCATCAGTAAGAGGTTCCCTTCTACTCCTCATATTATAATTATTTCTATTATTGTTCTAAAAAGCATGGATCTCATAATATTAAGGCTGACTTTCTTGATTAAAAGGGAAGATGAATTCTTCTTCAGTTGTGTTATCGGTAGAACTTCCTCCAGTACCTAGGTCATAAGAATTGAAGACCATGGCACTGAAGTGAGTCTAAGAGTTATCAGGATCTTGGATCTGTTGATTTTCAAACTCTCCCCTATACTCATTATCTGATTGGTGTGTGTTGGGAGCTTGAGTGAAACTGACCTCAAATGTGTTAAAGGTATTAGCATTGTTAGAGGGTATGCTATCGTTATTGGGGTGTGTGTTCCATGTTCTATTAGTTTGTTTTTGACCAAGCTGCTTATCTTGAGAAGCATTCCCATAACCTCCACCAGTATTGTTATTTTTGTTGTTGTAATTTCCATAATTATGATTTTGATTTTGGGAGTAGGTGTTTGGGGCAGCAGTTGGTTATTGGTAGTTCCCCTAGTTCTGACGTGGATTAAGCTTCATCCTGGTGATCTCTCCTGTTAACTAGGACAATGTCTTTTTCATGGAATCCAACTCATTCACTAAAACATGGTCTAGCTCATTTGGTGCAAAATCCTTTTATTCACACAGATTTGCCTTATGTGCATCATATCTTGGGTATGTGATGGTGAGTGATGGGGCAGCAATGTAAGGGGTCGGCACCAGGTTGAGTCTTGGGGTGTACTACACTAGGAGTTGATTATGTGCTGCAAATGGACCAGTCATGGTAGCATTCCCTAATGCTAGTGAGACACCATAATTTCCACCTACTTGTGGATCCATTTGTTGGGTAAATGTGATAGCTTCGTCACATACTTTTTCCAAAGTGTCTATGTCACCTAGGGGTAGCCTCTTCAAGAATATGGATGTCAATGGATCCAGGGCACATAGGTACACTTGTATAGAAGCCCCAATTGGTACAGTATAAGGAGCCTCTAGCTTTTAGTACATCTTATGGAAACAGTGATTGAACATGGCAATTGGTTTTTTGAGGTCCTTTCTCACCAAGATGAACTGGTGGTGAAGATTAGCCGAATCCACATATAAATTGAATTGATTAAGGAATTTTGTTTCAAATTCCTCCCATGTGGAGATGAATCCTCATGGTAAGTTTAGATACCATTTGTATGCAAATTCCCTCAATGTTTAGGGGAAAAGGTGGCACATGACATCTTGATGAGCAATCTCTTTTTGATTGCATAATTCTTTGAATGCACGAATGTGTTCTTCCGTTGTCCTAGATTCTCCATAGATGAAATGTGGACAAAATTTCTCAGGGTTTTTAGGCAGCTTTTGGAGTTGTCCTTGTATATCCAATGGAGAGCTTTGATCATTTGCAAAAAATGCCATTGGAGCTAGTGGTAGAGCAGCAGTAGGCGGGGTAACAGCATACGAAAATGGAGGAAGATTAGGATGATATGAAGTATCCTCTCCGAGTTTTGTTCTACTGCTGCGAGGTCTGAAAACTTCTCTGAGTTCTAGGAATTCCCCTTTGTTTGGTGAGGATCTGAGGACTCATTCAAATCTTTCAAGAGAGAAACATCCAATATTTTGGGGTCTCTATTTTTAGGGCCCTCCTTCTAGCGCCACTTTTGTTGAGTGTTGTTTTTACACGAGATAATGGTAAGGAATTTACATAAGCAAATTCCCCTCTTAGAAGAATGACATTACTCACTCTCAAGGTTCCTTCTGGGTTGGGTCTCAACCACTTGGATAGCTCAACTAAAGATAAACGTGAATCTGTTCACAAGGAGGGCTTTGCTGGTTTGTATCTTGAAAAGGGCTGCAAAATAAATTTTAACAAAACAATACTCTCTTTTTTTTTTTAAGATTTTAAATAAAAGTAGGGTGAATCTAATTAATCTATTGTAATTGATTTGAAAAGAAAGTAAAGGGTAGGGTAATGAGAATTTGAAATAAATTTTTTAAAAGAAACTAATGGACATAAACCAACATCACATTGCTTTGCAAATTAAAAGGATTAAGAAGATGAGGAAACCCACGAAACAAAGATCAAAATAAATCACAATCTTCAGCTAGGCAGATGCAATCATCAATGGAAATGAACACAAACATATGACATGCCAAAACTCATCAAATCACGAAGCCACCATAGATGTGCGCACACATGAGACAAGTTTATCTTTAAAGCACCAAAAGAAAGATCTTCTCGATAATTCATCACAAAAAAGCAATGTAACACCAGCAAACACTGAACTAAGGAATCACAAATTTAAACCACTACACAATCAATTAGCTCTTTGAAATAAATAAATGAGCAATTCACACATTCATAAATCTTGCAAAGATAGCAAAAGAATCACAACACAATTGAAGCACCAATTGTATGTATTGTATTAATAATAAAATCTGACCTTGATTACATTGAGTTTATACAATTTATAGAGTTGTGTGTGCTCTTATTTTTCCAGTTAGGGTTTTGGTTGTATTTAAAACTTGGAAATAAATTTAAACTATAGATTACATGAAAGAAACTACCTCTAAAAATAAGTTAAACTACCCTAGCACCAAATTAAACCTCGTGTATTACAAAAACTAGAGCGGATCATGCATAAAATGGCTCAAAACACAGCTGGAACTCATGGAAGCTCTCCATGAAACTTAGTGATGATGCCTTTAATCCTTTTTTATAGCTTTTCCATGTGGACTCAACTGAAAGAGGCCCCCAAATCATGTAGAAACGATCCCATAAAAGTGATCCAATTTATTAAAAAATCAATTTTGAGATGACTAAAGTCAAATGGTGGACGTGCCCATAAATCACGGATCCCGACAGTTGCCCTAAAAAAATAAAGCTCCAAATTTGGCTAAGTGTTGAGATGAACTTTTCCCAATTTTTGGACTTTAGACTTTCGGAGGCCGAAATGCCAAAAATCAGGGCCTTCAAAAATTTCTAAGTGTGAAAATTGTTTTTTTTCTACACAAAATTTGGCTAAGTCTAGACTGGATGCTTATTGACTTGGGAGTATTTCTGGATGGGCCTTGCAGAACCTATCCACAATCTCTTGCGCCTCTTCAAAGTCAGCCATTTTGACCCCTTAAATGACTTCTTGTTTTATCTCTTGAAAGGTGACCAATTCCACTGCAAACCCCTTTATCCCCTCCTCCCGAGACAACATCTTCTAAATTTCCTCCTTTTGATAGAACATCTTCTAAAGGTCCTCTTTTCTTTTAACTCCTCTGAATATACCTAAAAAATTATTGATGATGAAATTTACAGAGTGCATTATTTTATCATCATGTTCATCATATAAGTCTAAGTCCAATAAGTCAAAGAACTTATGCATTTCCACTACAAAAAGTAGACTTTCATCTCTCCTTTTATCCATCCTTTTCAGTACCTTTTTCAAAAATGGTCAAATCTCTAGTTATATCCTGGATCCACTTCTCAAAATTTTTGAGCTCTGACCCTTCATACACCTTAACCAAAACTTGGAAGCATTGTTTCCTTATTACTATGAGGTTGTCCAGTGCCTTTTGCCATTTTAGGATCTTCTCCTCCATATCGTCCTCTTCACTCATAATCTCTACCAAGGATGTGATTCCTTGAAGAATAATTCGAAAAGGCCTCAAAATCTTCTTGAGAGACACCTTGGAAAACTCCTCAAAATTGGCCTTCCAGTCTGCACACGCTTGAATAAAAGAATGTGGAACATCTCTTGATATATTTACCTCACCCCTTTTCTCCAAAATAGCCTGTAATGAGGCCTTGGGGTTATTAGGGTCAATGGGATCCATTGTCTTAAGAATGAATTTCTTCATGGACTCATTCTTCTCCACCAATGCTTTTATCTTCTCTTCATCTTTATCCATGAAGCCTAGAGCATGCTTCAACCCAAGGGTAGCCAAAGTTTTACTTCCCTCTCTAGTTGGCTCTCCCAAATCTACTTCCTCCAACATGTAGTCATCTTGGGTGACCTCAGTTGTACTAATACTAATTGTAGGGATAGCCAACTAATCCTTCAATCTACCTCCTTGGTCTTTTGTTACATATGATAGGGTCCTCGCTCGGGTGCTAGATCCAGCTTGATGGAATGCTCGCCCTAATGCAGCCATATATGTTTCATCATCAATATACACCCTTGTCCTCGGCTGAATCTCCTTGTTGAACCAAGTGGGTTTTGAAAAGGCATTGAGGGGTTCATAAGGGGTTGTTAGAGTCAAGGTAGTCATAGGCCATTCTATCTCCATTTCCTCATGACTCTCCTCCTCTCCTCCTCCTATTTGTTGTTCTTCCATCACATTTGGCTCTCCCTCCTCATGTGTATGTTCCTCCTCATTTGTTTTCTCTTCTTCATCGGCCTATTTTTTTTGATCCATCATGTTCCTCTAACATCATCTCACTAGTCACCTCTATTTCTTTCTCATGCTCTTGAGGCCCTTATGCTATAGCTTCATTATGAACAAGTGGTGGAATAGGGGCTTGGGAAGGAGTATTTGGCATGGGAGGAGTAGGAGCAACAAGGGGAGTGGGTGAAGGCATTGGTGGAGGAGGCAGAGTTGGCATGGGAGCATGAAAAGGTGGAGGTTGTGGAGGCAATAGAGTGGTTTGAACTAGAGGCAGAAGTGGAGTGGTAGGTGGTATTTGATGTGGAGGTGGGAGTGGATTTTGATGCATAGGTGGAGGTGGATGCTGAACTGGGTGTGAAAAAAAGAGAAATTATGCATCTACATCCTCCTTAGAGGTGACACCTATAGAAGATTCACTACCTGAATCTACATTTTCCTTCTGAATTTTAGTTGCAACCTCCTTAACTAGATCCTCATACTTTCATGGAGCTTCCTCTCCCATATTGTCAAGAGGACCAGTGAAGTGCATAGGGATAGAACCAAGAGGAAAAGATTGTCCTGCAGTTGTAGCTTGTTGGTCAAATACTTGGAAACCATGAAGTCCCTCAAAATCTGAGATGTTAAACTCATCATCACCCAAAGCATCTAGATTTATTGGTTCTCCTTGCGTTGCTCCTTCAGCATGTTCTTGATCATCTTCGAGTATTCTCCTTCTTTTCAAAGATCCTAGAGAGTGGGTTCTTCTACTGATGGGTACCTGATCCATATCATCTTCATCATCCTCCAAAAGGGTGTCCATCTGAGTGGGAATTAAGCCTTTCTTCCTTTTGTAGATGTTCCCTTTAATCACCCCAGCCAGCCTAGGTCCAATTATCTTGAATTTAGGTGCCTTCCTTGGTGCATTTGGAGGTTCGAGGCCACTAGAAGGAACATTCAGAGGTTCTATACTCCCTATCACTCTATTTTTAGGCTTCTTTGAGTGAGTAGCTGAGCCATATCCTATAGGACGCTCATGTCTATAAACCATCTCTGGCTTCTGTGGTGAAGCCTCTTTAAATTATGGCTTCAGCACTTTCTCTCATTTCTTCTTCTTCTTCTTCCTCTTCTTAGAAGGCTGATATGATTGTTGTTTCATTGCTACACAGTCCATAGGAAGTAAATAGGTGACCCATGCCTTGGTCACTTTGATGGCATTTCTAGCCTTGAAATTGATATCATCATTTTCATCTCTATCAACCTCTGCATTTAGAATGACCCTGGTATATACTTTATCTAGATTTTAGATAGGATCCAGGATATCCTCAGAGTCTGCTCCCTTCACCTTTGGAGTTATCTTCAGTAGTAGAGTGATCTATGCTATCTCCAAATTCATCTGGCAGTAGTCACAGATCTTGACCTCATATTCATCTAAGCAATTCATCTAATGGTCCTCAATATGGGGCTCATATACATAATGCCTTCCCATTATGTGACTATATGTACCAATTGGATCAAAATGGGTCCTTATGGGGTTGTAGCTTTGTAGAGGGAATTCATCCCATTCAAAGGACAAGGACTTATAGATCTTCATATCTGGTACACAGTGGGGCCCTATGGAAATTAGGACATCCCAGCAATGTTTCTTCTTGTGTCAGATGTTCTCATGGGCATTGGACAATTGCCTAGCCATCTCCAATAAGATCACTCTATCAGATGGATACCTTAATAGCTTCTTAGGAGCCAGGGTGCATCCTACCACCCGGATGTATGTAAAGGTCTTGAATTGAATGTAAAATTCCCCAAGGGCCTTCACTTTTGTAGCAACTTTAGTTGACATCATTTTAGCATAGTCTCCCTCTATGGAATGTATGATAGAAAATACAAAGTCATCATTAACGATACAAAAATCAGAGCTATTGTGTGGGTAGTATTCCTTCCTGACCAGTTGTGGGTACACTGTGAATGGCCATGCATTTAGATCTCCCATAGCACCAACTTTCACCAATCTTGGGTACACTACTCTAGCAACCAATAGGTACACAACATAGGATGTCATGTAGAAGTGCGGGTCACTTTTCACTCTGATCAACTACTCATCCAATTTTTCAGTAAGGATGGTGGCCCAATAAAATCTTGCCTACCTCTCCTTTATTTTTTTAATAAGTAGGATCATCCATGGTTCTAGTTGAATAGAATTTGGCGGTCCATACACTCGACTGATCATGGTGATGGCTGCTTAGATGTCCTCCTTCATGTATCCTCTCCACATATCTATCTAGTCCAACTAATTTTTGGGTAAAGATTGTATAAGGTACTCTTTGTTCATGATGTCATTAAATAATGAGACATCTCTATTATAGAACTCCATTCCCTTGTCGATGAAGAAGTTGTAGAATTTGTCAACCCCTTTGGGAAATTGGCAGACATCTTCAATATTGTCTGGCCTTAGATCCATAACTACTTTGCCCATGCTATTCTTCACCATTCTTTCATCTAGTATGTAGTGACTTGCTAGAGTGTTGATCAGGTTTGAGGACAAGATGGAGACCGAGTGTGTTGTTGCATTCACTAGAGAATAGTACACTAATGAAGTACAGTCCTTAGATCTTCCTGCTAGTTGTGCACATTTGACCAAGTCGCATTCCAGCTAATGTTTCTGATGTTAATGTCCATGATCTTAGCATGTAAGTTACCCATCTTGGAGGGTGCATAATAACCTTTGAACTAATACTGCATAGCTGGTGAGTTAACCTTCTCTACCATTTCTACAGAGATCAAAGGACATGATTCAGTAAACATCAAATCACATAAAAGAGACAAAAATCTAAACAACCCTGAAATAAATAAGCCTTAAAAGGTTCTAAAAAGCCAATTTCATCCTTTCAGACCTTTGGAGGTACAAGACCTCTGAAAGGCCGAAAGGGCCAAAATGCCAAAAAGGGAGACCTCCAATCAGTGGTTGGGATTGGTAGTTTCTGAGATGCAATCTTTCAGTCTTCGACGAATTGGAGATGCAAGATTTTTAGGGTGTGAAACCTCTAAAATGCCAAAGAGGGGTCTTGGCAACTTTTGAGGAAAGTGTCCCAAGAGTTTTGGCCTGCGATCCTTCGAAATTTCGGCGAATCGGAGGTGCAAGATTTTTGGGGTGTGAAACCTCTGAAATGCCGTAGAGGGGACTTGGACAAATTTTTTGAAGAAAGAATATTCTGAGATTTTCAAACTGCAAAAGTCCAAAAACTCTGATGTCTAAAAACTCAAAGATGAGAGTTTAGGCAAGAACTCAAAAATGAGCCTTGGAGTGAGTTCGACCATGAACTCAAGGCCAGGGGACCGAAGGGGACAACCTTGTGATCCCCAAGGCATGACTAGACTAGCTCAAACAAAACCCTAGCCACTAAATATGCAAAACCCTAGCAACAAGATAAGAAAATGAAAACAAGAGAGGAAACACAGAAGGCATCAACCTCTAGACAAGCCGGAAGACAACAACCACCAAGAAGCAAACAGGAAAACCAAGGAGCAGAAACAAGCCGAGAAGAAAAAATGCCTACAAGATCTGAAATTTCTGATCACAGGAAGAACAAGTGAGGGTAAAAAAACACTCACCACCTTGTTTAGGCAACTGGTGGGGGTGACATCAGCCGCCCCTGCCGATCGGCCTTTCGGGGGTCCAAGACCTCCGAAAGTCTGAAACGCCAAAAGGAAGACTCTCTTCAGAGAGTCAGACCTCTCAGTACCCAGACCTTCGAAAGTCTAAAATCCATGGGGTTTCAAAAATACCCAAGGCTTATCATCTTTTGGACCTTTCACACTTTTGGACCTGTTAGTCCATTTTCTTGTCACAGCAAAAATCCTTTGAAAATGGCCTATTCCTTGCAAGTTTTGTAATGTTGTCCCACCCTGCTGCAATCACAGTTTTGGTATGCGAAGTAAATCCATAATGTTTCATGGTGTGTGTCCTACCCTATGTTCTTCATGTTTCCACCTTGCTCTAGTCCAAATCACATCTCTTGAATTGCAAAATCCAAAAAGTTATTCAAATTCTAAGGTCTGTAGGAAAATATTTTTAGAATCTGCCACAATGTCGAAAACCCATAGTGTTTTTGAAAATCCATGATGTTTTCAGTCTGTGTGAAAACCTTCATTGTTTTTGACCTTGCCTTCCCACTTTTGTGCACTTATCTCTTGGCATCAAAAACTCTATGTGTTTTCAATCTTTCGTTGTGCCGAAAACTTTGTGTGTTTTCAACCTCACATTTCTTTCCTCTTGCCAGCACTCCTTGTTTGTCAGTCCTATCTGCATAGCTGCAACCTATTGGTGGGCCCAGGTTTTAGAAATTTTTAAATTGATTAGTTGTTGCATGATCACATGTCAAATATTTTTGACATGCAACCATGCGATCGGCTATTTCTTGTGTCGGGCCCTGTCCTTGCTCAGTTATGTCACTGATTCTCCAAATCTTCTGGCGGTTGCATCTTTTATTCAGAGATCACGTGACTGTGTGGTCGCATAATCTCTTCATGTTTGGTGGTTATCGGCTAGCATCTAATGACCTAGCGGGTAGTTTTTTGTGTAATCTCTAAATGCTTGGTAGTCATATGGCCTTGTTGCATGATCGCAAGGGCTAGTTCTGTGGCTTGTGATCATGTGACAAGTTTCTTTCCTTGCACGTGGGGCCCATTGGTGGAAGGGTGTGGTCCTGTTGACAATCATGTGGCAGCCTTTGGTTAGCTATCAGATGATTGCATAGCCCAATTTTTGGCTATGCGATCATGCGTCTGGTTGACACGTGTCCCTAGGGCTTGGTAGGAGGTGGTGAAGTGGTGTCTTCCAGATGTAGGGTTGATAAGGTTCTATTGGATGCGGGGTAGAGATGTGGGCCCGATTGTCAGAGCCCTTTCAATCCTACAGTTGCCGCATGACCGCAAGAAATATTCTTTCCCCTTGCGATCATGCGACAACCGTCTGATCTTGCAGTGTTTAAAAGGGTTGACAGGCGGTGGATCCATTTACCAAGTGTAGTGATGTGTTGATTTTTGATTGGCCGGTGAGCACTGAGGTGGATATACACATCATAGGTTTGGTACCCAAGGGCAAGTAGTGGTGGTGAATGCTAGCGGTTAGTCACATGTTCGCATAGCCTTTTTCAAGGCTATGCAATCATGCAACTAACATTTTCTGTCAACCCTATGCGGCGGCAGTTATGCAGAGGTAGAGGATTGTAGTGTGTCGAATGTTTGCATAGCCCATCTCCTAGCTATGCCATCATGCGACAACTATAGAAGTATATCGCGGTTGTGAAGTTATGACATAGGTCTTGCCGACGTGCTCAATTTTGATTGATCGCTGACTGGTGATGGGGCTGAGGACTTTGCAAAGGGTTTGTGACTGACTGTCGACCATGGCTAGGAGACTACAGTCGCATGATCGCAAGGGTGAGTTGGGTGCCTTGCGATCATACGACCAAGAGCACATGTAACTGAGACTTTGTTGCGGTTAATCTTGTCGATGCCTGAGTGAAGATCTGACGATGGGGACTTAAAGTTGGCCAAGATTTGAATATAGACCGCCAATTTACTTCTGGCACCATGAATGTGACCGTTTGAACTTGCAGAGAGTTTTTTGTGACAAGAGGTACCAAAATTGAATGATTTCATGGCCAAATTTGACTGGTTTGGTGGGAATGATCTTGCTGACTATGCAGTGTGGTCCAGAGAAGCCATGTGGCTGATTTGCAGAGGTTGTTTTGTACCTGGTGGAGTATGTTTTTGAGCTCGAGAAGCTTTTTGTAGGTGGTGATTTGACTATTTTTCATGGCAATCCCCTAGTTTTCTGTCCTGATCTTAATGATGCTCGTAATTATAGAATTTGTCTGAGATCTCTCTCTAGATTGCTTGGTCTCCTGCCCTTGCAGTAAATTTTGATGTATTTCTATGGTTAGCCATTGTAACCTTGGCCCTAGCTGTCCATAGCTTGTTGCAACCTATTTTGGGTTTCCAAGGTAGCTAGTGGTATAAATTGTCAAAATTTTGACTTTGCAAGGGTTCCATCTTTGAAGTTCTGAAGTGTTCCTAGTCTTGGATCTAAGATTGTAACACTTTTGCATTCGGTATTCTATTGATGATAGAGAAAAAGTTGTAGGTCTAAGCTATAATTTGCAAGCTTGACTCCTCTAGATTGATTGTTTACACTTAAGGATTCTTCATACTTAATACAAGTACATGACTATTATCTCTCCTTTGTGTCAACTTAGATAGATTCTAAACTTTCTAGTCTTCTGCATATTGTTTTATGTATATGTATCCATTCTTGAGTTCTAATCCAATATTAGATGAAATGATGCTTTAGATGGGACATAGATCTATCTTATTGTCTATGTAAGGATATCTCATAAGTAGTAAAGGGGATTGTAGGTGTGTTTATGGCTTGGAATCTCAGCTATTGTCTGGTGTGTGTAGCATTCATGTTCTAGGAGATCTTGCCCAATGGATGAGGCACTGGTCTAAATGATTATCTCTTTATCAAGAAATATTGATTATTGTTGTTATGATCCCAAAAGCATAAGTTAAGAACCATCCTTTTAAGTTTTGAGTATTTGGTTGTATGTGGTTCTACCCATAGTAATGGAGAGTCAATGAGTGTGTGGTTAACACTTAGTACTTTCTTACTATCCTATTATCTATTATTCAAACCTAGTTCTTGGTGTATGAAGTATATTTTATACTAGGTTAGGTGCACCCGCCTTGGTTTTGTAGAGCCAGAAGTAGAAGAGGGCAGTCTTGTCCCTATAGTTGGTCTAGTTACCCTAAGACCTCATAACATTTTGGAGTTAACCATTCCTAAAATCCATCTGAGGGTATATTGGTAACCTAAAGTGTATAAGTGTCATTTTGGACACCAACAAGATGGTGACTCTACTGGGGAGCCATGGTATAGAGTCATGTTTGGTAAAGAAGATATTCCTCATGTTTTGCCAAGAGGGTCAGGTCTGTTTTGTCTGTCATTATTAAGTCTGAAAGTCCTAGTTCCTAAATTATTTTTCAGTGATTTCTCACATTTTGGTGAGTGGTGATTTTGAGTTCTTTGATGTACATCAGTGTGCACATTTGAAGGAAGGCTACAAAGAAAAGAGGTGGACTTGCAGTGACAGAGGCAGTAGACATTTGGGGCTCTTGTGACTTATAGTGTTAAGTCAAGAGAGGAATCATAAGAGGACTCTATGTGGGATGTATTGTGAGTTGCTGATTTGAAGAAGGTCTCGGCTTTCTTTTCTTTCCTCTGCAAAGGGGTGGCGGCTCTACAAAGTGTTAAGGGTGATTTGAAGGTGACTCCAAATCACACATTTCTTGTAGCTGCTCCAATACATTCAGGTATTTCTCAAGAGTTGAAATATTTCCTTATTAAGTGGTCCATCACAATAAAAAGGAATAAGGTGTGAGTAGAGGTTTGCATGCTTCAAGTTTTCAGTTGTAATTTTATGGAAGTATTGCATTGATAAGTTGTAATGGGTAAGCTTAAGGATGAGCTTGCATTATTAGACCAAGGTGTTGGAGCTTTTTCTTGTAGGACCAAACTTGAATCAAATGGTTGGGCTTGAATCATAGGTTAGGCACTCAAGCTTGACAAGAAAAACAATCCAATTGATGAGGATAGAGAGAAATCCTCCTTCTTCTTTGAGCTCCACATTCACTCAGGCGGGTATTGCTTTATCTGCACATTCAAGACACCTCATGACAAACCAAAGGCCTGCAGACAGATTAATGTGGAATAGCAATCAATCTCCTATAGGTATCCTGTACCCTAATGATAGAAAATCTCATGCAATAGCCCTACTTGCATGGAATGAGACTAAAAGCTAGAGACCTATCCTAACAACAAGAAAGGGAAAGGGTGTAGCTGAAGGGAAATGATTTTAAAATGAGTTTGAAGGGACCCTTGAGATACCCTAAGTCTTTCATAGACTAGTGCCTTATCCAATGGGCCACAGAGTCAAACACCCTATTGCAGATGATAGCTATGATATAAGAAACAACATATATTAAATGTGTCAATACCTGACATCAATCACACACCATGACCAAACCTCAACTTAACACCCACCTATACATTCAAGCATGTTATTATCCATTCAAAGGATTTTAACCCTCCCCTTAGAAGAGACCTATGAATTAGAAAATACATTTACTAGCATCCACCAGAAGATAAGCATGACATACCTTTGATATTTCAGCCCATACACACATGAACACTAACCCTAAACCAGTTATCTCTGTGAAGACAACTCCACTTGCAAACACATGGGCAATACAAGTAGACAAATCAAACACCCTTAATGTATGATCGATGAATTCAAAGCTCAAATGGAGATAGCTTGACAACAGTAAGAGTATATTAACTTCTCATACATAAGACAAGTCACTTACAATATGCATTATGTTCTCAGAACCAGCAAGGAAAGAAGAACACTCTATATGTAGAGAGAAGGAGAAAATCTACAGGAAAAGGACCCTTCACTAGGACCAAAAAGGAACTCTAAGCTGGAACCCTTCTAAATGATCTTGAAAATCCTTTTATAGGAACAAGGATTGCAACAAGCAAAGGATCATTTAGAACACAAAAATTAAGTCTGCAACCACCCAGTACAACAAGAAATGAAATATTACAGAAAAGCTTAGAAACCCGAGAAGAAATCAGGTCAAATCTAATGTACAAATGTATCGATTTCATCATAGACTAACTGTGACCACAAGTAGAAGTGATTTCTTGCTACAGGAAGAACAACTTCAATGCCAGAGCTAGTCTGAAGACTTCACACGTACAAAACATAGAGATCTCTGGCATCAATCAAAACCTTAGCCACCTGCGCCAAAACAACAGTCCACTATATTCAAATCGGCAAGACATCCCAGGTAGCAAAATCAGATCAGGACGACCGCACAGATCTTCTTCATCAGTATCGCAACTGCTACTGTCCTGTAGAATTCAAATCTGAGCTACCACACATGTCGCAAATAGCTAACTATGAAAACACTAGCAAGAAACCCTGCAATCACATTTGAATTTGGGTGCCAACGGCTAGCCAGTCGACAGCCAATTAGAATCCAGCACGTTAGCACCACTGGTACCATGGACCCAGTTAACTCCGCAACGGTGATACATAATAGTTGTCGCATGATCGCATAGCCAGGAAACAGGCTATGCGAACATGCGACAACTCGCAGACCTTTACCTTAATGCACCACTGCCAACACAAAATGTTAGTCACATGATCACATAGCCTTGAAAAAGGCTATGCGAACATGCGACTAACCGCCAGCAATCACCACCACTGCCAGCCCACTGACCAATCAAGAACTGCCATGCCACATAAAGTTAACACCAAGGGGTTTGTCGCATGATCGCAAGCTATGGAAATGGCCCTTGTGATCATGTGACAAGGCCATAAGACTGCCACATCACCACTCACCAGCCAATGAAAAGTGAACACTAGCATTGCGTGACATCTTGGACCCACCGCACAAAATGTGCACCTCCGTAACAAAAGACAACGGGCCCACCTGACAAGCCTCATCACCACCTCGGACCAGCTGGAAGACCCCACATCACCACCTACCACCAAGCCCCAGGGACACATGTCAACCAGTCGCATGATCGCATGTCAGAAAACTCTGACATGCGATCATGCGACAGCCAACCCCAGGCTACCACATCACCGCCACTAGGACCACCAAACTACATCACCGATGGGCCTCAATACAAAAAGGTAACCGATCGCATGTCAGAAAACTCTGACATGCGATCATGCGACAACCAATCATTTCAAAGCCCATTGAAGACCAAGGTCCATAGGATAGGTGGCAATTGATCACAACTTCGTGAGAGATAAACCTCGTGCAACTTTTCCATGCGAACAAGCGATAGCCATAGATTATGTCTGAACTTTAACCACACTGGGCAACTAAGAGGAATTGGGACCCACCAATGATCGCACTTGCGTAGATAGGAAATGCCATCAAATAGGGTAGAAGTGCGAGATCAAAAACACACAAGGTTTTCATTGAAAGATCAAAAACACACAGGGTTTTTGACATTGACACAAAGGTAAACAAGGATGTGAAAACATCGAGGGTTTTCATGTAGGCCAAAAAGGTCAAAAACATCATGGATTTTCAAAAACACTGTGGGTTTTCGACACTGTGGTAGATTTTTAAAATTTGTTTCTTGCAGACCTTAAAACTTGAATAACTTTTTGGATTTTACAATTCAGCATGTGCAAATTGGACTAGAGTAAGGTGACACAATAAAGAGCATAGGGCAGGACACCTCAAGAAAATTTGCAAGGAAATGGGCCATTTTCATCAGATTTGCTTTGACTGGAAAATGGACCAACACAAGGCATCTAGAGGGATTGCATAAAATTGATAAGATTGAAGGTGGGATGGAGACAAGATCTATCCATGTCTTTATTCTATGATAGATTTTGTGGTGCATATGATGAGCTACGGATGATGTTGAGTTTCCTGAATTTGAATTCATTGGTTTATTCCTAGAGCTTTGTTTTCCTGAGTCAACCAGTTGGTCAGATGCTTTGTGGGAGGATTATTATGGATGTATCAGGGATTGGGTACTTAGTGATGCTAGCCTTGAGCTTGAGGACGCACTTGGGGTTGTGTCTAGTAGTACTGTTATTGAGAATGATGGAACTTATGAAGGAGATGTGTCTAGTGCTGACACTCTTTCTTGCAATCATGAGAGTGATGCTCTTTCTCAGTGTGGGGCAGAAAGTTTATGTAGTCAATCAGATGAAGAAAAGGATTGGATGGATGAAGATGTTGTTGATGATTATATGTCAGAGGAGGGTGTTCTTGAGGATAGTTGTTCACTTCATAGTGAACAAATTTCAGATCTCCTATCTTGTGAATATCTCAAGTATGCAGGGAGGGATGACTCTGAGTTCCTACATCCAACACACATTGATTTTGACCAAGAGCATGAGTCAATAGGGTTTGACTTTGACATGTGTGCCTTTGATTCTTTTACTACTCCCACATTACTAGATGACAACCAGGTTCAGTATGATATATCAGATGATGATGTCATCAGTATTTTTTTGGCCTCAAGTGATGCAGATATCCCTAATGAATGTGTTGATGTTTCCCCTCCCACCCACCAGCAAATTTTGGGTTTGTCAAGTGCTGACAGGATGCAAGATGCTCATAGTTTTGATGATTCATGTTCATCAAAGTTCTCCTCATGTGGTTACCCTGTAGAAGAAGAGGTTGAAGGCCATGATAGTGTGTTGTCCTATTATGAAGATTGTTTTAGTGAACAAGTTTCTTGTTCATACTCTTTTCCTTTGTTTGCCAAATATTATAGTCAAGAAAACCTTCACTTGGTTCATGATCCATCAGATGAGGATGTCATGGTTGAACCAAGTTGCTCAGTGGCTGAGGCAATGCATGAAGATAAATCAGAGGATCTAATTCCTTTTCAGCTAGGTAATTTTATGGTAATGCGTGATGCTCAACATGTTCTATTTTTTGATGCATTACTAGATGACAATTATATTTGTTCCAGTCATCAAGGAGAAGTAGATGATGTTCCCTACTTCTTGGAATATGAATATGAGTGTAACAGTCATGACTGGAAAAGCATGGGTAGTGATCAGTACATTTTTATTTTTCAGCCCATGATTATTCACATATGTTTGCAGCAGAATGGTGAAGAAATTTTCAGACTTGGGGTCACATATGTGGATGAAAACTAGATTTTTGATGCAGGAGGGTCTCTAATTTTCTTTTGGTGGCCTGGGGCCATCAAGTAAATTTGTAAAGTTCTGATCTTGTAAATTTTGTAAATATTCTTCCCTTTTTGCTATGTGTTTCCCTTCCTAGTTCGGTTGCCAGTTTTTGAGTTCCCTATTTTTGTCTAGTGGGTGGTCTGCTCTCCTAGAAATCTTGAATTCTCGCATGGGCACAAGTTACCCATCATATCTAGCCGGAGCCACTGTTAGTCCATTTTCTTGTCACAGCAAAAATCCTTTGAAAATGGCCTATTCCTTGCAAGTTTTGTAATGTTGTCCCACCCTGCTGCAATCACAATTTTGGTATGTGAAGTAAATCCACAATGTTTCATGGTGTGTGTCCTGCCCTATGTTCTTCATGTTTCCACCTTGCTCTAGTCTAAATCGCATCTCTTGAATCGCAAAATCCAAAAAGTTATTCAAATTCTAAGGTCTGTAGGAAAATATTTTTAGAATCTGCCACAGTGTCGAAAACCCACAATGTTTTTGAAAATCCATGACGTTTTCGGTCTGTGTGAAAACCTTCATTGTTTTCGACCTTGACTTCCCACTTTTGTGCACTTGTCTCTTGGCATCGAAAACTCTATGTGTTTTTAGTCTTTCGCTGTGCTGAAAACTTTGTGTATTTTTGACCTCACATTTCTTTCCTCTTGCCAGCACTCCTTGTTTGTCAGTCCTATCTACGTAGCTGCGACCTGTTGGTGGGCCCAGGTTTTAGAAAGTTTTAAATTGATTAGTTGTCGCATGATCGCATGTCAAAGATTTTTGACATGCGACCATGCGATCGGCTATTTCTTGTGTGGGGCCCAGTCCTTGGTCGATTGTGTCATCGATTCTCCAAATCTTCTGGCAGTTGCATCTTTTATTTGGAGATCACGCGACTGTGTGGTCACATAATCTCTTCATGTTTGGCAGTTATCAGCTAGCATCTAACAACCTAGCGGGCAGTTTGTCACATAATCTCTAAATGCTTGGCAGTCATATGGCCTTGTCGCATGATCGCAAGGGCCAGTTCCATGGCTTGTGACCATGCGACAAGTTTCTTTCCTTGTGTGTGGGGCCCATTGGTGGAAGGGTGTGGTCCTGTTGGCAGTCATGTGGTGGCCTTTGGTTGGCTATCACATGATTGCATAGCCTAGTTTTTGGCTATGCAATCATGCGACCGGTTGACACATGTCCCTAGGGCCCGGTAGCAGGTGGTGAAGTGGCATCTTTCGGATGCGGGGGTGGCAAGGTTCTATTGGATATGGGGTAGAGATGTGGGCTAGATTTTCAGAGCCCTTTCAATCCTACAATTACTGCATGACCGCAAGGAATATTCCTTCCCCTTGCGATCATGTGACAACCATCTGATCTTGTAGTGTTTAAAAGGGTTGACAAGTGGTGGATCCATTTGCCAGGTGTGGTGATGTGTTGATTTTTGATTGGCTGGCGAGCACTAAGGTGGATATACATTTCGTAGGTCTGATACCCAAGGGCAAGCAGTGGTGGTGAATGCTAGTAGTTAGTCACATGTTTGCATAGCCTTTTCAAGGCTATGCGATCATGCAATTGACATTTTCTGTCAACCCTATGCGGCGGCAATTATGCGGAGGTAGAGGATTGTAGTGTGTCACATGTTCGCATAGCCCGTCTCCTGGCTATGCGATCATGCGACAACTATAGAAGTATATTGCATTTGTGGAGTTATGACATAGGTCTTGCCGATGTGCTCAATTTTGATTGGTCGCTGACTGGTGGTGGGGCCGAGGACTTTGCAAAGGATTTGTGACTGACTGTCGACCACAGCTAGGAGACTGTGGTCGCTTGATTGCAAGGGTGAGTTGGGTGCCTTGTGATCATGCAACCAAGAGCACATGTAACCGAGACTTTTGTTGCGGTTAATCTTGCTGATGCCTGAGTGAAGATCTGACGATGCGAACTTAAAGTTGGCCGAGATTTGAATATAGATTGCCAATTTACTTCTGGCACCATGAATGTGACCATTTGAACTTGCAGAGAATTTTTGTGACAAGAGGTACCAAAATTGAATGCTTTCATGGCCAAATTTGACTGGTTTGGTGGGAATGATCTCGCTGACTATGCAGTGTGGTCCAGAGAAGCCATGCAGCTGATTTGTAGAGGTTGTTATGTACCTAGTGGAGTATGTTTTTGAGCTCGAGAAGCTTTTTGTAGGTGGTGATTTGACTATTTTTCATGGCAATCCCCTAGTTTTCTGTCCTAATCTCAATGATGCTCATAATTGTAGAATTTATCTGAGATCTCTCTCTAGATTGCTTGGTCTCCTGCCCTTGCAGTAAATTTTGATGTATTTATGTGGTTAGTCATTGTAACCCTGGCCCTAGCTGTCCGTAGCTTGTTGCAACCTATTTTGGGTTTCCAAGGTAGCTAGTGGTATAAATTGTCAAAATTTTGACTTTGTAAGGGTTCCAACTTCAAAGTTTTGAAGTGTTCCTAGTCCTGGATCCAAGATTGTAACACTTTTGCATTCGGTATTCTGTTGATGATAGAGAAAAAGTTGCAGGTCTAAGCTATAATTTGCAAGCTTGACTCCTCTAGATTGATTGTTTACACTTAAGGATTCTTCATACTTAATACAAGTACATGACTCTTATCTCTCCTTTGTGTCAACTTAGATAGATTCTAAACTTTCTAGCCCTCTGCATATTGTTTATGTATATGTATCCATTCTTGAGTTCTAATCCAGGATTAGATGAAATGATGCTTTAGATGGGACATAGATCTATCTTATTGTCTATGTAAGGATATCTCATAAGTAGTAAAGGGGATTTTAGGTGTGTTTATGGCTTGGAATCTCAACTATTGTCTAGTGTGTGTAGCATTCATGTTCTAGGAGATCTTGCCCAATGGATGAGGCACTGGCTTAAATGATTATCTCTTTATCAACAAATACTGATTGTTGTTGTTATGATCCCAAAAGCATAAGTTAAGAACCATCATTTTAAGTTTTGAGTATTTGGTTGTATGTGGTTCTACCCATAGTAATGGAGAGTCAATGAGTGTGTGGTTAACACTTAGAACTTTCTTACTATCCTATTATTTGTTATTCAAACCTAGTTCTTGGTGTATGAAGTATATTTTATACTAGGTTAGGTGCATCCACCTTGGTTTTGCAGAGCCAGAAGTAGAAGAGGGTAGTCTTGTCCCTATAGTTGGTCCAGTTACCCTAAGAACTCATAACATTTTGGAGTTAACCATTCCTAAAATCCATCTGAGGGTATATTGGCAACCTAAAGTGCATAAGCATCATTTTGGACACCAACAGGACCTTCGAAAGTGCAAAACTATGAAACAACAAAAAAGACTTAAAGAAACAACTAGAACTAAAACCAAAAAAATCAAACCAATAGACAAACAAACAACCTAGGACAAGCTAGAAAGAGGGGGGGCCTAAATCCAAGAGGCTACAAAGGGGAGCGTGGTTTTGGAACCACAACAAGTAACAACATTGTTTGGTATAGATCTCAATTTTTTAATAGTAGATACTCTTTAATAGAATACTTAGAAGAAAGAGTTCTCAAAATTTTACTTACCACTTCTTCACTAATCAATGTTCCACCAGCACCTCTGATAGAACTCACAACTTCCTTGAGTCTGATACTATATTGATTGATATTCTCTTCATCCTTCATTCTCATTTCATCATAATTTCCTCTAAGGCTATCAACCTTGGTCTTTTTTACATGTTGATCTCCTCCATATACAAGTGTAAGCCTATCCCACATCTCTCTTGAATTAATGCAATATTTAACATCATTGAATTTAGCATCTGTGAGGGAAGAAGAAATCTCTATCATAATCAAGTTGTGTTCCTTTTTTTCTCTCATTTGATCAATTGTCATAGGTCCACGAGGTGGTGGATTATAGTCATTTTTTAAAAGATTTAGTGAATATTATCCAATCCCAAATAGATACAATCTCATCCTGCTTTGCCATGTTGAGAAACTTTCCTTGTTCAACTTAGGTACTTCTCTCCTATACATCTTCGGATCTTTTACTCAAGTATTTTAAAATTATGCCTTTAGAGTACTTAGCTCTTATTCCAGTTGTTGGATTATGGAGAGGAGGGGTGAATCGGTAATCCCTAATTCCAAATACCTTAAAAAACTTTTCTCTGATTAACTCAGTAGCAGCTTGGTAAAACACACTTCATTTTTTACTGACAATAGTAAATAAACTATAATAATCAGTAAATCATTCACATAAATCATGCATCACATGTAACACCAATATTTAATGTGGAAACCTAGCTTTGGGAAAAAATGTTGTGGGAATTGTCACCCACTAAGAAAATACTCTTATGAAGTACACCCGGTTAAGAGCCAATCTTGTTAAAGATTACAATGCACACTGTTAGGTGTGACCCAGTTAAGGGATTTACCTCATATTGATTAGGATCTTCTACTCATGATTAAATTTGGAAAATACTAAAAATCTTTTTTTTTTCAAATTTTCCTATGTTTTAGTAAACTGCATTTTTTAGGGTCTTCAGTGCATTTCTGGGCTTGGATGGTACCCAAAAGTGCCAATGGAACATTTTCACTTTTGAAATGTGGATCTAGTTCTTTTGAATATCTTTCCAATGCATCAAACGATTCGTAATTCAGAGCTAGGACTAGAAATTTATGCCTTCTCCAAGTGGACCTAAATTTTATATATAGTTTTTTTTATAATTTTTTATAGTTCGAATAGTTTATTTGTAATAAATATTATGATGGCTCTTCATTTCATTTCCAAGGGATTTTGATGACCCTTGGGATCCATCAAATTTGTATAAACTCCAATATTCGAATAGAATGGATCAATGGTTTGCAATCTTGTTGTTAATACTTCTCAATTTTCATGTTGAATTCTACAATACTGCAGGTATCACACTAGGTATTGTAATCTGGTTTCATAAATCAGATCATCTTCACCCTATTAGGAGTGGCCTTGTTAGAGGGATTCAAACACTCTTTAGAATGTTACCTTCTTCAAGGATTTTACTATAAGACTATTAAATCCACTCTATTAAGAGTTTTCTTTCTTACAAATGCTAGTAAGAAATAGTAAATAGATTGACCTGTAGATTTGCAACTATCTTTTCTCAATCAGATCCTTTGTGCACTTTTAAATCTTCACTTTAATTCTTCATTATCCACTAGCATCAACACTTCATCAAATCCTTCTTTTCCCACTCAAAATCTCTTTGTTCCTTCTTCACTGCAACAGTCAGTGACCCTTCAACTATTCAATTTTCTAGCCATTTTTTCATACAAATCCATCCTTTATATAGACATTTTTTTCTTCTTAATCTCCTCGATTACATTTTCCTTTAATCAATCTTAACTATCCAATTCATCATACCTTGAATCTAGATCTCGATTGTGTAATCAAAAGTGTGACACACTTCTATGCACCATTATAATTGAGAGAATCCATGGAAGAGGAGACCTCAAGAAGCGGCTCATGGATTCCTAGTTGAAGTGAGTTTAATCCTTCTCATGATTCTCATCAAACTAGCATAGAGGATTAGAGACTTGACTACTCCAAAATGGAAGATTCAAAGTGCAAGAATGAAGCTAAGAATGTAAGATTAACAAACTAGAATGAGAGATTAAGCTAAGAATGTATGCAACTAACTAGTAATCTAGAATTAGAATGCAAGAGTTATTCTATGAAGCAATGAAAGAAAGAAATGAGATTAACAATGAAATATTAAGCTATAAATGAAGCTAAGCTAAGAATTCAAATGACAAGATTGCAAGAAAGATAGAATGTAAGAATGCAAGAAAGTCGAATTCACCAAAAAGCTAAGATCGAACCCTTGAGCAAAGGAAGAGCTTCCTTTTAAAGGAATTTCCTCAAGAATAAAGGGTGGAGATTAACAAGCAAAAGAATGAGTGGTTGAGATGAAGAGGCAAAAGGAGATGCAAGGAGATGCAAGGTTAGGTAGAGATGAGTGGTGAGGATTAATAGGAAAAAGGGAAATGTTAGGTAGAATAAGACAAAATAGTATTTGAAAGCACAAATCCTTTTTTAATTTCTAATTAGTCAAGATTAAGTGGACACACATGTGAATGTGTTATTCTAATAAAAGTGTAGGAAATTTATATTAAAAATAAGGTTTTAGCAATTAAATGAATATGCAAGCTCTAGAAATTAGACAATAGTATAAGCTTGATATAAGATCTTTTATTTAATTAACCAAAGGAGATTTTAAGGGTTACTTTGTATAATTATGCTCAGTAAAGAGACAATTTTGATCGAAAGGGGGCTCAAATTCTACTAGACCAATTTTAGGTGATTACATTGGTAACATGTTTTCTTTTCACCTAGGAACTTGAACTTTTCTTGAAACTTGTTCCATTTGCATTAACCATTTAGATCTAAGTCATAGATCTTCACCTTGAATTTTCCAATCCGTAGATCTCTATAACTAACTTTCCTTGTCATTTTGATCATCCAAATCATCATAGATAATCATTAAATGTTGATTCAATCCTTATTTAATATATGTTCCCTGCTTGGTGTCCTCCATTTGTATTTCTATTAACTTTTCTCAGTGCCTAAACCTTTCCTTTATGTTTGGTGCCTTTCTTACCGACTTGACAAATCCTCATCACCATGCTTTACCGACTTAACATAATCATATGTTAGGTAGAAAAAAATTATATCAACATAATCTAATCATTGTTTGATCTATATCAGTTACCCATTTAAGCTATCCAACTTCACAACATCTCATTTCTTCTTCTTCTTAACTCATTCAACTTATATCATTATCAAATGATATGTCAACATAATATAAACCAGAAATCAATTGCTTGACATCAATGACAAGATAATAACTAATCTAACCTTTCTACTATCATGTATTCCTCTATTCTTCATCAGTCTTCATCATCATCACCATTAGATAATCAATCTTCAACATTACAATCAGTTATAAAAACAAGAGTTACTTACGCCTACTAGTATCACGTGGTTCCTCCTCCCTCTAGTTCATCTCTTCATATCATTTCAATATTTGTTGTCTTTTTTTCTCCCTTTCTCATGCCTCACATTGATCCTAGAGTTCTAGCAATGCCCAAGCCAACAATCTCATAAGGCTACCCTGAATATTGTACACATGACCACTCACTATGAGTTTGGTGCATACTGTACCAACCGAGACCGCTCTCTCCTAAGCCTCCCAATGTACGTACTTGTCAACCAACATGTCCCATGCATGAACCAAGTTCTATGTTAATTATTCCTCTCAGGTTACTTTGGTATTTTCTTCTCCATCACTGTCAGTTACCAGGACTTGTTGGTCAAAGGTATGACCCATTATTCCACCATACCACCAATCCTACTTGTCTTGACTGCCAGGCTCAAACTTAGGAAATGACACCAAAATTTTAGATGTTTGCCTAGAGGTATGTTGTCTAAATGATGTAGTAATCCTCATTCAATAATAATGCATAAATACAAGTTAGGCACATCACAACATGAATACATGGAGTATATAATCACATAAGACAATAGATACATAATGATATGTCTTTTATTGCATAGTAATTTCCTATCACCAACATTAACCACCCCTTTCACTTGTTCTAGACTCCATACAAATAGACTTGACATGGTTGGCTAAGTCTCCAACTATCACCAACTGACACCCCTTCAGAATCATGTTGTATTACATTAACTAAAAAAAGTCTTATTTAACTATTTATGGCATAATTATCACCTACACAATCCATCATTACATACCTTTCAAGAGAATCATCCAAAGAATGAGATGCTCGAATCATTTTTCCATGTCCTATCATGCATCTTTTATCTTTTAAAGATGTCAAAAAATTAAAAAAGGAAAAAAAATGGGGAAAAATGAAAGGGAAAAAAAGAAAAAAAATTATTCCCTTCATAAAAAATTGGAAAATAGTCATCTTGGTGACATCAAAAAAAATAGAGAAGTAATTTCATCCATTGGTGAAAACCTGGCAAACAGGCACTTTAGGCAAGTACCATGATGAAAACCTAGCAAACAAGCATTGTGTGTATTCTATGAACTTCTTTTATTCCATACTTGGGGGTAGGTTTCATCCATGTTTCCCTATCATATCATACCCTTTTGATTTCCTCTATTATCCTATGTCCCTCATATCATGTATCCCATTGCATCTATTTTTCTATATTTGATCTTGACAAGGCTAATGATCTTCCTAAGCATTTGCATCCCATCTACTTCACATTGTCACATCCCTCTGGTCCATATCAATTATCTTATCATAATTTTTAGTCTATATCCCTTATCCATTTATGATATTGCTTATCCTATCCATATCATATCATTTTCATATCCAAATCCCTATCTTGGTCTTGGTATAAAATAAGGACATAAAATGCAAAACATTTTTTCAAGAAAACTCTTGACATGTCCATCCTATGGACTATATGACATCAGTTGCACTATCCCACCAACTTATCTTGTCACATGCAAACCCTTATCTTGGAAAAAGAATGTTATCCCATCACCTAGATAGTCCTTGGCAACCAAATAGCTCCAATGCCATAATAAGTGACCTTTTCCCTTCATCCATCTACCAATCCATGCATACATTCATAATATCCCTACCTTGCTAGACATTAGGAAAATATAATACATCTTTCTCAAAAAAATATTAATACTCTAAAAATCAGATAATGTCCTAAAAAATCCTTTAAAAAATTAAATAAAATGTCTTGAAGAAATCAAAAAAATAATTAAAATCTAAAAGTATTAATCATTTTTATTTCATAAATAAAATATTCTTTTGCAACAAGATAGACATCAGAGTAAACATAATTTGTAGAACTTGTCAAACATGGAGCTTAACAAAATCATGTATCAACAAACAAACTTTGCAATCAAGTGAGCAATTAGTCAAATCAAACTTGTACAATCATCTGATCAATCAACATTAATTAATCCTTTATCAACCTTTCATTTGTCTTGTACAGAGTGTAGTATAATCAAGACCATATGGTATATGTCTTAGATAGGGTACTTCATTCCTAAAACTAGACATCATCATCATCATCATCATCATCATCATCATCATCAAAGAAACTATCAACTTTCACAACAAAAGTAGAATAGTTGTGGACTTTCTTGGTTCAATGAGTATTATCTTTTATTGATTTATCTTTGGTCATGTTCCTATGCTACTCAAGGATATCCACAAGTAATGAGATTGATCGGAATGGTTCATTTTCCTTTATTTTGTTTCCATCTTTTTTTTGTGGGGTTTTTTTCATGAATTTTTGGGGCAAGTATGTCCAATGCTTCAAGATGGATATGAACGTTCCTTATCTTTAATGTGTCTATTTTATGCAAAGGGATCATGATGTAGGAGCATCCTAGGGTAGTTGGCAATCCTGCATGGTGGTACTATTCTCTATTACTCTGTTGCATCTTTGACCGAGGATCTCGGTCATTGAAGGGGCTCGGTCACTGAAGGAACTCAGTAAACTTATGGCACTCGGCATAACCTGTGCTCGGTGATGCTTGTGGTGCTCGATCGACGTGCTTTCTTGGTGATGCCTAGCTTGCTCAGTTGTTTTACTGGCGCTCGGTAGTTCTGGCTTACCGATTGGAGTTCTTGGAGATTTGTTTGGCCGACTTGGTATATTTAATGGTGGTAGCTTATTTTGTATTCTCCTCTATGGATCTTGAGACCGACATGGAGAATTAATTATTTGTAAGGCTGTTTGAGAGTCGACTGCTGTTGCATTTAATATTTGTTTGTATTAGAAGTCGACTTGGCTTAGGAGTTAATTTTTTCTTCCAGCTAACTTGTGGTTAAAGAAATGTATTTAAGGAAGATTTGGGTATTTTTTTAGTGAGTTGGTGAAGGAAAGGAAGAAAGAAAGATAATAATTAGATCCTACAAGATCTTGAAAATCAAATTGTTTGTCTGATATTTGTATTAGCAGAGCTAGTGTTTTGCATGCTTGGAGACAAGGAGATTTCTTGGTAGCTTGCGAGCTCAAGTTTAGATCTTCCTTAGTGTTTCCACCAATTGTTGATGTGCTATAGAGCTAGACTAGCTAGGGGATTGTAGAATTACTTTTGTAATTGATTGCATTTGGCCCTAACCCGGAAGGCCTTACAATCAGGCATGTTGAATGAAATTCTATTTGAGCATTAGATCATTGTGTTCTGCTATATTGTTGTTGTTGGTGTAGACTTGGACTATCCATCCTTGGATTATCCCAGCCTGCACTGCATCAGGTGGTATCAGAGCTTGAAGTTCTTGAGTGTGTAAACTAATCGTTAAGCTGAGGCAATTTACACCAGGACCTTGGGTTGGTGATTTGTTGCCTTGGATTTTTTAAGATCTTGAAGGATGCCTCCGAGAAGATTGGACCCTAGGGTGATTGCAGATCTCTGTGATGTTGTAGATTTGAAGATTATAGAGAAATTTAAAGTATATTTTAGATCTAAGATGGAATTGATGAAGAATGATAGGATTGCTGAGATCATGAGGGTTATTGATGGTATGCCGAGGAATCTTGGTACTAAAGATGGCCATGAAGAAGTTTTTGAAAAATTTGAAGCTATTGGATCTAGTGGAGATGATCGGAGGGAAGATCTAGTGAAGAAAGGATTGGTTGGTTGCAAGATGTTCATGCTCTAGAAGTGAGGGAGCAATGTCTTGTTGATTTTCAGGTTGGCTAGTATAAGGATCAAGTGTTGTGTGATATTGTGGACATGAGTAGTTGTCACATATTGCTTGGTAGACCTTGGCAGTATGATTGCAGGGTTGTGCATGACTATGTCAAGAATGTATTTACTATTGAGAAGAATGATAGGAAGTTTTCCCTAATGCCTTTGTTGGATACAACACTCAATAGGAGGAACCTGAGCTTTGGAAGCTAAGATGAGTTGAAGGATCCTGAAAGGATTGGAGATCAGTATGGAGAAAATACTTGTGGATTATCTAGGAAAGACTTGAAAAGACAGAGAAAGCAGAAGTGGGAGAGTATGCAAGGTGAAGACTCTAAGGACTTGTATGTGAAGAACCAATTCGGGGTTTATGTTTTGAATCCCAGAAGATGTTCTTCTATCCTTTGAGAACATCTTTTAGAACTTGGGGTGTCTAATGTGGGAGCATCCTAGGGTAGTTGGCAATCCTGCATGGTGGTGTTTTGAAGTGGTTTTGTGTTACTCAGCTGCATCTTTGACCGAGAATCTCAGTCATTGAAGGGGCTTGGTCACTGAAGGAACTCGGTAAACTTTTGGCATTTAGCAGGACATGTGCTCCGCAATGCTTGTGGTTCTCGGTCGACGTGCTTTCTCAATGATGCCTAGCTTGCTCGATTGTTTTACTATTGCTCAGTAGTTCTAGCTTACTGACTGGAGTTCTTGGAGATTTGGTTAGTCAACTTGGTGTATTTAATGTTGGTAGCTTGTGTTGTATTCTCCTATGTGGATCTTGAGGTTGACATGGAGAATTAATTATTTGTAAGGCTATTTGAGAGCTGATTGTTGTTGCATTTAATATTTTTTGTATTTGAAGCTGACTTATCTTAGGAGTTCATTGTTTCTTCCAGCTGACTTATGGTTGAAGAAATGTAATTAAGGAAGGTTTGGGTAGTTGTTTAGCGATTCAGTGAAGGAAAGGGAGAAAGAAGGATAATAATTAGATCCTTCGAGATCTTGAAGATTAGATTGTTTGTCTGATATTTGTATTAGCAGAGCTAGTGGTTTGCATGCTTGGAGACAAGGAGATTACTTGGTGGCTTGTGAGCTCAAGTTTAGATATGCCTTAGTGTTTCCACTAGTTCCTGATGTGCTACACAGCTGGACTAGCTAGGGGATTGCAGAATTACTTTTGTGATTGATTGCATTTGGCCCTAACTCGGAAGGCCTTACAGTTGGGCATGCTAAATGAAATTCTATTTGAGCATTATATTGTTTTGTTTCATTGTGTTGTTGTTGGTGGTGTAGACTTGGACTATCCATCCTTGGATTATCCCAGCCTGCACTGTGTCAGGTCACATTCTCATCTTGGATTTCTATGTTATGGTGTGATGCATCTATTTTCTATATTAAATAGAGCTCTCCAATGATAAAGTGCACTTATGAAAGCAAGTTTCATCATTACTAACTTCTTCATCTAATTTTTTTCTTTCTACTAGTTTTTCTTTTGTTAGTCATCGTCATCATTTTCAAAAGAATTGTCCTTACATCAAATTTTCACCCAATTTTTCTAGGGAGAATCCTACCTCTATTCTTTTGAATCACTAGGGCTGATCTTTTATTATTTTCTTTGAAACGATGCTCAGAATTGTATTATCTCAAAGAGGGGCAAAATGTAGACACTAAAAAATGGTCAACGCCTAGGGCTCCCTTTTTTAACATGTATTCTATATTGCATGTTTGATATTCATTATTCATCAATATTGTGTCATTCTTCTATTAATTACATAATGATAATTATTTAATTGATTGTTAATTTCCATCCTTTGATTTCACCATGTCTTATCAATTTGTCTCTGATTAAATAATTTCATCAATTATTTAATCTTCGTCCTAGGGGAAAATATTTATTTATTTCCCCCTCTTATCCTAATGTCATCCTTTTGGTAAATAAATATATATTTTTTTACCCCTTTTCCCACAATTAATAAATTAATTTATTTAATTATCTAATTTTCCAAAAGTGAGGGAATTAATAATGTTTAATTATTGAATTCTACTCCAATTTCTAACTCAACTTATCTCTTTTTCATGTTAATTTCTCTCCACTTTTAACTCTTCCACCTTCCACTTTTCTTTCCACTTCTATTTCCCACTTACTAATTGTAGCATCCTAAAAAGTTAGCACCCGTAATTGTTAGGAATAACAGTCCACAATACAACTGAGAGGGGGGGTGAATCAGTTGTATGGAAGATTATTAAACTTTAAACTTTAAGCAGCAGCAATATTAGATCCAATGGACACAATAAATCCCAACACAATAACACAATATTTTGGTCTTGAGTAAACCCTGTTAAAGGTAAAAACCCCAGTGGGAATTAGCACCCACAAATGATGTACTAAGTGTATAGTTGTCCTTGTTAGAAGATATAGCCCTATTAGGAGCTTATTGAAACATCATAGAACATAGTCCTTGTTAGAGGATAGACCCTATTAGGAGTCAAGAAGAGAGAGAGGGCTCACTACCCAAAGAAGGTTAAATCCACCTTCAGAACTCATTGTTCACAACACAAGTGTATATGAAGAAATACACAATCTTTTGAACTGTATGGCAGCAAAAGTCTTTTCTTGATCAGTTCCAATTAATTCCACCAGTACAGCTACGCTCTACATATAGCAGACACAAGCTCGCAGCTTTCACAACCTCTTTATATCACCTTTTTCCATCTCTTTCTTTTCCAAAGAATAAACCTTTCATTTATACCTTATTACAATTCTCGTGATTAGGTCAGCCCATAAGCCTTTCCTAATTACAAATAATTACATAAACCCTTGTTAAGAATAAACAGTATCTAAAACAAGTATACAATGATTACATTACAATATTTAAGGACCGACATCCTTAATTCATGTTCGCCAAGCATAACACACGCTACATCTCCCAAGTTGGCTTCCAAATAAGTCTTCTCTGAAACACACATCACAGATGACATCACCAAGTGTTTCATACCTTGCACTGACTAGTGAACATCCTTTAGTACCTTGTCTATTATCCCTCAAGCTCATATACCTTGAACCCATATCATCTGGAAGATATACCAAAAACACAGAGACTAACTCTGGCATTTCTCACTGTTACAGTCTAGTGACCAGTCTTCACCAAAACATTTGTAACTCATCCAATATGAAATATTACATGATGTGATCTTGGATATAAGATCACAACACCTTCCTAAACTCTCCTCTATCTTTGCAGCATCCTAAACATTTGTACAGTGTTTGTACATTGTGGTAACCAGCCCGATCTCCTCATAGAAGCATATGTTGACATCAGTGACAAAACATAGATGATAATAGAATGAGGCTCCATTCAGTAACATAGTGATTAAACATATTAAATGTCTCAATCACCTTCCCATGCATTAGCAATATCCAACAATCTTCCCCTTTGGCATTGATGTCAACATATGGGAAAATCCATCATCCCAAAGTTATATCAATCCAAAGTTCTGCAACCAAACAATCTTCCTGTACAATAGGGATTTTCTCATAGAAACACTCCCCATTTAACAATGGAAAAGGGTGCCATGAGTCATCATTTTTAGTCCAACATATTTCTTCCACAATCACTCCCCCTGAGGAGTAGATCCCTGCATCCAGTCCAGATTATGATAGGGCTCTGAAATCCTCTGGACTGATGCATCTCTGCATCATTTAATTCTGACTAGGAGGAGTCTGAACCCCTAGCATACCTCTGAGATATTCAAAGGTATCTTTTGGTAGTGGCTTTGTGAAGATGTCTTCAATCTATTCTTTTGTACTAATATTTTATAATTTAATTTCCTTTTCTGCCACCTTGTCTCTTAAGAAGTGATATTTGATAGAAATATGTTTAGTTTTATAGTGCATCATTGGATTCTTTGACATGTTCACTGTATTGGTATTATCACAATGGATAACCACATGCTCATCAAAAGTTAGTCCTATGTCCTTCAGCATTTGTTTCATCCAAACAATTTGAGTGCAGTTAATAGCAGTAGTAACATACTCTAATTCAGCAATAGATTGTGCTATACAATCTTGTTTATTACTTAGCCAAGAAACCAACTTTTTCCCAAGGAAAAATGCACCACCACTAGTACTCTTCCTGTCATCAATATTTCCTACCCAATCAGCATCAGTATAAGCATTAAGTTCAAAGCTGTCATTTATGTCATACCATAAGCCATAGTCTATGGTTCCTTTTAGATATCTCAATATCCTTTTCACAGCAACTAGGTGTGTTTCTTTGGGTTCTGCCTGATATCTAGCCACAATTCCAACAGTATTAGCAATATCTAGTCTGGTGTGGGTCAGATATTGTAATCCTCCAACCATTGATTTGTACAAGGTCTGAAAAACATACTTTGATTCATCATCAATTGTTAGCTATTTACCAGTCACCATGGGTGTTCCTACTGGTTTACAGTCTTCCATTCCAAACTTATTTAGCATTTCTTTGAGATACTTAGTCTGAGAAATAAAGATGTCATTCTCATTCTAAGTTATTTGTAATCCAAGAAAGCATTTCATTTCACCTATCATGTGTACACACTCAATAGTGCACTTCTATGAATCATTACAATCAAGAACACTCAAGAATGAGGTCTCAAAAATTGATCCATAGCTCCCTAGGTATGGAGTGAAAGGGTGTTTAAGAATGCTCTCAGCTAGAGCTATTAAACCAATAACCTTGCTAGTAAACCATGCAATGGGAGATTCAAATGAAGACAAGGGAAAGAATGTCAATATCCCCAAGAATCACTATGAAATGCAAATGCAAATTAGATTAAGATGAATATGCAAGCTAGAAATGAGAGATGCAAGCTACACTATGAAAATGAAAGTACAAGCTAGGCTATGAAAAGGAAAGTACAAGTATTACCAAACCTTCCTAGTTAAGCTAGATGAGTTATTCTAAAGCTTGAAAGAAAATCTAAACTATGAAAGCATAAACATGAAGCTACTATGCATGAATGAAACTAAGAATGAAATGTAGATGCAAAAGCCAAGAATGCTCCAAATCTTCAAAAAGCTCCAAAGTGACCTAGAAAACCTGCAGCATAACATTAGCATAAAAAGATTGATATGCAAATGAGGAAGAGAGCTCTCCTTTTATAGGAAATGAGAAGGAATGGACCATTGAGATTAAGAGGCAAAAGATTTAATCAAGGGTGGAGCATCAAAGAGGAGCAATCCATGTGCACAAATATCCTTCAATGAGAAAATAAGAGTTGACTTTTATGTCCATATGAGACAAAAAGTGCTTTTCTCCTTTTTATAAAATGCTTTATTTGTGCAACTTAGGATAAGAGGAAAAGTGGGGGCTTTTTATTTAATAAAAGGAGAGGAAATATTCCTTTTAAATAAATAAAGACTTAGGATAAAATGGTAAGCCCAAGGCAAATAATCAAAAATGATAACATAGGATTTGATCAAGGAAATTGATACAATTGAGAATATTGATTTTTGAAAATATTGATTTAGGGATTTGATAAATTGTTGAATGGGGGCCCAAAGTCTAGGCGACCATTTTAGGGTGCATACATCATGGACATCTCAAATTCACTTTCCATTTCCTTAGAAAATTTCTTACATAGATCATCATTACCTCCAAAGATAATATCATCAAAAAAGACTTCTATTATCAAGATTCTATCTTCACTAGTTCTTAAATATAAATTACTATCAGCATTACCTTTTCTGAATCCAAGCCAAAGTAGGTACTTGTCTAACCTAGCATACCAAGCCCTTGGAGCTTACTTCATCTCATATAGAGCTTTCTTCAACTTCACACCATGTCTCTATCTTCACATAGAGGAAATCCATCATGTTGTTCTATATATACTTCTTCAATATCCCCATTCAGAAATGCAGATTTCACATCCATCTAATACACCTTGAAGTTCTTATGTGCAGCATAATCCAAGAACAATCTTTCTTGCATTCTTTCTTGTATCTGAAACTTTTCATCTATTCTTACATTGTTACTTTCAATCATCTTCCTCAATCTTAGATTGAAACATTTGTAAGCCTTTCTCTTAATAGAGTAACCAAGAAAAATTCCTTCATCACTTCTAGCATCAAATTTTCATATCTCATCATCTCTCTTGATATAACACTTACTACCAAATATTCTGAAATATTTTATAGTAGGAGTATGATCAAACCATAATTCATAAGGAGTCTTACTTGTACCTTCTCTAATTTGAATTATGTTTAATGTATACACTATTGTTCCAACAACCTCTCTCCAATGTACATGAGATGTATTTCCTTCAAGAAACATTGTCCTAGTAGCATCAAGTATAGTCATGTTCCTTCGCTCTGCTAACTCATTTTGTTGAGGAGTCCTAAGAGTAGATGTATGTCTCTTTATTCCATGCTCTTCATAGTATGAATTGAATAAGTCTGAAATAAACTCTTTGTGCCTCTATCTGACCTTAGACACTTAATCTTTAAACTTGATTCATTCTCTACTTTTTATTTGAACAACTTGAATTTATCAAATGCTTCTAATTTTTCCTTTAAATAAGTAACCCACATCATTCTAGAAAAGTCATCAACAAAGAGTATGAAATACCTTTCACCATAGTATGATTTTTTCCTTGCAGGTCCACATAGGTCTGTGTGTACCAACTCGAACTTCTCTCTCGATGTATATGCTTTTCTTTTGTAACTACTTCTAGTCTATTTTCCCATAACACACTCTCTACAAATAGTGTTAGATGGTTTCACAATCTTCGACAGATCTCTTACTGCATTAGTCATACTTTCCTTTAAAATGTTATCAAAAATAACATGACAAAATCTCCTATGCCATAACCAATTGTCATCAACCTTCACAACAAAACAAGAGGCTCCAGATGTATTTAATTCAAATACATTACTTCTAGATTTAGTACCGATTGCGATCAGCTTACCTATCTTACTTCTGATAAAACATTTACCATTAACAAAACTTAATTGAAACTCTTTATCCATTAACTATCCAATACTCAACAAGTTATGTTTCAATCCTTCAACAAGCAGTACATTATATGTATTAGTCTTTCCATCCAGAGTAATAGATCCTACTCCTATGATAGATTTCGAAAGATTGTCTCCAAACCTCACAACACCACCATCATACTTTACTAATTTAACAAACTTATTTTTATATCCAATCATATGATGAGAACAACCACTTTCTATTATCCATTCAATTTTCTTGTCAACATGAGATACTAAATATTTTTCCTCATGCACTAGCTCATCTCTAATAGCAACAAATCTGATCTCTTCATAATCTAAATCATCATCATCAGAAATGCCTTCACTAGCATAATAACATTCTTTGTCCCTTTTAATCTTGGAAAAATTAGGTTTGTACTTAGGAACTCTTGTAGGACATCTAGATGCAAAATGACCTACCTTATTGCATGAAAAAAATTTCAAGGGTAACTTACCTTCAAATTTGCCCTTACCTCTCTTTTCTCTTCTAGAAATTAGTGCAACAAGTTCATCCATCTTTCTTTCTTCTTCCATTATCTGTTCCCATTCCTCAACATATTCGCCAAGCTCTTCTTTTAGGTCTTCACTGCTAGTGCTCGGAAGTGTAGACATTTTCTTGTGTGCAGATGCCTTAAATGCATATTCAAATTTAGGTATAGATTCTCCTAGTTCTGTAGCTTCAAAAGTAGTTAGCTTTGCAATCAACATCTCTCTACTAAAGTTTAGATTCAGAGGTATAGTTTCTTGAATAGACGTAGCCTTGAACTTATAAGCAAGTGTTAATGATCTAAGGATCTTCGCAATAACTTCTTCATCATAAGTGCCTCTGCAGTTTCTGATTCCAACTACAGCTTCTATAACCCTTTGAACATAAGCCCTAATGCTTTCATCCTCATTCATTTGTAGCTTCTCCATCTTTGTCTTCCAATTTTGTAACTTCTTTTGTTTGGTATACTTGTCTCCTTCATATAGTGCTTCTAATCTTTCCCAAATCAGGTATGTCGAATCCAAGTCTTTAACTTTAGTAAACTCTCCTTCAAAGAGTGCACTGATTAGTGCTTCTCTTACAATCATGTTAAGTGAAAATATCTTCTTTTCATCCTCAGTATCTATTGTCAGCTCATCTTCAGACTTTATATCTACCTTGTTCCTTGTAATCAACCAATAGTCAATGCCTAAACAAAATAGGTGAGTTCTCATCTTGTTCTTTGTTGGCTAAAAATTTTGTAAGCTACTAAGACTACACCTTACAAAATTGTAACTTTAGACAATGGTATAATGAGATAAATCTCTCCTCTCGGCAATAGGGGAGGCTCCCTTCTTACCGTGGGTGGCTTCAACAGGATTTCAACTGGAATGAAATAAGGGTGATACTTCTAATCTTTTCCTCTTTTTTCAAGAAAAGATCCACATGCAAATACAACTTATTAACTCTACAAAGATTACCTACTGCTATGATAATATTGGTGACTTAGAAATTAACATAAGAACAACTCCTAAGGCAGCAGTTATAAATATATTTGGTGAATTAAAACAAGGGCCCAAAGTCTCTTGCAATTTATCCTATTTTGAGATAACGAGAATCAATAGTGAGGCTCAAAGTCTCTCACTAATGATTCTAAAATTAAAAGAAAAATACTCAAACTTGAAGCTCAAATTCTTCAACTCTCAGTATTCATAGCCACTACTACTATAAAAATTCTCCTCCTGTAGCTCAAAGTCTCTCAAAAGGTGAATTGAAACCTCCAATGATTTACGCAAGTTTAGCTTAAGAAATGAATTCAAGAAAGATTGAACAATGCAACGTAAGATTACACCATTCAATCTCAAGATTTGCAACACAAAGTTTGAATAATCTTGGTACTTTTATTCACTTTTGATAACTCATACAATGAAACATGAAGTTTTCATAACCAAGTTCTCAAGTATAGCCTTGCTTGCTTAAACAAAAGATGAAAATTTACAATGAACTCTCTCCTTTATATAGGAAAATAGAAGAGAGAAAAGTGGAGAGAAAAGGGGAAACCCTTAACCACTTTGACTTATTCTATTAATTACTAGAAAACTCATGACTTATTCAAATTTGCATGCCTAATGCATGTGCAACTTGATTGCATGAAGTGATTATACAGGTACATGTTATCCTGTATTTACAAAAAGTTTCACTTCATACAATCTATCATATATATTCTCCTTAAAACATAAAGTATTAAAGACAATCATGTCTTTACAAAGTATCCACAAAGTCTGCAAATTTCTGAAGAGACTCGCAAACAACTGCTTCATATGGAGCTCTTGTATGATGTGTAACAACTGTCACTTTCTAAATTAAGTTTGTACTTTCAGCAATAGCATTTTTATACTCAATCAGCTAGCTTTGTAAATGATCCAATGAAGTTTTATAGCTGGTTAACACATCAATCATACCAAAGTCAAAATTATTCACCTCTAATTGTAAGTGAGTAACCTTTGTGAACATTGCTAAAACAACTTTATCTTCAATGAGCTCTCCTCCTTCCATGATTAATTGGAACTTCAATTGATGAAAGTTACCATTAATCACACTCTCATAGCTTTTAAGGCTTTCAACCACCCCATGACTTTTTGCCTTCAATCCTTGTAGCACTTGTTCTTTATTGACCATAAAATGTAGATAATCACAATACATCCCTACTGAAGAGATGATCCTAGAATCACATAGATCATCCAGATTAATCTCTAGCATGCTCCTCCAACAATCAAGATTGACATCTAAGAACCTGATTTGTTGATCAAAGGATGTAATGATCTCATTTAACTTGAATGAAACCACTCTTCCCCGTTTACAAAAATTTATTGCATTTTGAATCACTTGCAGACCTTGTGATTCTAAATGGCTGCCCCACTCATCAACGGCCTTGGCCTTCCTCTATGCTTTCTCTATGTGCTCAAGATTAATTGATAAATAAGAATATTTCATCTTTTCTATGATATCAGGAAGTCTTGCATTCTCCATCTTTAAAATATTCTTCTTCTCCCATAATTTATCATTTCTTAAAGTAAGTAAACTTACCGCATCATGTGCATCTTGTTGACAACTCAATGTGTTTGTCTTCCGAATTCAATCCTGCTAAATTTATAATCAGCAGCTTGCATGTCTTCTATGGTTTTATCAACAAGAGGTTGAGCTACTTCTGCATATTTGACCTCATTATTATCAACCATGATTTTTAAACCATCTTTGCATTTTTGTTCTTTGGGACCTTAGTCCTAACAACTTGCATATAATCATGATCTTCAGGAGGAATTTCTTCCTTCTTCCTTTTTTGAGTAATCATGCATGAGCCATGGAGAAAGAGAAAATGATGAAGCATCCATTGTAGACATGTCAACCAATGTAGTGACTAAATTAGCCTAGGTGAATGTGGCCACAATGGGAGGAGTCTTTGTCTGAATAGCTACCGAAGTAGGACTATTGTGAGTTACTTCAGCCATAAACTGCTCAAATTGTGTCAAAGTAGTATCCATGATAATCACTGATGAAACTACCATAGAGGGAATAGTCATATAATATGTATCAAACACATTCTCATAGCCTTGATACTGATCTTCTGACATAATGGCTGGAGCAATTGATGATATAGGGAGAGCCTGTGTTATCAAAACTAAATCTTGTAATGAAGAAGCTTGTCCCATGTTGATTGTGTTTGCAATTGTGTCCAATGGAGAATCAGGTGATTCATCGAACACTGGAGCAAAATCAAGAAATGTAGTAGCAATAGACACATCCAGAGGTAGAGATACTATAGAGGCTACCTTGTTTGACTGGAGCATCCAATCTTCACTAGAATCTATCTAAATCCTCTGGGAATGAATGGTATTTACTTCAATCATCCTTCTTGTAGCCTTACCTCCTTTGATTTTAAGCTTAGGTATGGACATATCTAGAACTGGGACTTCTAAAATTGAAGTAGAAGCACCATCTTTACTCTTACCCTTGATTTCCAATCTCAAACCAATCGGACCAGCAAGATCAAAATCTTTACCTGGCTTGATCTTGATACACTTCAAGCCTCTTCTTTTTAACCAAATATTGGTGTTAGCGAGAATAATTGATCCCAAATAGACATACTTTCTTTTGATGACCATATTGGAGGGAGAATAGGAAAATTCTTTACATGATGTTTTGTATAGTCTGGATCAAGGATGTCATCATCATCAATAACACCAAGAGGAATCTTTGCAAGATTAAAATCAACTATTTGCTTGGTAATAGTCCATTTTCTGAATGTCCAGCTCTGAACGCAAATCAATCCATATATCCTCAAGATGATGGACATGGATAAACTATCTCCTCATCTTGTCATTAAAGCCTCTCCAATCAAAACAGGTTCTTGACATGAACTTCTTCAATGTAATTCTTTGAAGCTCGAATTCCATGTTCTTTTCCTTAGGAACAGTATCTAGAGAGTAACCACCAATCTTCAAAGGATTTTTTGAAGAAAATCCCACCCCAGGTCTATGCAGAGTAGACTGATATGCCTGAACTACCATGAGCTATCTTGCTAACTCCATCAGAATGATTCTATCAGTGGGGTATCGTGGAAGTGTGTATGGCTCTCCTCTAAAATATCCAACCCGCATATAGGTGAAGTTTGGAAACTGCAAGAAAAGACACCCATATTCACCTACCTTGGTCCAAGCTTCATCTAACACATGCTTAATTGAAAGTTCTTTATCAAACAAGCACATATAATACCCATAGAAGGCATCTTGAACCCTGTGATAATGCAATCAGCTAGCCCTAAGCGGCAACTGATCAAAGTACTCCCAAATAGGTACTAATGTTCTATCTCCCTTAGTAGCAAGTCCTGAAAAAGACCCTAAGCCAGTAGTAATATATACCAAATAAGAGTTCATGTAGAAAATCCCAGTGGTGGTGACTTAAGACAATTGTTCACAAAGGGTGTCACTACTCATCTCTCCCCAAAAGATCTTTTGTTTACTTCTTACAATTAGAGAGATGTACTTATACATCCAAGGCTTGAAGGTATTGTAATTTTTAAGACCACCAATACAACTGAGAAAAGTAATAAGATCATTGATTTCCTCCTTGGAATTTGTGCGGCGCACTCCCTTTGGCCATCTTACAAGATTTGGCCTCTTGCTGATCAACCAATTTTCATTAACATATTTGATACAATATGTTGTATCTTCATTCCATTTGTTCAAAGATTTTTTCTTTGAAATATTGATAACCAATGGAGCGGGAGGAACTTGAAAGATCCTATCAATTGTCTTAGGATCCAAATTGATGATTGTGTTCTCATCATGTCCTCTGATAGTTTTGGATGCCTGATCAAAATTCTTGGCGCAAGAAAATACAAACTCCAGCTCAAGAGATGCTAAGGGAAAATTAGAAACTACATGTATACCACTTTTTTTTATGCATAACATATCCTCCATTGTAGCAGCATCCATCCTTTTGAGAAAATCATCAATGTTCATGTGTGTTATATCTGTGTCTTTGACATCATCACAATAAGAGATGACTTGAGACAAAGGAATAGAATTATGATACTGATCATACTGGTACCTCATTTAATTCTTTTCTAATTTACCTCTACTTGGTACAACTTCGCTTGACATAGTAAGATTATGAGCACAAGCAACTGTGACACAAAAATCCCACAAAATGAGAACATCTTCAAAGGAAGGATCCATTGTACTTTTACAAACACAAAACATGAGTTGTGGTATTGCTTCATATGAAGGATAGCAAGAGAATAAATCAATTTTATCTTGAAAGTATCATGAAAAATCCAAAAATGGGTTTTTGGACGATGACTACATATATGGACAGGGTATGGTAAGAGGGAACATGGATGCAAATAAAGGGATATGATGTTATTTTTATGATAATGATAAAACCTCTCTGCCAACATGAGTTTGAAGTCAAGTGGTAGCAACATAAAGGTTAATGGATGTGGGCTTTTTAGGAGTGAAGTCACGTGATGAATGAGAGATAATGCAAAGTGGACCTGTCTCCTTTTTGGAAGTAATATATTTAAGAACAGAGTTTTTAATCCTGACTGCATATGCAAAAAGAAGAAATGTCTTTGCATATGCATCTTTAGAGAGCTAGAAACATATGTTACAAAACTGAAAATGAAAGAAAATAAAATGAAAAACAAAAACATCTTCAGCATATGCAAGAAAATTTTACCTCACTTCTTCATAAGATAAAGGAAGAAAAATCCCTTGCAATCTTTGAAAAAATCTGGAAAAGATCATGAAGATTTTCGCAATTTAGAAGTGTTGTGAAAGAGTCTTTAAATAAAGTTCAATCCATGACTCATTCTTTCAAAAGATAAACATCTCTTGAAGTCAAGGATCGAATCTTGACAAGTGTTGGATAAAAGAGAAATATATGTTGAATAATAGAAACAACATTGAATAAATCCAACACATGCAAGAGCAGCCAAAAATGGCACCTAAGATTGAAAAAATGTTTCAAAATCAGTCAATAACAAACTAAAAATGCAAAACTTACCCTAGAAATCACCCTTGTTGAAAGCGTTTTGGATTGAATGCAGATAATAATCTCATTTTTGAAGGAAAATGCCCCAAAAATGAGTTGAGAACGATGATCAATGATGTGCGAATAGGGTAAAAATTGCCACCAACAAACTCCCAATACAAAATGCATTTTTAAGACCATAAAAAATGTGATTTTTAATATGTTTTAACTTTCAAAAATGCCACGTTGCATATATGAATAAAAACAAGCTTTTAAAAGCCAACAGCGTATGTTTTTGAGGAGTGAAATCACACTTCCTTCATGCTGCGTTTAAAAATGAGCTTTAGGAAGTGAATAACATATTAATACATATGTCATGGCATTTAAAATCACCACCTAACAAGCAATGTATAAAACACACTTTTGTAAGTAAATAACATATGTTATTGAACACATGTTATGGCATCAAAAATTGCCACTCAATATTACTTTAAGGAAAAATGTATTTTGAAAGACAAATAACATATGTTATTCCTCTAAAAATCACCACTTAACACTGATATTTTTAATGATGGTTTTTAAAAGATGAGAAACACATGTTAAAAGGTCTAAAAACACCACTTAACAAGCAAATCTTATTGAAGACATAATAATGTACTTTTGAGAGATAAAAGCACATATGTTTTTGAGTTTTGCATGTGTAAATGAATTCAAATTCTCCACTTACCATAGATTAAATAATAAAATCTTATTTAAAATATGTAATTGCAAATGTAAACTCTACTAATTTACTTGTGAGGACTTGGCAAAGGATTTTAATATTGTTAATACATTTGGATATATGCATTTAATAACGAAAAACCCACTTTACACTTAAAAATATCTCATGTAATTAAAATTAAACTAATAACCATAGTTTTCAATAAAGTAATATAAAAATAGACTTTAAAAAGCCTAATTTTATTAAAACATTAAAAACTATGATCAAATCAACTTAGAATGAGTTGAAATTTTAAAATGGATGATAAAAACCAATTTAAAAATTAAGAATAATCTTAATACGTGCAATTGCCATCAAAAGGCCCACTTTTAAGAGGATTTTAATAAAATATGTAGTCGCCCTGTAAAACCCCACCTTTTACCCCATAACTTGAGCTAGAGAGCTCCAATTGAGGTCTACGTTAGCTCGAAACGAACGGAATTCAAAGGAGCATTGACTCAAACGAAAAACTAAACTAAAAACTACTTACAAGAAAGGGAAAAATGAAAAATAAACATGAAGATTACCCAAAATCAAGTGCTTGCAATCAGAGAAGAAAAACTCATTCTGACAAGCATTTACAGAAATCAACTTGACGACAATATTTTAAAAAGAACGTATAATAAACAATACATAAGATGCAATTCAAGGATGATGAACTACTTTCATGATATGTTATCAATACGTTAAAACATAGAGGATACACCTATGAATCCATGAGAAAAATTGCGTAGGGTTACCTCAATTTTGTGATGTCAAAATTGAGGACAACAGCTGGCTCTAACTGGGGAACGTACCTCATTTGTTCTTAGAAACAATGAGGAATGTACAATCCAGACCTCTAATTGCCTTCATCTACTCCATTGGGCTATAGAGTCAGGTGACCAAAAACAAAAGACTCAAAATCCTAAAAAAAATAAAAAGACTTGGATATTATGTACAAAGGGTACTTATTTGGAGCTCATTCAAAATAATGCTTCAGATGTTGCGCACAATATAGCAATGCAAAAGGAGTTCCATCACAATAGGCCAATAGGAAACTATTTTCTCCAGCTACTTGATGAATTGTGAAAGGACCTCGCCAGAGAGAATCAAATTTACCATGCATACCCTTTGGTTCTCGCCTTTTATCCCAAAGCAGGACACGATCACCGACTTAGAATTCTCTTTGCTTAGCTTTTTTATCAAAAAGCTTCTTGACTTGTTGCTGATGTGTTGTAAGTTGATCCACCACTTGAGTTCTTTGCTCCTCCAATTGGTGTAAGAACATGATTCTTTTATCCAAAGAACTCTCATAAGTTCCTTCTTCAATAGCCTTAGCCAACTTAAGAGCAAGAAGCTCCAAAGTTATGGGAATTTCTAAATTCAAATTGTAAAGGAGCTGAAATGATGACATGCCAATAGCTCTCTTGGGTGTAATCATGTTTGCCCACAAAGCATCAAATAAAGCCTTGTGCCAGGACCTTTGGTTGTCATCCACAAGCTTGCGAATGATAGTAACCAAATTTTTATTACTTGATTCAGCTTGACTGTTCCCCTGTGGATAATAGTCAGATGAGTGTGAAAGAGTAATACCATGTTCAAAAAGAAAATGAGTGATCTCTGATGAAGAGAAAACTGAAGCATTATCCGTCACAATTTTATTAGGTACCCCAAAGAGAGAAATAATATTCTCCTTCAAGAATAAACATACTACTGATGATGTTGCATTCTTTACTGGAATCGCTTCCACCCACTTAGTGAAATAATCATTTGTAGGAAAAACATATGTGTGTCCTACATTGGATACTAGATTAATAGTACCAATGAAATCAAGGCCCCATTGCTGAAATGGTTCCTCAATCACTACTAGCTTTAGAGGTAATGTAGTGAGCTTTTGTTTTCCCACAAACTGCTAACAATGATCACACTTACATACCCAACTATATGCATCCTGGAAAAGAGTTGGCCAGTAATATCTTGCTCAAAAAATCTTATGAGTAGTCACAGGTGCTGAAAAATGCCCACCACATGCCAAATCATGAAATGATTCTAGCAATCTGTCATGTTGTGCTTTATCCACACAATGAAGAAATATGTCATCAATGGTACGCTTATACAATCCACTATCCCAAAGAACAAAGTGAGCATCTCTCAACTTTAAACTTCTTCTTTGCTTGTAAGTCAAATGTGTCAGATATTTACCATATGTGAGAAAATATGCAATGTTAGAATACCATTCATCATTTGTACTTACAAACAAAACTCTAGGTAGATCTTTAGGAATTACCCCCTCTAGTTCATTTTCAGCCATAAGCTGACAAAAACCTTTACCATGAACTAACTTAGTTGGTTTTATCTCAATATCATATTCTTGGATCTTGGCAATCCAATTGTCTCTCTTTGTTCCAAACTCTTGTTGCATCAAAATTGACTTGACAGTTATATCAAGAACCAAAACTTCAACATGTGAGTTGAGAATGTAAAATCTAAAGTATTTGACTGCCTTTACAACTACAAAAGCATTTTCCTCCACTAGTGAATACTTCAACTCATGTGACTTAAGAGGACAACTCATGAATGCAATAGGAGACTCTATATTTTCAGCATTCTTTTGCATGAGAATAGCTGACATAGTATGCTCGGAAGCGTAACTATACATGATAAATCCCTTAGTATAGTCTGGACAGACTAACACTGGTGCTTGAGCAATTGCTTCTTTAATTTCTTTGAAAGTAGCCTTTCCTTCAGCACTCCAGCAGATTATTGATGCTCCCTTCATCATATTTGAGATATGACGAGTCTTCTCTATGAAGTCTGGAACAAATCTCCGTAGGAAATTCACCTTTCCAAAGAAAGAATGAATGACAGTTTTGCTTGTGGGTAATGAAAAAATTTGAATAGACTTAACCTGTTCAAGATCAATCTTTATTCCTTCCTTAGACACAATATGTCCAAGAATTTTACCTTCTGTAACCCCAAAAATTGACTTTTTAGGATTGAGATAAATTTCATGCCGCCGACACCTCTCCAACACTTGATGTAGATGATATATGTGATCTTGCCTTTGCTTGGATAAAATGGTAAGATCATCAAGGTAAACCATAATGAATTTGTCCTTGATATCACAAAAAGCTAGATCCATAGCTTGTTGGAAAGTAGCACCTACATTGATCAATCCAAAGGGCATCCTATTGTAAGAAAAAGTACCCCATGGAGTTGTGAATATGGTTTTGTACTGATCACCTACCCTGACTTCAATTTGATTGTACCCAGAAAATCCATCAAGCATGGATAACATTTGACATCTAGTCACCATTTGTAAAACATGATCCATGATTGGCAAAGAATAATTATCCTTCAAGGATGCTTGATTCAGATTACGAAAATCCACACAGATGTAGATTTCACCATTCTTCTTATGCACTGGGACAATATTAGCCACCCATGTAGAATGCTGAATTGGGAAGATTTTTCTAGCATCTAACATCTTTTGGATTTTTGCCAGAATAGTGCCAAAAATTTTGGGATTATACTGGCACTGCTTTTGCCTAAAATGAGTAGTTCCCTCCTTGAGAGGAATATCATGTTGCAACACTTTGGGATGAAAATCTTTCAAATCATCATATGAGTATGCCAAAACATCAATGTATTCACACAAAAGATCAATAAATTGATCTCGTTCCTCAGGTGTATAGTATTTACCAATATTTACAAATTTAGGATCACTCTCTTACCCAAGATTATATTTTTCAAATTCCATAGCAGAGCTTGGTCTGGCTTCTTGTTGATTTTTGACATAACGATCATGTTTATCAAAAAATCATTCTAGAGAAACCAAGCCATGAGGAATTTTATTTCCTTTCAGCTGAATGAATTCTTCACCAATATCAAGATCTTTCCTAGATATTTTCTCTCGAGGAGGAGAACTACTACCTTCAAATTACAATTCTTCAAAATTTTCTCCTATCTCCAGGAAATTGATGATCTAGCTATCATCATTGAAAACTTGTCAGTGTTCAGAATTATTAGGAACGCTTGGGTGAAAAACTAACTAAATAGAATATTTATCTTGTTCAAAACTATTATGAGGAATCAAGAGAGTTGCAGATGCAGCAAGAGAATCAACTTTATTATTAAATTATCTTGGAACCATAGAAATATTAAAAGCACCAAGACCTTCAATATAATCCCAAACCAATTTTCTATAATGCTTGAGTCTTTAATTCCTTGTTTGATACTGATTTTGAACTTGACATACAACAAGCTCAACATCTCCTTGAGCATGCAGATTACAAATCCCCTTATTCAGAGTAGCATCTATACCCAATATCAAAGTGTCATATTCAACAGTATTATTGGTATTTGTTATACACTAAGTTTGCACCCTTGTCTCAAGCTCTTATAGTCTTGATAACCTAGTATAACATGGGAATCATCTCTAGGTTGTGGGACCTATGCTAACTGAGATGAGACCTCCAGGTTCTAGGCTGGTTCCTCTTGGATAATCACTTAATTTTCTACTTGACATGAAAAGTAAAATTCTTTGAGGGAAAGGGATAGAAGGAATGCTTGGAAAGGGAAATAACTGAAAGAAAATTACCTACTAGGTGATACACCAAAATTGGGGTATGAATTGCAGCATAGAGGGATGAAGCCAATGAAGAACTTAGGTCTAGGAGATCACAACTTCTTAAATAGGCTTTCATAAGTGTTTCATAGAGGGGTCTGAACATAAGACACAAACTATGACCTACAAGCAGACATTCACCTCTGCAACTAGGTGTAGGAATGAGACAAGATTGTCAGGGGGCTGAAGTATACCCACAAGAGCATTCACATCAAATCATACACAACAACACACAGAATTGAAAAAAAGAAGAGGGATCAGGAACCCAAAATTGTCAATGAATCATGCATAAACTTTAATTCAATAAGAGAGAATTCAGACAAGGAAGTATGGGGACAGAAAAAATGTCACAAAATACCTTTGCAATATCTGAATCATCAATGAAAGATTATAGAATGTGGAAAACTAGAGGGCAGGAAGAAATGCCATGGATAGCTTTCCAAGAAAGAGACTTTCTTCTTTACAAAATGTGAACTCTGAGCACTAAGGCTCCAAAAAATAATTAATGACAACTCAAATGCATGCAGGTAGGAGTCAAAACTAACCTAACTAGGGTTACATAGGTATAGCAATACAACATCAAACCCTAGGTACACTGATGACTAATCAAAATCTCTAAGAACATCGGTGATCAAATCAAATCTTCCTTGTCTGCATCCATCCGGTACTGAGCTCACCTGCAGACACATCAACCTCGACTCAACTACCCACCTGCAACTCGACCTTGCCATGAAGGCTCCAAATCTAATCTTGAAGATATTTGTATTTTCAATAATAACACTGGCAAAAGGTGGTGCCAATCCATTTAGCACCCTCAACATGACATGGTACCCTGTAAAATCTGTGGCATCGATGATCAGATCGTCCATCATCATCCCTTCAACCACAACAATCCTGAAGACATAAATTTTCTAGCTACCTCTGCAGCCTTCAGCTTGTTTGAATCAATCACTGGTAGAAAACCCTCTGCAGAGATATTTGAATTTGAATTATAATGGCTATGTGATCATTTTAAAATGTGATCATCGATGAGAAACCCTTCTCGATAGATGAACAGCTACGATGCACCTAAAAATAGCTTGAAAACCCATCTCTGACAAGTCAAATCCACTGTGGAAGTCAACAGCCAATCGGAAGTGAGCAAATCAACACCTCTGACAAACATGGACCCATGACCCTAAGAACACCATCGAACAGTTATCGCATGACCTTATGATTCTGATAGATCCCTTGCAAAATAATGATGGCCGCCGATCTTCCGTAGATGTCAGAACCTCTAACCACTGAAAGAACCCAATCCCATTGACAAAAAGATGACTCAACACATGTGGACCAATCAAGAGATGCCAACTGTGTACACCTAGTAGTGGACCTACTGAGAAACCTCAGCATCTAATCGGACAACTATCACATGATCTCATAGGGTCAGAAGATTCTATGAGATCATACAATCACCGTAGATCTTTGCCTTTCTGATAGCCCTGCAGACCCTCTGACACGGTCCCACTAACACATCCTAGTTGTTGCCTAGCTGACCAATAAAGAATGAGCATGTCAAAAATTGAGGACCCACCTGACAGATCCTAGAGATAAAGTAAGATCAATGGCTATCGCATGATTGCATGTGTCAGAAAAAATCCTTCAGACCATGCACCAGCTATTAGATCATCATCGACTGACAACCTGCCAGGCCTGTGCTGACATGGCGTTGAATCACAAGCCTTAACCAATCATAAGTGCACAACTCAGACTACATGGCCAGACCCACTGACAAATGAACTTACTACAGGTAGGAAGATTGATGATCATCACATAATCTCATGCCTCTGACAAATCTTATGAGAACTTACACCCATCATAGATTAAGATGGTGTCAGAGAGCCTGGGCCCAAAAATAAAAGGCATTAAGACTTAGGAAAAATTAAAGCGCTAGGTGCTTAGACTTAGGGAAATATTAAAGCACGTGGAAATATGATCACTTAAGTGGTCAAAAAAAGGTAATGCAGAAATATAATAGGCCAAAAGGATTTTTTAGGGTTTCTTTCTCCAACGGCTACTTTATGAATTTTCTGACCTGCAGACTAGGGAGTAAAATAATTTGCAGAGGCCAGAGGACAAGGCACAACTTCATGAAATTTTTAGGGATGCTTGGCAGGATAAAAATAGAGACCTTGGGATAGATATTAGCCAAATTTGCATGCACGAGAAAATTTAGGGTAACAGTATTATCAAACTATAATTTGAAAGAGTATGGAAAAAGCTCACCTTGTGGAGAAATTAAAACAACTCCAGCACCTAAACCATTTGATGAGTAAATGCCATCAAATTCTAATGTCCATAATTCATTTGAACTCAAAGTACTTGCACCAGATGAAGAACTTATATCATCATTTACTTCCATCACTTCTTCATCAATCATAGATATTTCTGGAACATGATCAGCTACTTGATCCTTGATTGCATCCGCAAACCTATCAATATTACATGACAACATAGATGCATCTAAAGGCCAGTCTTCAAAAAATTCTAAAATATCATCAATATGAAGGTAATAATTACCCATTCCAGTTGATTCAAATAAAATTTGAGCATGAGGATCATTAGACTTAACAACAACATATTTAGTTTCCCTTTCAGGGAGCAGCTTCTACATATTTCCCTTCACAGGTATCCGAGCTTCAGACATATCCATGTTAAGTTCACCACCCACATCCTTATAGAAGTTTTGACCAAGCAACATACCATAGGAAGTAGGAAAATCAGTGACCAAAACAGTCATCTTGATTTTCTTTTCAGGGAAAGATGCAAATGCAAATTGAGCATCTTTAATTTACCCCCGAAGAGGCACTTGTTTATTCTCCATGGAATAACAATTTCCAAAAGTCTTTGTTAAGGTAAGACCTAAGGCTTCAGCTACTTTAGCTAGTATAACATTATCAGACGCTCCAGAATCAATAACATAATTACTCAACTTAAAGCCATTGATAAGCAAGGAAATGTAGAAAGGTTCTATTTTTCCTGAGACAGATGAGGAGATGGTAACTAAGTTATTGGACAAATTTTTAGGTTCTGGGGCAACATGAGCTTGAGTGGTTTGTGATTCTTTGACAAACATATTCAATCTTTCTAGTTGATCTCAATAAGTTTGTAGGTATTCAACCTCGAACATTTGAATCTTAGTCTTCTTAGCATGATCTATAATGTCAAATGCTTGAAAAGAACTAGCTAGAGAAGATGAAAAAGCTTCAGCTTGAGATTTAGGATTAGACACACTAAGTTTCAGTGTACTAGAAGAAATATTAGGAGCATTAGTTGTACTTACTTGGTCTTTGGTTGCATCTTTGGACAAAGTAGGTAGCGGTGTTCCTCTTTTGGCAATCATGACAGGTGTTTGTATATAAACATTTGCTTTAGTAGCTTCATCCTTTTTTCTAGCTAGCTGCGTTTGGGAATGTGTCATAACTGCATAAGCATGACCAAAGCTCTCTTCAAGATCTTGATCTTCATAGTAGACATACCTAATGTTAGAGTCACCAGCTGCTCCATCACTTTCATTGTATAGGGCAACATTATCCTCCATTTGATAATCATCTGGTAGAGCACCAGATTGATCATTCTCAAAGTATCATGTAGCTTGATTAATAGGAGGAGCTTCAAGTGCAAGCCTCTCTAGAGGAGGAGGAAGCTTCACTTGATTCTTTGCTACATAATTGTGAGTAGCATTAGGAAATGTTCTTCGAGGAATATCCTTATATGGAGCATTGAAGGAATTTTGAGAAATTTGCTTTTTCAAAGCAAGTAACTCATTTCTAATTTTTGTACCATAGGATCCATACTTCCTGAAGAAGAAGGATCATTAGAACTCCCCTTGGAATGATCTCTTTGAATCTTACCAGCCATGAGAAGATCATCTTCAATTTTAGTTACTAGAACTTGAGCATTTGCTAAACTGGTAGGAACAGCCCTCCTTAGCAAGAAACTAACCTCTGGAAGTTGGGTGTTAATGAAGAAACATTTGAGGTTTTCAGCTGTAGGTTGGGAAGGAGCTGGTATACAATTAGCCAACTTATTGAATTTTGCAATGAATTCTTGCATCCCCTCTTGTGCATATTTCTTCATTTGAGTGAGATGAGCAAGGAGTACATGCTCATCTTCTGTAGGCTTGAAATGTTCTTCAAATTTGGTCTTTAAAGAATCCCAATTAGTGATTGATCCCGTAGCCAAATTATAAAACCAATCTATAGCAATCCCTTGCAAGGTTTCAATGAAAAGCCTTACAGAGACATCTTGATACTCCACACCAAGCACTCCACATGCAATGTAAAATTCTTTGATATGCTCATCAGGATTTTGTTTGCCATCACCATAGAATTTGGGAAAATTAATTTGTGATCCTTGTGGTAATGGATGTATCGGTGTAGTAAGATTCAAAGGACTGAAAGATGTTCCCCATGGACCCATACTAGCCATCTTTGGAAAATAAAAAGAAACTAATGGTTTTTGGAAGAAAAGTGAAGTCTCACTTGGAACAGGACTCCTTTTTTTGGAAGGTGGATAACTGGTAGTTCATTCAAGAGTAGTTTTCTTGATAAGGAAATCAAGCTTAACCTTTTGAGACCAACTTAGAGGAGCACCTTTGGTATCTTCTCCTTTAGAATGATGTTCATATACATGAAAGTCCTCCAGTGTGAACAACTAAATTTAGAACAATGGGAAGAATAACTTCAAACAAAAGCATGAGGCTTCCGAATGCATTTGATATCCCCAGCATTCTTCCAACTATCAAAATTCTCAGGATCAAAATTTGAACTATCCTTCCTATAGAATGCCATCTCCAAGATCACCTCAAGTTGTTAATCTTTCTCTCTAAGGACCAGTAGCTCTGATACCAATTGTTAGGAATAACAGTCCATAATACAACTAAGAGGGGGGGTGAATCAATTGTATGGAAGATTATTAAACTTTAAAATTTAAGCAACAACAATATCATATCCAATGAACACAATAAATCCCAACACAATAACACAATATTTTGGTCTCAAAGAAACCCTGTTAAAGGTAAAAACCTCGGTGGGAATTAGCACCCACAAATGATGTACTGAGAGTATAGTTATCCTTGTTAGAAGATATAGCCATGTTAGGAGCTTATTGAAACATTACAGTAAATAGTCCTTGCTAGAGGACAGACCCTATTAGGAGTCAAGAAGGAAGGGAGGGCTCACTACCCAAGGCTCACTACCAAAAGAAGGTTAAATCCACCTTCAGAACTCACTGTTTGCAACACAAGTGTATATGAAGAAATACATAATCTTTTGAGCTGTATGGCAGCAACTATCTTTGCTTGATCAGTTCCAATGAAGTACATTGGTACACCTATGCTCTACATATAGAAGACACAAGCTCACAGCTTTCACAACCTCTTTATATCACCTTTTTCCATCTCTTTCTTTTCCAAAGAACAGACCTTTCATTTATCCCTTATTACAATTCTCATGATTAGGTCGGCCCATAAGCCTTTTTCTAATTACAAATAATTACATAAACCCTTATTAAGATATACATGGTATCTAAAACAATTATATAATGATTACATTACAATATTTAAGGACCGATATCCTTAATTCATGTTCGCCAAGCATAACACACGCTACATCTCCCAAGTCGGCTTCCAAATAAGTCTTCTCTAGAACACACGCCATAGATGATGTCACCAAGCATTTTGTACCTTATGCTAACTAGTGAACATCCTTTAGTACCTTTTCTGATGTCCCTCAAGCTCGTATACCTTGAATCCTTATCATCTGGAAGATATACCAGAAATACAGAGACTAACTTTGGCATTTCTCACTGTTACAATCTAGTGACCAATCTTCACCAAAACATATGTAACTCATCCAATATGAAATATTACATGATGCAATCTGGGATATAAGATCACAACACCTTCCTAAACTCTCCTCTATCTTCACAGCATCTTAAAAATCCGTACAGTGTTCGTACGCTGTGGTAACCATCCTAGTCTCCTCACAAAAGCATATGTTGACATCAGTGACAAAACATAGATGACAACAGTATGAGAGCCCATTCAGTAATGTAGTGATTAAACATATTAAATGTCTCAATCACCTTCCCATGCATTAGCAATATCCAACAATGTAATATGAATAATAATGTTTAATTATTAAATTCTACTCCAATTTCTAACTCAACTTATCTCTTTTTCATGTTAATTTGTCTCCACTTTTACCTCTTCCACCTTTCACTTTTCTCTCCACTTCTATTTCCCACTTACTAATTGTAGCATCCTAAAAATTTAGCACCCATAATTAGATGCTCTAGGACCTATTAGACCTTATTTTGGTGATTTTGAGGTCTGAATGTCCATTATGCTAGATTACAACAATCTACATTTTCTCCTCCCACTTCTTTTCACCTTCCCCAACATCCTTATGAAATTTGAGCTCATTTTGCCTAGGACATGTTGACTGGATGACTTGTCCATAGGACATGTTGACTGGATGACTTGTCCATAGGACATGTCGACTAGTTGACATGTCCCTGGGCTTTTGGGCCCAATGTTTTCCTAGATCCCGATGGTAGGGTTTTCCTCTGAGGTTTAGATTTTTGGTTGACCTGGATCAAATTTGAGTCCCAAATGGAGGGATTTAAGTATAAAAGGACCTCATCTCCCCTCATTTCGCATGACATAACAATATCATCAATTAAGTGCAAGCTATATCATAATCAAGTGCAATCATTCAAGCATTCAAGCAATCAAGTTGTGGAATTGAGGATTTGGAATCAATATTTGAAGGCAAGATTCCAATTCAATATCTCCAATTCTCCATTTATCCAAGATCCATTCAAGAAAAGGAGAACCCATTTCCATAATCTTTTTCCTAATTTTTTTGTGTGCAAGAACAAGTTGTAGAGTTGCAATTCCAGATCTGAGCAGTATAGGTGTAGCTACAGAATTTGGTAAAAATTCATTAGTTTTTTCTAGGAACAAGTTGAATAGTTGACTTGTCCTAAAAAATTTGACTTGTCTCTGTTGTTTTCCAGTGAAAATTTTAGAATAGAAAGATTTAGGTCCCTACCTTCCAGATCTAAAGTTACAATAGGATCTGAGATTCCAACAATAGTCAAATTTAGATTCAAACTCCTACTTTCTCTATCTTATTTCCAAGTGCACTTCTTCTCCCTCTTTTTTCTTTGCACTTACTTTATTAGATAAGATCTATCATTTATACTTTATTATATCACATTTCATCCCTTTAAGAATCCAAAATCCCTCTTATACTTAGATCTTGCATTAGCACCTTTTCTCCTTTTGGTTGTGGTAATCAGATTTTTCTAAAGGGTGGGTTTGTATTCTAATGTATATCACAAGATCTTGGTGAGTGATCTACACCTTATCATTGTTGCCAATTTCTTCTATACACTAATTTCCTTTTCCACTTAACTCTTTCCTCCATTTATTTTGTCTTCCACTTAACTTATTCCTTGCAAATGGTATTTGTTGTTGATAATAAATACTTTTTAATATTTATTTTCACTTAAATCTATCTTATTTTTATTTTTTCCTCTACTTGTAAATGGCATTTTGTGTTGAAAATAAATATTTTCAATATTTATTTTCACTTAACTCTATCTTATTTTTATTTCCTCATTCACTTAGAAACGCAATGTCCAATTTATAATCACATAGCATGTCCTCTCATTTAATCTCATTCTTCAATAATCTTGAGTTTTAATTTGATCTTGGTCATCCAATCTATCCCATTTTTTCTTTAAATTGGACTCTCATAGTAACAGGGAAAAGGTGTTAATATTTTGTTATTTGATGTTTTGTTGACCAACTATGACTAAGTTGGCCTAATGTATACCAATAATTTAGACTGGGGGATTCTTAAATTGAATTTTATATTGCCTAAGTGCACAAAAAATTTCCCAATTACACATGTTGTGCTATGGGACCCCCTAACTGTGCAATACCCTAACCAAGCGTCCAGTTCTCTCCCTAACTACACATACTTTGACCCAACTGCATAAAAGTTTGACTAACTGCACAGGTTTTCTCCTAATTATGCAAAAACTTTCTTGACTATGGATAATTTGTCACGAACCCTCCCAATTGTGCAGCATGCGTGCCTAACTATGCATCTTTGACTTAAAAACCCTAGTTTGACTCTTAGAAATAGAAAATTAATTACTATAAAAATGTGAAATAAATGTGTGATCACAAGGGGGATCTAGAGTATGTACCTTTACCTTCCCACCCTCCAATCGTCTATACCTTCACATTCTCTTGCCATGATGATTCTGCATCAGAATTTGCACCATCTTCCTTGCTCCAAAACTCCAAATAATCCAAATGAAAGAGTGAGAATGACCTTTTTTTTCCTACCAAATCCCTTTTATACCCTCTTGGGATGCCTAGATGGACATGCTAGCTAGTGTTTTTGTATTGGTCATGCTCTTTTTCTCACTTTGAGCTTCATATCTTTTGCATTTGAACTATGATTTCAATTTGTTTGCATCTCTAGAATGTTGATGTCATTGTCAACAAATTGACCTCTTACTTGGATTTTTTGGTCTATTTTTCAAGGGACACCCTCATATCCTATCATTGCTAGGAAAAAATTTCATGCAATTTTTTCTTTATTTTTCTTTGAAAGAATGCTCACAATCTTATTATCTCAAAGACCAATAAAATATAGATGCTAAAATTGGTTAACACCTGCGGTACCACTTTTTAACATCTTGGCATTGTGATTGAAACAACATTTCACCATTATCCTAATTGTTATTCTATGTCGTACATGTGATTTTTACCATTTAGTGCAATATTGTGTCATTCCTCATTAATTAAATAATAAAAATTGTTTAATTAATCACTAATGTCCATCTCTATTCTTCGTCATATCTAATTAATTTTACTCCTTTGACATTTTTTACCATGTCCAATTGAAATCTTGTTAATTTCACCCTTCCTCATTTAACCTTATTGATTGATCAACTAATATCATCTTTAGGGGAAAATGACCATTAATTCCCCTTTTATTCCTAAGTCTTAAGCTATGATAAATAAATTGACTTTATTTATCTATTTTCCATTTTCCCCACAATTAGTTAATTTCATTTATTAATTATCTAATTCCTAAATGTGGGAATTATTGATTTTTAATATTAAACATTCCCTCATTTTCCAAATGGGATTTTATCCCTTAATTTGTGTTTCCATCTCTAAATTTGTGCTTCCACTTTCTTACACCTTCTCTTTTAACATTTCCTCCTAATTTGTGCATTTCCAAATGAAACTCTTCTAATTTTCATAAAATGTCATAATTATGACATTTTCCAAATGCAACTCCCTTTTTATGACATTTTCCATTTTGGAGTCCCCACATGCGATCATGGTCATTGATTGAACTTCAATCTTGTCTATCAATTTGAGTTCCAAAATCCTCTAAATTGGACTCAATTCTCCCATTTTTTACTAACCATGCATTTTTTGAGTATTCTCATTATAATCCTCTTGTAGTTTCTTTCATTTATAAGTGCATTTTTTCAAAATGGGAGCAACAGATCATCATTTGGAGAAGAAAGAAAAGGCATTGGAGCAATATTGAGGGGGTGATTTGGTTTTGTTTTTCATATTTTTATGCACTCTATTTCAATAGATTTAATGGTTTGATTAAGGATTTAGTTTGCATGTATTTTGGGTTTTATGGTTAAACTTTGCATGCCTATATTTTCTTATTGCTTCCTAATTTTTCTAGATGACGAGGAGAGGGAGTGATAAGATAGAGATATAGAGAAAGGGAAGAAGGGAGAGTTGGGGAGAGGGAGAGAGAGGTTCCACTTAGAGAATAGAATGTGTGTAAGGTAGGTAGAAAAGAGAGGGAAGATATAGAGAAAAGTGAAGGGTGAAAGATAGAGGTTTAGAGCTTGGGGAGAGAGGAGAGGGAGGGATAGAGAGAGGGAGGGGAGAGAGTGGTATGAATAAACATATGTAGAAATAAAGGGAGAAAAAGAGAGTTAAACAGAAGTAGAGAAAGAATGATGAGAGAAATTTAGTGATTATTGAAATTTGAATAAGTATAATAAATTATAATATCTAGAGCTTGGGGAGAGATCAGAGAGTGAGAAAGAGAGAGGGAGAGCGGGAAGAGGAGACTGGTAGGAAAATAGATAGGTCTAGATATTGGTGGAGGCAGAGAGCATGAGGTAGAGAGATAGAAAGAGAATGATGGTAGGAGCCTGTTGTTTATTGAAAGTTGACTAAGTCTAAAAGATTATATGATTTCCTAAAATCTAGAATATGCATAATGACTCCTAGAGATCTTAAACCATTCTCAAACATATTAACAAAGTATACATAAATTATAACTTAAAGTATAAAAAAAGAGACATACTTAAATATTATATTTTATGTATATATCCTGATGAAAAAATACTATGTATTTTATCTATTTCTAATTCATAAAAATGTGTACGTGTTTTGCTTGTTTAATATAACACAGACATGTTATGCTTATTCAAAGAAATGTGTACATATTTTGTTCTCATAAAAGTGCATACATGCTTTTAGTTCAAATAACATGTCTGATTTTTTAATTAAACTAACATGTGTACATGTTTAGGCTTGTACGTAGGCTTGGATGACAAGCCTTTCACTTGGGAGATCCAGTTTTCTCCTTTTGACATTTTTTTCCCTTCTAATCTGGTTTCTCAGCTTCATTGTCATCAAGTTCATACATTATCACGTGGGTATTTGTAAAATTACCATCATAATTTCACATATCTCCCAAGTTTTCTTTTATATTTTTTTTTAGATTTCAACAACATTAACATATTAATCTTTGATTTCTTTTAGAAATATCTTTCTAGACTTCTTAGAGACATACATGTACCATTTTTAAAAATAAATTTTAACCTACTTGTCCAAAATTGAAATAAATTATATATTACCAATCTACATTTCATTCTTTACAAAAAAAAATTAAAAACATTTTTTTATTATTTTGGTGCAAGTTATTTGAAGCCCATGAATAGGTATCTGATTTTCAAGATGCATCCACTTTAAAAAATTATATAAAACAAAATATTCAACAAAAAATACACAAATTTTAGTACTCACTCTTAATTATCTTTCTATGAAAGGGATTTTCAAAATACTAAATGTAGCTATATCATTTTTGAAGCACATGTTAGATACTATACCATCATAAATTGTAAGAAACCTATAGGTGTGTACAATTTCATAGTTTTTAAGCACCCACCTTAGTCTTTTTTCATCAAGTAACATACATAATAAGACTTCATATAGAACTTAATGGATACCTAAATTCAAATATGTGGGCATCCTTATTTATTATTTCTCCCCTTCAATCATTTATCAGTCTACATAGACCCTATGTTACCATTTGTGGCCTTTTTACTTCTTCTCGACCTCGAAATCACCTATACCTCATAATATGGTATCTCCTAGTTAGTCAAGACCTAGTATTTAAGTTTGAGCCCTAATTGGTGGGTATACAATGGTTTTTCCATTTTATACCTAGGTATAAAATGTCCTAGGCATTGTATACCTTGAGCTTGGGTTATAATTTGAATCGGGGCCCCATATTGGTAATTTGGCAGAATTTCTCAATTTGTGGTCGGCCTAGGTTAATTTTAAATCTTGAAATGTTGTGAGAGGTATATAAGTGGCTTATATCTCCTCATTTTGGTAATTAATCCATTACCAAGCACAATCAAGCAATTAAGATTTTAAGAGCTCTTTGGCATCCAAGCATTCTTAAGTGTCCAAGGTGTCTTCAAGGAAAATCTTCTCCATGGATCAATCTTCTTTCCCTCATTGAAGGCCAAGAGAAAAGAGTCTACCATCAAGGAAGAAGATCACCACACATTGATGCATTCACATTTATTCAAGCAATCAAGTCTTCATATCTTCAAGTCATATCTCTTCTTCTCAGTCAAGCATTGTGGTAAACTACAACATTCATTACACAAGGTTTTCTCTTTCATAATTTCCTTTGGGTTTATGTGTTAAGTCAAAGCCATGACATCAACATATTTGATCACAATCAAAGAAACATTTGCATTGCCAAAGTATGATATACTTTATTTATTAGATTTAGCCTCTGCCTTATAAAAACACACCCTCATTTATTTTATTTCATCCCGAGGTTGATTCCAAATCAGGGTTTGAGTGAGGCTAACCCCTCTTTACAACCTTCTTCCCCATTTTTTATGTGTAGGAACAGGTGGTAAACCTACCAGAGAAAATGTGAGTAGACTGGATCCGATGGACAATCTGGAAAAGTTTCAGACCAAGTTGTAGGGTATACAATGAGAAAATCATTTTGTACCTAGTGAAAAATGACAGGGGTATTCTATACCCACCAAATCATCTTTAGATTTCAACCACGGGTCAGATCTTTCTAGTTTCTATTTTAAGTATACACACATTATCGTTTATTTCAATCAATCTACATCTTGATGAAAGTTATCAATTTAACTTAAGTAGCCTTTTATCTTGCATCGTTCCTAAATCATCTCAGTCAACTATTATTAGTGAAGGATCATTGACTCATTTAGTGCTTAAGACCTACTTGAGTCTATTGGGTCATCTTCCTTCCAATTGTGCAATAACAAAATATGATATATCCTTTGCATCCATTTTCTTATTGTAGAAACACTATGTTATATTTTAATGAAAAAATAGGAATATATTTTGGTGTGCAAAGGATTTGACCCCCTTAATCTTATCCATTTAAAAAAAACACTTTACTTGTTTAGAAACTAGATTCAAAGTACTACAATTCATATTATTTTAGTATCTTCAAATTTTGGGTGCACAAGTCTCAAATCGCTCCTTCGAGATCAGGTTTAGCTAATTCTAGAGAATAAAGTGGCTACTTATATCTCCTTTTTTGTTCACCATCTTGGTGTACATGCCCTACAAAGAAGAAATGAAAGTAAATTAACAAATAAGTTATATTTTATATTTTGATGGGTTATAATTTATTTAATTTTTTAATGTAATTTTTAAGTATTTTTTCCCAATTAATAATAGTAAAAATTATTACTAACTTTATTCTTATATGCTCAAAATATCCTTATTATAATTACTTATTTACTATTAATTATTATAATAATATCTTTACTTATTTATATACCTTATTAATGCTTTTTATAATTCTAATATATCCTTATTATGAATATAGATGATAATAGTATTAAATCATTATTATATTTAAGATATAATAATATATTATTATTATATCCTCTTAATGAGGTACTACAGTTATAGTAATAAGTAATAAAGGTATATATTTAAGTATCTTTATTACAATCAAAAGCATATAAGTAATAATTATTATTATTAGCCAATAGGCTTTTCTTTGTGGGCTTGCTCTCATACAGACTTCTTAGATTTTTGTTTCACACCCAAAAATAGATTAGATCTTGGTTTTCTAATGTCAATGACCGAAATAGGAAAGTAGTTTCATCACTACATCTTTTGTCCAATTTACTTTAGGTTCCATTCAAAACCTACCTCAAACTGCAAAATCCCCCTTCTATTTGAGAAACCATGTTGAAAATAAGTTCCAAACTAAAGAGAAGAGATTTTCACAATCCATGATAATCATGAGTAAGAGTTTATGGATTTGATTGTGTTGAAAAAAATTTGCATCAAAAAATTTTCAACACAATCAAATCCAAAAACTCTTACTAATGAGTTCCAGACTATTAGAAATTCTATCAAACAACATTTAGAGGCAAGTATAATCTTTTCAGTTGTTGTAGATTAGATTGTCAATTTTGTGGTACCATTCAATTTGATTCATTGGTATTTTCCATTTATTGTCTCTAGTTAGCAAGTTGTCCAATTATTCCTCTCATCCCATATTTATTTTTAATGCATTAATGTTTGAAGATTTTATTTACCACTTGAGAAGATTTTCCCATTAATGCATTCCTTGTCATTCGCTTTCACCTCCTTAATCACCTCCCAATGTGTACATCGGGGCTAAAAATCCCTATTGTTTTCTATTTTTCTAGAAAATTATTCTTTTCTAGCATGAGAATCATTTTCATCTATTTATGTCATTAGGATTGATGCAAGGCTTGGTTTCCTAAGGTAAGAAGGTGTATCATTCTACTATTACACTCGCTAATTACATAATCCTATCATATTCCTTTATCCTCCTCCTATGAAAATAATTTATACATTCCAAGCTTCCAGTTTGGTACATGTTGGGAGTATGCTAGTAAATATCTTTTTAAATGTCTTCTATGGTACTAAAAATAATAGGCATTTTGGGATTAAATTTCTCATGGCATACACTATGGAAGAGTTTCATGTTTCTTTCATTTCCTCCTACATTAACTTTGTAGTTTATATTGTGAATGACTTTGGAATTTTCTTGTACTTTACCCTTAAATAACATTAGCATGACTCTAATATATTACTGAGATCTATTGGAATTTATGTTTTTTTACCAGTGGAGAATTTAATTTTTTTTATTTGAAATGAATAGGGTTGACACTATTTAAAATATCAATCAATGGCTCATTAATTGTAGAAAAAAAATAATGTAGTTCATTAGTTGTAGAAAACCCTAGTTGTACTTCATGTATTAATAGGATGTAGATCTAGATCTTTTGATGAGATTAAAAGTCATATTCACTCCTCTATGGATCATTTGTATTTTGGTTGTGCATTATATTAGGTCACCTCTTGATATAAATAGTTTTATGAACCTAAATTAATAAAGATTCTATTTGGGTAGCATATGAGTTAAAATTGGTATTAATTTGATCCTCCTCCTACATATCATGCCTGAAAATAAATCTTGTTTCACATTTAATATTTTCACTTAAAAGTTGTGAAGATCTCACCTCAAAATCTCCAAATCAAATCAAATTTCAAATCTATTTTTTTTTTACTCTAAATATATTAGAAGCAACAATTGTAGAGAGCTTGGTTTTGGTTCACTTTATTTAAATGTATTATGCTTTTGTAGGCTTTCGTACAAACTCTGCCCATTTTTCCTCATTGGCATCATTGAAAGAAAAATATTGAGTTAAGTCACTTACCATGGTTTCAATGAGTTTTTTTTTGTCAAATTCATTTCCTCACCTTTTTTCTAGTCTTTACTATTTGTTGTTGATGAAGAAGGGGGAGAAGCAAAATACAAATGAATAATATATTAAACATTAAAACTATTACATCTGATCTTATACTCATTTTATTATACATAATTGCATTTAGATTCATAACATTATAGACTACTTCTTACTATAAACTTTCTTGAGTTGTTGCTCATTCAAGTATCATTACAACCCTTATTTCATTACATCTAATAGCTTTGAGATGGACTCACAAAGAGTAAACACAAAACATAGACCCATTCAACATATAGAAAACATGCCATTAATGGAGGAGAGAGAACAAACATAAAATAGTATTTTCCAAATCACCCATAAAGAATGTGAAATGTTTTGATGTGATAGAGGACAGCTTGACTAAAATCCAAGAATTCAAAGTTGATCTAATTCAATATCTATCATAAACGTTGAGAGATTTGACTACAGAATAGAGGATATGGTGATGGTAGGAACAACCGCAGATATGAATGTGGATATCATGTAGCTAGAATTACAATCTCCAATAATTGTCTTTCTACATTTTTTCCTTCATTGAAACTAGTCCATCCACTTCATTGAGAGAATATCAAAGTTGAAACATTTTAGAATGCATCTTTTCACAATCATCCTAAAGAAATAGTGTATTTGTCTCTATTAATGGTAGTAGCTATACCACAAAACTAGCTGCAATAATATCTAAATGAAAGTATATGCAATAATAATTTCATATGTATTTCAAATAGTAAAGAACAATACTAATGCCCCATTACATGGTCTTGATTTGAATTCAAAAATGAAATGTTGTTCTACCAATGTACATTTCAATATCAATATCCAATTTATGCCTTCAACACATTTTATTTTGGAGAAATATAATAATGATACTAAGGTATCCAGAAGAAACATGACAAAAGACTTATCTAGGAAAGTCAATCAATGATTAGAAATCAAAGAAACAATTCTGAGAACAGTTTCTCATTTTTTGGATGGTTAAATTAATTCCCTCGTTCTTTCCATAGTTTATGTTTTTTTTTAATTGAACACATCTATGTTGTGTGTTTATCATGATACTCGATCTTGTAGCTTTATATATTATCACTTTTTTCATTGTCAATAGCACTAGGAGAGAATCGGGCTCAGTTCCCACACTCAAATGGTGGTCTTGGGTGCTACTTTAACTACTTTTCTTATTTGTGTGGATGCTTTTATCAAAATAAAAAAAAGCATTGAAGGCAAACATGTAGCGATCTATTTTATTAGTAGTCTATGCTTTAGTAAATAGTTTACTTTGACATATCTTATTAATACTCCACAGGCATCATATATCATTGCAAGTCAATGAGAATATTTATAACTTAAGTTATAACACAATAATTTTTGGGGGGCTAACCATCACAATTTCATAATTTAAGTAACAATGCATATTAGAATTGATTTATAAATTCTATACACATGTTTGATATTTCCAGTCAAATATTAAAGTGAGTTAAAGATTTATTTTGTATTTTTTTATTTTAGTTGTGATTGTATGCACACAAACATAGCTAGATTTGGTACATAAACATGTGCTTCCAAAGAATTAATTTGTGAAATGGGAATACTCTATAAAAGATTTGTAGTTGAATGTATGCTCATTATTTTACTATTTAATATATTTTTATTTTTCCATTTGTCAAAAGGTAATATTTAATTTATGTCTGAGAATAGCAATGTGATAGTGATTTGTAGTTCAATGTATGCTCATTATTTTACTATTTTCATATTTTTTTATTTTTCCATTTGTCAAAAGGTAATATTTAATGTATGTCTGAGAATAGCAATGTGATAACCAATCCTAGCATCCAGAGATAGTAAAATACACCAGGTAGAGGTAGAATGCTCAAGTTAATTACTTGTGGCTTTTGATTACATGTCAGATCAATCATGTAGTTTGATAAGAAACACATAGGGATCATTAAGACAACATATAAAAATTCAACTCGTAATATTTAACAATCAACTACAATGGAAACCTATATGATAGAACTTTTTTTAATATAATTTGCATAACAAGCAGTGGAAAGTAAGACTAAATGCTAGTAATATCAAGTATAGACATTGCTTTGCATTGTAATGTTCTGAGAATTTCTTTGTCTCCTAAATATAGGTCCTCCACTAGTGCTATCTCCTCCAAATTGACTAGTTTGAGTGTTTACTTTGTAAATATCATTTAATAATATATTTACATCTTGGTCTAGAACAGGGGAAACCATGCAAGAAAACATAAGAAACAACTCAAAAAAATATTATAGATTTGAATGCATTAATTTATTCAAATTTGATGCATTATTCTCTCCAAACATGATTTTTTTTATCGTTTCATTAATCTCGACACAAATTGTACATAAATACATTGGAGATTTAGGGTAGAATACATGTAGAATTAGGATATTTGCATCACAATCAAAAATCACTACTACTTTCTTTTAATAAGCAATAATTTTTTTATATTTTTAACTTCAACTCTATAGTACATCTTCAATTTAATTTTATCTTTAATTCCCTATAAATGTATCCCTTGAACCTCCTATTGGTGCACGTGTTAGTTTAGGAATATTTTCAAGTTATATTGTGATTGTTTACATTAAATAACTAAAATAAGGATATAGTGCAATGGCTTAGCATGTTTGATTTATAAATGAAAGGTTGTGAATTTGACTCCCACAATCTTATTACTATAATTAAATTATATTAAATATAATTTATTTGACATTAAAATAATATGTAGATGGATGCTTTTATATAATGTAGTAACTTTTAGTGTCAAATAAATTATATTGTGATTGTTTCCCCTCTTCTAGACCAAGATGCAAATATGTTATTAACTAATATTTATTAAATGATATTTACAAACTAAAAACTCAAACTAGTCAATTTGGAGGAGATAGCACTACTGGGGACCTATATTTAGCAGACAAAAAATTCTCAAAACATTACAATGCAAACAAATGTCTATACTTGATATTTACTAGCATTTAGTCTTACTTTGTACTAATTATTATGTAGATTATATTAAAGAATAATAATATATTATAGGTTTCCACTATAGTTGATTGTTAAAGATTATTAGTTGAATTCTTATATGTTGTCTTACTGATCCCTATGTGCTTGCAGGTTTTTCCTATTATTTTAGTGTGTATGGGTTTGTTTGAAACCTATTTGGGATAATTTTGTGTTCAAGTTTTAGAGAAAATATTTGGAGTCCTAATCAAAGTTGTTAAAGATTTCAAGTTGTAGCATCAACATATGTTGGAGTACAATGACCACTGAGAGGGAGGTGAATCATTTTTCATATGTGATTTTATCCCTCTTAAAATCTTTTTTAAAAACTTTGAACAACATGATGTAAATAAAGTAGATAGAGAGATAAACAAAGAACGTACATAAAAATATGACACAAGATATGTCCTGAGTGGAAACCCTCATGGGGATTAAAACCACTCACTGAATCACCTCCCTAGATCATCTTTAAAATTATTTTTGTACAAAGCCTCATTGGTTGATTATTTGTCTCACTAACAAATACAAATGGCCTCATTGGATATTATATGTCTCATTGACAATTTATGTGCCTCACTGGCTATACATCAACACTCTCACTTCTTTACAATTCAAGATAGAGTATCATCTTTATTTCATTACTAAACATATCCTAGTCTCGCATCACCTAAGACTCAAAATCATAAGTATATCATATGACTCATTATCTCATACAACAATATATTTTATGTAATATTATATCAAATTTGCATAATGAAATCAATAAAAAAACAACCAATTTTGAACCATGTCAATAAACCCCATTTTGCCTCTGTATCTAACTCCTCACTGAGTTATCAATGTGAATCTAAGAGTCTTTACAAAACATCATTGCATATAACCCTAATTTATATACAATGTTGCATCATAAATATTCTAAAGATCTTTCTATATGCAATTCAATATGCATCATTTCATCTATATCTCACAATAATCTTCCTCTATCATTTTTTTTCAAATCACTTAGAATGTCCTTTATAAAATATTCATAGTATCTTGTGTTATAAAAAATTACCATTGTAACTGAAGATATTTTCCAACTAAAACAAGTTTCAAAACTAATTCCCAAACTGGAATGAAACAAGATTATTTAACAAATGAAAATCTTTTACTAAACTCAAAGACTTGAACAAGGGCTTCATGTTTTAAAAACCTAAAAGATAATCCCTCATAACTAATTTGTCAAGACAAGACTCGACCTATATTGAAATCACATTGAAACAAAACTAGATACTCAAAAAATGTATACCTCGGGTAACCATATGAACACAACTGTCACAACTCAAAATTGACCCGAAAAGGTTTAAGATAAAGTTAACATAAACCCAAGGCTTTGAAAGATAACAAAGACAACTTTAGAACAAAGACTAATGCAACTCTTTTAACTAGGGTTATACCTTTACTTGAAACAAATAGAGAGTAACAATAAAATACTCATCATTTAGATTCTTAGCAAAAGGCTTCTTACAAAATCTTGAAACTAAATAGAACAAGAAACAGAAATAACCCTTAATCTATCTCATAAATAGAGATAAACACAAAACATTTAACGAATAGATAAAGAATAACATAGGATAATCATAGGAGAGGAAAACATATGTTTTGTACCAAGACTTGAAACCAACCATCATGTCAAGATCTCATGCCCTAAGCCATCTCAAACTGCTTTAGATTTCAACTACATTCAAAACCAACTATCATTCCAAGATCATGTGCTCGAAGTCATTCTCAAACTACTTTGGGTTTCAACTGCCAAAATTTCCATGCAGAATAAAGGTTCTTCTTTTGTGTTATGTCTTCCTCGATAATTTCCTAGCTCAAGAGCCCGAGCTTAGGATTCCTAAATAACATCAAAGAACATAACATGCTGATAGTATTGGCATCATTCAAGTGAGCACTTTGGCTCCTTTTTATGCCAATAAACATTACATTTACAAATTACATGGGGCAAAGTTGACCAAAAGGCTTGCTACCAACAAAACTTTTTGTTAATTAATTGCATGCTCCCTTTTGAAATACAATGTGTTTCATATTAAATACATGAAATGAATGAACATATAACTCTATTGACCAACCAATATCAACTAATTATCATATCCATATGACTAAGTATATGCATCCCTAAGTATGATGAAAGTGACATCATACTCATATTAGCATCCCTAAGTATTATGCAAGTCACATCATACCCATATTAGTAAATAAATGCATCAACCTCATATCCACGTTAATGACAAAATACATCATCTAGTATAACCAATGTAGAAACATATTAGTGACTGCAAGTAGAAGCATCATCAAGATGTACACATGATCAAGTATCATTGACTGTAAGTAGGAGCATCATCAAGGTGTTCACTTGAGCTAGCTAGTGTTGTGGCATCAAGGACAAAATAAAGTCAAAAGCAACAACATCAATATGCATGTCATTAAGAATTGAATTTTAGTCAAGTTAATAGTTGTGGCAAGTAGTGAATGTTGTAAAATTTTGATTTGACAAATATTTTATTTGAGGGTGAAAATTAAAACAAGAGTTTTTTTAATGATATCATTCCTTCAAATATTTAACTATTGTTTATATGAATAGACTCCCGTGATTTTGTTGATTAAGATCTATGTAGTGTGGTTTTTCTTTGCATTTATGTTCTCAGGAAGTGGGAGAATTTTTTAATCTCGCTGTCATATTATTTATACTAAAACATACAAAGCAAATCTAATAATTGCAATATCATGGAGTCGGTATGCTATTGAATTTTGAGTCACTTTCATAGTGAAAATTTGTCAATTCAAGTTTTTGAGGGCTTCTAACTTTAGTAGTTAAGAAAGTTTCACTCTATTCAAGTTGAGAAGTACACATGTTTGAACTCTCCCCTCACCAATGAAATATTTAAGATTAAAATGAAAAGTCCTTACATAAATCATTTTTAAAATAGCATAGATCCCTTAAGACGTCATTTTAAGAAAAAAATGTTATTAAATCTCTAACTTGCACACATATCAAATTATTACTATAAACAAAATTATGGTTTCTAGACAAGTGAGCATATAGAGTGGTGGCTTAACAAGTCTGACTTGTGGGTTCAACTCCCATTGCTATTAACAAAGTTAATGTGTTTTTCATCTATTCCTCAATTTGTGTTACTTCTTTTCAATGTGCTTTTAATCAATAACTTTATGAAGTAGTCAAATGATTTATAAGTATTAATAGCAATAATAAATGAATCGTAAGTAAAAACAAATGCACTTACAGATTTATATTTAAAATATCTATACACATAATTTGAATTATTTGTATATTTATTTTGTAGGATGTCTCTTTTTTTGTTGATAATTATTGATTTTGTATTAAAATATAATTTAAAAGCACGTTATTCACTCTAAATCCATCATTGCCCAACCCACAAACCCCATATATTCCCGCCTACTTTCAACCCCTAAGGTAGTTAAAGGGACTAATAATTAAACAAAAGCTCAATCATAAACTTTTTTTTGTAAACTACCCCAATACATTATTTAAAATCCTATAATAACATAAACATTTTCCTTTTACATGGGCCAAAAATGCTAGCAAAATGATTTAACATTCAATATACGGCCAAACAATGTTACCAATAAATATTGGATGACTAGATTTAAAATTAAAAAACACAAAAACCTCTTTGGACTCATGTCCTTTTTCCTTGATCATTTCTTCACCTTTATGGTTTCACCTACCGGTTTACTCGGAAGTCATGGGATTTAAACATTGGACCCTTATACTTCCCTACTTCCTTTTTAACATGATGTAGCACCTTCCATTCATGAAAAAAATTCTCTCAACACATCCAAGCCCATATGGGATTCCATCCTTTTTTCCTCCTTGTTGGTCTTTGCACTGCACATAATGAATGGTCGAATAGAGCCTTCAGAACTACCAATCTCCCACCAATCCCCATACTTGAATTTGAATCCTTTTCCTAGGATGGGCATAGCCATCAACAATTTCAATCCAAATAACCACTCCTCCACATATTCCTTCATTACCCACTCAACATCTTCTTTTTTTCTCAATTTTAATACCCATGCAGAAAACATTTGTGCTATATCTACATTAACACAGTATTGATGTTTAGTTATTATGAATTCCTCACCCATTAAAATGTCAACAATCTGTAGAAACACTTATTCATGCATCTTGAAGACTCCTTTTAGATTATTCTATGAGATATTCCCAAAAAAGATGAGCTACTACTTGATTGTTTTGAGTGTAAAACTAGCCTCTATTGGAAACTACACACCGCACTTTAGTCCCAAACAATGGCTATCATATTCTTTATGTAGGGATTACATTCCACTCTTTATGAAAGGTAGAGAGACTAGATGTTTCCCAATTAAATCCTATACTAGCTCCAAACCCATCGCCTTGGTAACATGCCCAACAATTATGTTAGTTAGGTGGTGGAAGAAAACAAGTGATCTCACCTAGTAAATTCAAATCTTGCACACTCTTCCATACTCACTCTAGTACTCCTTCCATTAATTCCATTGCATGCTTTGAAAACACATATGTCACCTCATTACATGGGATATTTTAAATTATTTGAAAGTATTTAGTATTTTTCAAGTTGATTTAGTGAATTTATTTAGATTCCACACCATTATATCCCTTTTTATTAAAGAATTTTTTATTACTAATGAATCTCATTTTAGATGGATTTTCTCAATTGAGGGCCTCTTTGCCATGATGACCACTTGAATTGTCAATTAAGATTTTTCCTCATTGTTTGTCCTATTGTACAATATTTTTTCCCATATTGCCTTTATTTTTGTTGGTTGATATAGGGGTCTACCCCATCTTTATTGGTGGCTATGTTTCATGTGTCCTTGGTGAATGCCATTTAGTGCCTTGTGAGGTCAGTTATGATTTGATTTTTGAGTTCGGAAGAGATGCAAGGAGATTGATGGAGTAAGACCTTTGTTGCTTCTAGTGAAGTTTGGTATGTTGAAGCCTTTGTTGGCTCTATTTTCCTTGGTAACAAGGTGGTTATTAATAGGTTCTAAAGGCTTGGTCTGGCCTTAGAATGGTCTTGTTTAGTGTGTATTTTTATTGGAGTTTTTTTGTTCCTTTTATTGCTCGAAGTTCTTTTGTTCTCTATATTTATGGGGATTTTATTGATCCTAATTGGACCCTTTCTTGAATGGATTCTATGGAGGTGGAGCCGACCCTTATTGAAGTGGGGCTTCTAAGTTAGCCTCAATTGTGGGTTTGGTGCATAGTGTTCCTATTATCTTCACTCATATTCCTCATTGAGGTGGAAACATATACTATAGAGGTGGGGATTTTCTTTTAGATGGAGAATGATGGCTACTCTATGTCCTATTCACTTGTTGTGGCTAATCAAATATGGGGTTGGAATTGATTCATCTCGTGGATGGCATTATTCTACTATCTTGTTTCTTCTAGTAGATAGGGATGTGGAACCTTGTGGATAAGCTTTGGCACCTACCAAGGTTGGTAGGTAGTGTCTTTCTCTTGATAGGTTTCTCTAGATAGTGCCTATGCTAATCTCTATTGTTAGGTTTTATGCTCTTCTAGTCTATAATGCGGTAGTTTCCACCAACACCACTAGTTTTTGTTTTGTCTCTTATGATAGACTATCTATTTTTAATAGCATAAATAGTGGGTTTCTTTTTTATGACCAGATATTTGTTGCTAGATTGAAAGGGCTCATTTTTTCCTATGGTTTTTTATGGTTAAGGATTTGTGCAGTTCTTGGGACTGAGATTACGCTTATTGATGCCATGACTTGGATGTGATATGTGAAGGAGGTTGATAATAACTTTATGTAGTCTTCTCCTTTTGATGGTTGTTTGAATGTAAGGTGGATTCACTTTAGTAGACTTATTTCCTCTTTGGGTTGTTAGATGTGTGATGTTAAAGGCCTTCATGTTGTAAGTGGCTAGTTGTGGCCTCTTATTCTCCAAGCAACCTTTTTAAGGAAGACTAGTTAATTTGTTGATAGTGTACCATTTTTGGCCTTGATTTATAAATGTCAATGCCTTTGTTGATGTGCTATTAATTTATTGATAGCTCTTGGGTTGTGTTGATGTAAGGGTCAACCACTTTTCTTGGTTTCTTAATAAATAAATAAATATATTTTTTATATTATTTATTCTAACAAGTGTTTAAGTGTAAGGATATTAAAAAAAACTTCATGTATTTACATAACAATTGTAGAATTATGCTTTTACTTTTGGATTCAGCCATGTCACATTTTTTTGCATCAACATTTTAGATCACACTCCATGATCCATCATCACGATGACAAAGATGAAATAATAAAAATGATTAGTTTGCAGACCCGATGAGGTTAAAAATGAGAGAATAGTGGAGGAAAGGAGGCCCAAATTATGAGGAGAGGAAAAAGGGGGAAATATAAAACAAAAAAAAAAGAAAAAAGAAGAGAAACTAAAAAGTAACAAGGAATGAGATACCAAGTACAGGAAACGAGGGCAACCAAGAGCCAAAAGAAAGAAAGAGTGAGAGAAACAAGAAAATAATAATACATAATAAAATAAAATAAAAAAGTAATCTAGAAGTGAAAAGGAGATCAATATAAAAGAAAAAAAAATAAGAAAATAAAAAGAAACTCAATTGTAAAAGATAAGAAATGAAGAAAAATGCAAATACATAAATAGAAGAGAAAAATGGGACCAATTTTTTTTTTTTTTAAATGGAGTTGCAAAGAGGGGAGGGTCGGGAGAATCTTCAAGAAAATTTATAGATGAAAAATGAAATCCTAGTACAAGGGGAAGATGGAAAATGTGATGACTTCCTTCATGATAAATTACAGATAATTAATGTCACAAAGGAAATTTCCTTAGATAGAGAATTAATTGAACATTTCACAGTTATTTGTAGGGTTATTGGCTCGAGAAAACATACAGAAAGCATTACAAAATGGACAAGAGAAAACTAGAAATCTGAATTTAATTTTAAAAAAATTACTGTCATTTTCATAGCGTAGAAGATAAAGAAAAAATATTACAAGGGGGTTTATGGTGTTTAGAGAAGAACCCAATTTATATGGGGAAATGTTATGCGAATTTTGATTGTAACAGAGTGTCCATATAATGTTGCCAAATGGGTCAGATTAACCTATTGAATATTGGACTAGAGAATATTGGGAGATCATTGGGGATGATTATAGAGATTAATGAGGATTTAATCAATGTGGATAATTATATGTATGTGAGGCTTAAAGTGGCTGCAATTAGACAATTTCCAAAAGAGATTCTACTCTATTCAAAAAATAAACATTGGATTTAGAGTTTGGAAATTGAGGACAAGAAATTTTTTTACCTTAATTGTAGAAGGAAAGATCACCGGGAGGAGAAATGCAAATTTAAGAGAAAGGACTATCAACAAATATGGACTCCAAAGAAGAGAGGAGATGGAATTACAAAGGTAGTTACTAAAATAGTTGCAACCAATGAAGATGGTATGGATAATGTTGAGAAATGGAGAGGATCATTCCCAGAGGAGATGGGTAATAACAACAAAGAATTATGCAAGTCTTGGCCTAATAAAATGGAGCTTACTGAGGAATTTCACCTCCAGATAATAATCTTTATAAAACATCACCAAATAGACTTGTTGGGATCCTGATGCAAGATTAATTGGTAGAGACAGAGGAGGAGAGATCACTGGTTAGTCTGAAGATGGTAGGGGTTTCAAATGGTGAAATCATGGAAGGTGAATATGACCCTAACCAAGAAATGGATATCCCAGAAGAATTTAACTCCTTGGAGCCAAGATTTCTTAGTCAGTATGCAACATCCTTTTTTCAAAAATATAATAAAGGAAGAGGTAGAAAAACAAAAAAAACAAATAAGTAACAAAGGGAAGAGGAGACTTTAGAAAAAGGTTTTTTTAGCATTAATTTTTTTTTGGATAAAACCAAGGGAGTTTTGAACTCCCTTGGTGAGAAATAAAAATCATATATAGGAATGTCAGGGGTTTGTGGCCCCTGATAGAAGGCACTTGATTAAGTAATATATGGAGAAGATAATGGAAAATATATTTATGTTTCAAGAAACAAAAATTGATGCCTCTTTTGGTATGGACTTTTTAAAGTATTGCTAAAGATGGAAAGGTTTCTTCCAAGATGCTCAAGGATCAGTTGGAGGACATGGGGTTATGTGGAATTGTAATAGTGTTAAAGTAAATATAATTGAATCTTAAAACAATTGGATTTGGTTTTAAGCTATGTGTACACACAAAGAGGAGGATTTAAATATTCTAAACATATATGGGCCTACTAAGAAGGAAAAAAAGTTGGTTACATGGAAGGAAATTGAAGGTAAAAAGGTGAATTTTGGAGGTAAAGTAATTTTGGGAGGTGACAACAATATAATTTTGGGCCCATCAAAGAAATGTGGAGGTATTGACGACACAAAGAAGGCTATGAAGGATTTTCAATCTTCTATGGAGGAAATGGAAATATATGATTGCATTCCTAAAGATGGATAATATACTTGGACCAATAGGAGGACATGATTCACAAAGATATGAAAGAGGTTGGATAGATTTTTGGTGGGTAAAAACATGATGAGAGAAAATGTTCTAAATACAGCATTCTCCTGATATCAATAAAAGACCATTTCCTAATTTCTCTTGAAATTAAGAATAGTGTAAAACCAAAAAATAGATTCTTTAAATTCTCTAATATGTGGTGGTAGGACCAAAATCTGGTTGATCCTTCAAGATTGGTGGAAAGAAAGTGATCATTTTAAAGGTACTATTTTTTTTGCTTTTTTTTTAATGAAAAGAATTAATTTTATAATTAAAAAAATTGATAAAGTGGAATTTAGAAGTTTTCAAGAACATTTTTGTTGAGACAATTAAGGTAGAAGAGGATCTTGAATAATTAAATTCAAAATTGATTTGTTGGGGTATGAATGAGGATGATTATTTAAAAGAAAAAGAGTAGAAAATTATTCTCTCAGAATTATTAGCGAGAGAGGAAATTTATTGGAGAGAAAAAGCAAGGGAACAATGGTTAGCAGTAGGAGACCTCAACAAAAAAAAATCCATGCCTCCATTAAATGTAGAAGAGACAAAAATAGAATTGATAAAATTTTCTTCAAAGATGTAAATATCATTGATGAAGAGGAAATTAAAAAGATAGTATATTACTTCAAAAACATACTTGTAGGCAATAAATCCAACCATGATCAAATGGAGCCAGAGATTTTAAAGTATATCCCCTAGTGTATTACATATGAAGATAACAATGTGATAAAGGTGGAGTTTTCTTTGTAAGAAATCAAAATTGCGACTTTTCAATTACATCCAAAAAAATCTCAAGGACCTGATGGGTTCACAACAACATTTTACCAAAAATGTTAGAGATTTATTAGTTCAAGCATCCTCAAACTGGATGAAGACATCATGAAAAAGAAGTTTGTTAAAGATTTAAATAATACAACCATTTCTCTAATACCAAAAAATATGGAGTGTAAGGACTTTAGAGATCACATACCAATTTCATTATTACCAAGACATTGGCCAACATATTCAAACAAATTCTGGACAAGATTATTTTGGAAGAACATAATGGGTTTGTCCTAGGGAGAGAAATTATTGATAGAATCATATTGGAAAATGAGGCAGTACATTCCATCAAAAAGGATGAAAATAAAATGAGGCAATACATTCTATAAAAAAGGAGAAAAATAAAGGTATTCTCATTAAAATAGATATTAGTAAGGCATATGATAGAGTGATATGGGATTTTCTACCCATGGTAATGAAGAAATTTGCTTTTCTAATGAGTGGGTTCATTTAATTTTTTCTCTAAGATTTTATGTTCTTGTTAATGGTTCTCTATGTGGGTATTTTGAGGCTACTAATGGTCTTTGGAAAGAAGACCCAATTTCTCCCTTTTTATTTGTTGCTATGGTAGAAGCTTTGGGTAGGTATATTAAAAATATATGAGTAGAAAAATTATGGAAAGATATTAATGTGGCAGAAGATATTTTTTTGTCTTACTCTCAGTTTGTAGATGACATGATTCTTTTTGTGGAAGCCAGTGTGAGAGAGGCAATCATTATTATATAATTTAAATAAGTATTTAATGGCTTCATGATAGATATTGAACATAGAGAAGCCTAGTATTTTCTTCTTTAATATAGGTGAAAGATTAAAAAAGATAATTTCAAAGCTCTTGGGTTTCTCATGCATATATCTTTTGATGAAATATTTAGGAGCTCCATTGATAGAAGGTGACTGCAAATCCTCTTATTGGGAAGACACCATGAGTAAATGCAAAGGAAATATTCAAAGCTAAAAAATAATAGTTAACACTTGTTGGGAGAATTATTCTCATTAAATCAATCCTTTCAGCGGTATTGATTTTGTTATATGTCTTGTTTTAAGGTCACTTGTAAGGTTGTAGATTTATTAGAAGGTGTTATGAAGATATTTCTTTGGGAAGATGCTCATGAAGAGAAGAAAGTTCCTCTCATTGGTTGGGACAAGGCATGTTAATCCAAAGAGGTGGGAGGAGATGTCTTGAGAAAGATGGAGAAATAGAACAAAGCTCTTAGAACCAAATTAATTTGGAAGATCTTGAAGGACAATAAGTTATGGACTAAAATCATTAGGCATAAATACTTAGACTCGATTGATGCACAGAGAATTTTGACAATGGAAAATTTAGGGGGGTCAACTTGTGGAGGTTCATTTGGAATTGCATAGATATTATTTCAAATCATACATCGTGGTAGTTTGGAAATGGACATAAATCCAAGATGCAGAAGGACTATTGGAATGGGGAAGATTTTATGTCTAACCTGATAGGGAATCTAGAGTGGATCAGCATGGTTAAAGAAGGTTTTGGGGACAAGGTGGAAAATTATATCAAAGATTTCCATGGTAATTTGACAAAATTGTGGAAGGATCTGAATAATTTGAGTATTCCTGAGATGGAGGTAGATTCAGTCAAGAGGATATTGGAAAGAAAGAAAGTAATGATCTTTGAGGAAGAGGAAAAAATCATTTGGACAACAACTAAATCATGGAATTATTATGTTTGTTTGGGTTATCTTCTTTAGACTTTTTCTAACATCAATATGGTATGGCCTAGAAGATTATGTTGGAATTTTTGTCTTTGGTGTACTTGTCATTGATGTCAATAAGGAATGATCATATATCAGTGTTACTATTACTCCAACTGATGAGATTGTTGACTGATGAGGATGAACAAGGTCAATCAAGCAATAAAATGCATGTAGAAGAATTGGATCAATTGTTATATTGTCATTGATGTCAAGCATGTTGAATTACTAATTTCAAGTTGTCATATCAATATGAAATATATGATGTTGAGAGAAGAAATGATTGGTAAAGATAAAAGATGAAATAAAGAAGTGATGTTAAGTATATGAGCTTAATTGGGCAATTGTTGAATCGGTCTATGAAAAGGTAATATTGATTGGATTGTTTTACATGATTTAATAAAGTGTTAGAATGATGCACAAATCATCTATGTTGATTGGTAACAATGAATTGAAGTTGCAAAGTGAAAAGACAAGGAAACAATGTGTTTAACCGAGCTAGAAACAGTGGTAGGTAAGTAAAGATATTGTTTGGTCACAGTTAACCAAGTGAATGTTAACTGAGTAGAAAGACTTAACCGAGTAGATGAAGTTGGTCAGTTAAACAAGGAATCAAGTAAAAGATGAAATCGTGTGAAGATCTAGATTGATCTAGAAGATTCTAAGGAAGGAATGAAGTCAGTTAATGAAATCAATGGATCGAGACCATTAGGTATAAATAAATGCTGAAGACTTAATGATTGGTTTAAGATCCAAGAAAAATTCAAGTTCCAAGGTAAAGATACAACTAGAAAGAATCATAAAACATTTTACCGAGATTCAGTTCTAATCAAATGGATGAGATTAAGCAGTGATAGGATTAAGCAGAAAAAGTTATCTATAAAAAGGATGATCACGATGATTATGATGTTGATGTTGATACTGTTGTTGTTGATTTCATTAACTGACTTTGTTCCTTTCATAGAATCTTCTAGATCAATCCAAATCTTCACATGATGTCATATTTTACCTGATTCCTTGTTTAACTGACCAACTTCATCTACTCGATTAACATTCACTCGTTAACTATGACTGACCAATATCTTTACTTCCCGACCACTATTTCCATCTCGGTAAAATACATTATTTCCTTATCTTTTCACTTTGCAACTTCAATTCTTTGTTACCAATCAACATAGTTGATTTGTGCATTATTATAACACTTTATTAAATCATGTAAAATAATCCAATCAATATTACCTTTTCAGGGACCGATTCAACAATTTCCCAATAAAGCTCATATACTTAACATCACTTCTTTATTTCATCTTATGTCTTTACCAATCATTTCTTCTCTCAACATCATATATTTTAGATTGATATGGAAACTTGAAATAAGTAAGTCAATAGGCTTGACATCAATGATAACATAAAAACTGATCCAATCCTTCTGCATACCTTTTATTGCTCAGTTGACCTTGTTCATCCTCATCAGTCAACAATCTCATCAATTGGAGTAACAATCTAATATACCATTGAATGCCATTAATTCTTTACAATCTCCCCCTTAGTCATATCTTCCTTATTTATTCAATAGTTTATATCTCAATTCATTATTTCTTAATGTTTCTCTCCCCCTTTCATGACAATGTCAAAGGGGGAGATTGTTACTCCAACTGATGAGATTGTTGACTGATGAGGATGAACAAGGTCAATCGAGTAATAAAAGGTATATAGAAGGACTGGATCAATTGTTATTTTTTCATTGATGTCAAGCCTATTTTTTTATGATTTCAAGTTGCCATATGATCAATCCAAAATATATGATGTTGAGAGAAGAAATGATTGGTAAAGATAGAAGATGAAATAAAGAAGTGATGTTAAGTATATGAGATTAATTGGGAAATTGTTGAATCAGTCTATGACAAGGTAATATCGATTGGATTGTTTTACATGATTTAATAAAGTGTTAGAATGATGCACAAAACAACTATGTTGATTGGTAATAAAGAATTAAAGTTGCAAAGTGAAAAGACAAGGAAACGGTGTGTTTTACCGAGCTGGAAACATTGCTCGGTAAGTAAAGATATTGGTCGGTCATAGTTAACCAAGTGCATTTTAACCAAGTAGAAAGACTTAACCAAGTAGATGAAGTTGGTCAGTTAAACAAGGAATCAAGTAAAATATGACATTGTGTGAAGATCTAGATTGATTTAGAAGATTCTAAGGAAGGAACAAAGTCAGTTAATGAAATCAATAGATTAGAATCATTAGGTATAGATAAATGGTGAAGATTTAATGATTGGTTTAAGATCCAAGAAAAGTTCAAGTTCCAAGGTAAAGATACGACTAGCAAGAATCATAAAACATTTTACCAAGATTTACTTTTGATCGAATGGATGAGATTAAGCGGTGATAGGATTAAGAGGAAAAATTTATCTATAAAAAGGATGATCATGATGATTATGATGTTGATGTTGATACTATTGTTGTTGATGAAGTGTTGATATTCAGAGAAGGAAACTGGATTGAAAAGAAGGCTACACTGAGTAGACCAGAGTTGGAGGATTCTATGAATGAAGTGAAGAAAAGTGATCAGATGAAGTGTGTGTATTGATCATCCAGAAAGAAAGAGTTTTGAAGAGGACAATTGAGTAGAAAGGAGATTTGAACATGCAAAGGTAGTTTCATATTTCATCAAATCATTTCACTTTTACTTTCTAATCATTGTAGAAGAAAATCTCTTAATCAAGTGGATTTAACAGTCCTAATTTCTAAATCCTTTGTAAGGTGGAATTCTAACGAATGTTCTAAAGCCCTCTAATGAGGCCACTCATTATAGGGTGATAGATCTAGTTGATCTTTGGTGAAAATCCCCTAATAGGGTCACATCTAGCAAATGTGTTTGTAATCTTTAATAGGTTTGGCTTTTAACCAAGCTCACTTCAGAAGTGAATTATTTTGTGGGTGATAATTCTCATAGTGATTTTTCCCAAATTGGGTTTTTGCATTAAATATTGGTGTCATTGTGTGATTGAATGTTTTGCATGTTATTTACTGATATTTTGATAAATACTTCTTTGGTCAGTTAAATGTTTAAATTTGATTACATAGACTATTTACCAAGAATATTTTAAGGTTGAAAATTGTTAAGGGACCTAAGATAATTGATTCACCCCCCCCCCCCCCCCCAACCCCCTCTCAGTTATCCAACATGTTACATGAAGATAAAGGTGTGGATGCTATAAGGTGATAAATAAAAGCAGTACTATGTTCTCATTTGTTCTATTTATGACATGTATTCAAATGTTTCTTCTTATAATATCATGGTATAATCATTTGTAGAATACATGAGCATGAATATTAGTGTCTTCAAAGTACTATGTATATTAGAAAGTCTACAATACATATTTCTGCATTTTATTGTTATGATGACAACAATAGTCATGTTAACCATATTGTGTAAAAGTACTGCAAACTATCTAAGAATGTTGATGATCTCAATTCTAACAGTGGTCTTTAAAGTACTTATTGTACAAGGGTGTTATTTTAGAAGTCTAAAACACAAGTTCTTGCATTCAACCATTATGGTGCCAGTCTAATAATAGTATTGTTTATAGTTACTACAAGTTTCTTTGGCTTTAATGTCATTAGACCTTGTCATTACAATATTCTCCATCACTGTTATACAATGATGTATATTGCAGTACATGGTGTACATTAAAGTTTTATTTTCTGTCACTTGGGCGATAGGAATAATAGAATGTAGAGACAAGATATAAGCAATCAATTTCTTTTTTAAATCAATTTGAAGAGAGTCGAGTCCTAAATAATGATGGTTGTTTATGGTCAAACTAATTTTGAATATGACCATATCTTGACAAATTTTTAAACTTGAATTTTCACTCTTTTTTTAATCGAGTATGATCATCAGTTTAAATCCAATGGCTAAGTTTGATTACAGTTATCAATAATTTACTTGTAAGTGTAATTTATTTAACTACATGGGAATACTTGGATGGTTGTTGCTCTTTTCAAAGATAATGGAAGAATGATTGAGAAGAAAGGGTAAGAGAGATTAGACATGGTGGATAGATATTACACGAATACATAATGTGTAGGAAAATGAGATTGAGAATACAGTGAATATATTTTTAATTGCATACAACTATCTCTGTCTGCATAATGAAAAGATGATCATATATAAGAATGAGGGTTTCACTAACTATTGATTATAATAGTGAATGAGAGTTTTGATGTAGAGTAGTATTGTATCTTCTGATTATGAGATGATTGCAAAATTTATATCATGAAGACAATGGAACAGTGACGATTTTCCAAAGAGCACATTGTCAAGTAAAAGATTATAGAACAAAGACAAGATCTCTAGAATTGTATATTTTATTTTTTTTGTATGGAAAGAGAGAAACCCTCTGATAAAATGGTGTTTTTTGTTTTGTAAGGGGTTGGTGTTTCTTGAAGTGGGTGCTTCAAAATTAGTAAGGGATTTGTGTTCCTTAGAGTGGGTGCTCTTAAAGTTTGTAAGGGGTAGGTGCTCCTAGAGTTGGTGCTCTAAACTTTTCCATTAAGGATCAATAAAAGACTTTTTATAGTGTTTTTTAACCCTTAGGGGTTTTCCACTCAAATCTTATGTCAAAGTGTCTTGTGTTGATTCTTGTATTTCTTCATTTTATTATCTTATGATGCTTATACTATCTTAGAATCTACTGCAAGTAATACTATCACTGTGTTAATTTTTTTCATAAACAAGAATCATTAATGTTTAAATAGATCATTGATTCACCCCCCCCCCCCCCCCCCCCCCACTCTTGAAATGATCCTAGTATTCCAATACGCACAAGTACAATTTTCCTAAAGATGGAGCATTTATATGGGTGACCCTTCGTGGAAGGATCTTAATTATAGATGTATAACAAATTATTGGTGTTCAAGGTCCAACTAGGTGTCATTTATGCCTAATAGACAATGAGATAGATAATCACATCTTACTTGATTTCAAATTTTCCAAGGAATTATGGGATTCATTGCAATCCACACTGGGTTTGGTCGAGCACTAGGCAAAAAGCTTTATTAGATTTTTTAATTAGTTATCCCTATGGAGATAGAAAAATATATGGAGTGACATATAGACATTGGCACCTACAATGACTATCTGGTACATTTGGAAGGGGAGAAATATGAGGTTTTTTTAAGATAGGAGTTTAAATATAAAAGAAGTTATCTCCAAGCTAGAAGAAGGAAATTGTGAAGTTACAAATTCTAATAAAATTATGAAAAGAAGTGTTTATTTCAAATCTTAGGACTCTATGATTCAAAAATAATGGGGAAGATTAAAGTGCCCGTCATCTTTGATTATGAATAAAGGCTATAAGAGAAGAGGAGTTAAATGGATGCTTCCAACTAGAGGAAAATTCAAGATGAATTTTGATGGAGTGGCAAAGGGAAACCTGAGTGAAGCAGGAGTAGGATGCATCACTAGGGATGAAATATGAAAATTGTGTGTGGTCCTTGGCTAGAAGAATTAGCATGACTATAAACAATGAAGAAAAATTTGAGGCCCTAGCTAGAGGATTGTCTTTGTGCATTTAGAAAAGGAATCATAAATATTGATATTGAAGGGGATTCTCTTATATGTATTAAAATTGTTAATAAAAACTCATTTCAAAATTAGATGTTGGAGAAGTGGCTAATTATGATTAGATCTCTTTTGGATAACTTTAGAGAATACTCCATATGTCATGTTCACAAGAGGCCGAATAGGATGGAAAATTAATTAGCTAATAAGGGAGTGGACTTATAGGCATTAGAGAAGATTTGGAAAGGGAGAATTGGATGAGTATTTAAAAGAAATATTAGTACAAGATCAAAAATTAGACCCTAAGGAACAAGAATAAGATAGGGAATGGGTTGGTTAATTATAACCTCTATCTTTTTAGAGGGGCAAATAACCTGGATCTAATGTTCAAAGGAAATATCAATAACATGGGTAAGTTCCAACTGGAGGCACTTAGATAGAGCATGGATGAGAAGACTAATTGAGGACTAATGTAGTGGGATTGGGACAAATGATTCAGGATGAAGGATGTGACATGAATTGAAAAGTCCAAATAGATATCCACACTTGAAGATAACTATCAACTCAAATGGTAAACTTGGAAAGATTCAATTCTACATTAGGCATAACAACTCAATTTGAGGGGGATTTTTTAGAGAATTAGGATTTCAACATATTGAAATTTTTGTTTATGTCCTTTTGTTGTTATAAAAAACTTGATGGTAGCATATGTATGGAAAAGCTTGTAGAGAATATGACATTTGATGCTCTCGGGTGCCTATGCAAGAAGGAAAATAAAGATGAACAATGTAAGAGACTATGTAGGATTGGAGATTAACACACATTAAATGCACTGAAGATGATCTTGGATGTTAGGCTTGGATGGATTCACAAGCATGATGAAGATATTTTTAGTTTATTATTCTATCTCATTGTGCAAACTTTAGGATCTAGTAGTATCAAGGTGTAGATTGGCAATGTAATTTGTGGCTTCGAGATATTGGGTGTAGGAGTTTATATGTATCTTTGATATAGATTTGGGATATTTTCAAAGACCCTTATGTATATATTTTAGTAACATGGTTGAATAAATTGGAGATTCATAAGAGGTGGATAGAATTCAAAATGAAAATTATGATATGGATAAAAGGATCCCTAGGAGTTTGATATGGAGGAAGTTTTAGGATGTGGCTAGAGAGAATGTTTTCAGGAGCCTTATATTTGTATGTAAGTGGTTCAAGTTGTTTTCTTAATTTCATATTTAGGTATGTGCATATGTATGAATATACTCGCATACATTAATTTGGTTTCATTTTTCTCTTCTATTTATGTATTTTCATTTTTCTTTGTTTCTTAGATTTTACAAAAAAAATTAATAGATAATAGGCAATATCATTATATAAATAATAAAAAAGTTACAATTTATAACAATGGTGGCACTGTTCTATAACAGACCAAAGAAAATTCCACCCTTCCTATATGTTAGAATAACTGAGAGGGGGGTGAATCAGTTAATCATTGTCCCAATACAAAATGTATAATCCAAAAACAAATACTTCAACTTATGTTGCTCGGTAACTTAAAATACTTTACTGTATGTGCATTTACCGATTACCAGTCTAAAACATATAGTAGTTGCCAATCAAATCAAATATGCAACATGCAAATATGACATCAAACAAATATCACAATCAACACATAACACAAGAGATTTAACGTGGAAACCTAGTGAAGGGAAAAACCACCTGGGACTAAAAACCCAAAAATATTCACTCTTCTGAACTGAGGTCGGTGAAGACTCAACCCTGTTAAAGGTTACAAACACACTGTTAGGTGTGACCTTGTTAGAGGATTTAAGACCAATCGTTATCGTCCAACCAGTAGTTACTCTAGGGTTGACAGGATAACAATGTTCATTCTATGAATGATACATAATAAGACTTTCTTAGTCCACTCAGTTAAGAGATTTGACTATGTACAATGGTTAAATATGTAATAGTAGGTGATCTGATCTATTACAACTTTAATTGCAGATATACAGATCAATATTCAGCTCATACAAATATTTCTGATCAATGTAACATTTCTGATTCAACAATATATAAACTTATTGTCCATTTGTAATTACTCTTTATCGCTCAATAATGCTCTCCAGTAGGGTTCTCCTTAACCAGTATGATCAGAATGCATGAAAAATTGTTCACGCGATGATTCTATAGTTTCCTTTTCTTCTAACATCACACTCACTTGTGAAATCTCCAGTCTCTTATATAGACAAGTAAATCATTTTCTTCTACTCCATCAAATTTTGTCGCTTAATCACATCCACTGATTTTGCCTCTTAAACATACCTCAGCACTTGTGTCAATAACATGTTTGATTCCAATCAATTAAATCTTTCCTAAATTTTTGTTAGTCATCGATCATCATAACAAACTTTATCTGTTACCTTGAAATCATACACTTTCCAGCTCATCAATTCTTATCAGCTAAACTAGTCATTTAATTCATTATGTTCTTCTTGGTTAACAAATAAATGCATCGGTGAACACAAGCTCAGTTTACACTGTGCTCGGTATACACTACACTCCGTCAATGTATACTAAAATGCTTCATTAATCGATAACAATGCTTTGTGTCTTTCAGCTCTTTTCCTCATCATAGATGAATGCAACATAATCAAGTCAATATCATAAGGTCATAGACTCATCAACAAGTTACTCAATGTATTATTTATCCTCATCTGTCATATCCATCTTCCGCATGTAGATATTTTTGTTCTTCATCTCTTTCACTCCTTTTGCTACAGATGTTTCAGTATAGTAACTTACAAGATAAGTGTTGTCAGACTAGTTGACATCAATGACAATATAATATTGATTTAATCATCTTACATATCTAATCAATTAGCTCGGTGATCTCTAATCATAGATTCTTCAATTAGGTTCTAAATCAGTTGTAGTTCATCAATCTCTCCCTTTGGCATTGATGGAAACTCAAGAAACATGAAATATACCATACCCATACCAAACATGTATTCTACAACTCTATGAACAAATGTTGTGCAAGCTCTCCCTAGCTTAATATGTTTAATCACTATGTTACTCAATAGCATTACAAAATACAGCTTTGTCAATCTGCAAATATGATCTTTTCAGCTTTCAGATTCCTTCTTCTGTTCTAAGTAACTGATCTTCAGTTCTCTCCCTTTCTACCAATTTGTCTCTCCCTTAGATAGTTCTCATCAGTGCATATTGTTTCATATTGTTTATCTCTCCCTTTGACAAAAATGCCAAAGAAACAAATAAACATACATCTCTTCAATAGCCAAGTAACTCTCTGTTATCCAATGCATACTTTGTATCTCTGTATACTGATATGCCAATCTGTTCTAGTACTTTTCACAGCTTTAGACATGATCCAAAGTGTGAACTATGTTACATCAACATGTATGATCTTCTGATAAGATTAGGCTGATGCAACATCCGGATCACCTTAGTGACCAGTAGATAGGGGACGGACCCCAAGTCTAGTCCTTAAGTACTCAAATGTATCCTTTGGTAGAGCTTTTGTAAATATATCTACAAGTTGTTCTTTTGATGCAACAAACTCTAACTTAACTTGCTTCTCCTATACTTTTTCTCTCAAGTAGTGATACTTAATTGATATATGCTTTGTCTTAGAGTGCATCACTGGATTCTTTGAAATGTTAATGGCAATAGTGTTGTCACAGTATATAATCACTGGCTCAGTGATTATCTCATTCATACCTTCTAGAACTTGCTTAATATATGCAATATTTGAATAGTTTGTAGCAGCAACAACATACTCTACTTCGACTGTAGACTAAGAAATGCAAGCTTGCTTCTTACTTGTCCAAGTAACAAGTCTTTCACCAAAGAAAAATTCTCCTCCGATGGTGCTTTTTCTGTCATCCACATTTCCAGCCCAATCAGCATCGATGTATACCTTCAGTTCAAACTTTCCTTCCTTAGTATACCATAATCCATAATCCTTTGTTTTCTTCAAGTATCTTAAGATTCTTTTAGTAGCAATCATGTGTGATTCTCTAGGATTAGCAAAAAATCTAGCAACTATTCCCACAACATGTGCTATATCTGGTCTACTGTGAACTACATACATTAACTTACCAATCATAGATCGGTACAGTGTCTGATTTACCTCTATAGTTTCATCTTCCTTAGTCAATTTACATCCAGTAGCCATCGGTGTTCCCACAGGTCTAGCATCTTCCATGCCAAATGTTTTCAATACTTCCTTTATGTATTTAGATTGTGTGATGAATATCCCATCACTCTTATGAATCACTTGTAGTCCTAGAAAGAACTTAATCTCTCCAAACATAGACATTTCAAATTCTTTTCTCATTTCATCAGCAAAGGCTTTACATATGTGATCTTGACCTCCAAAAATAATATCATCTGCAAATATCTCAACAATAAGAATAGTGTCATCAGTATCTCCTTTCATGTACAAATTGTTGTTCTCACTTGTTCTTACAAATCCTATACTTAACAAATAAGTATGCAACCTTTCATACCAAGCTCTCGGTGCTTGCTTCAAACCATATAAAGCTTTATGTAATTCACATACCATGTCTTTTTTGTCTAGATCAATGAACCCTTTAGGTTGTTCTATGTAGATTTCTTCTTCAAGTATTCCATTCAGAAATGCTAACTTAACATCCATTTGATAAAATTTGAATTTCTTGTGTGTAACATATGCAAGTAGCATTCTAAAACCTTCTAATCTAGCAACAGGTGCAAATGTTTCACCATAATCAATGCCTTCCTCCTATGCATATCCTTTGCATACCAATCTAGCCTTGTTTCTTGTTACTTCACCATTTTCATTCAGCTTGTTCCTGAATATCCATTTAGTACCGATAACATTCTTATCTTTAGGTCGGGGTACTAAACTCCAGGTTTTGTTCTTCTCTATCTATTCTATTTCTTCTTTCAATGCATTAGTCCATTCATCATTCTCTAATGCAACTTTTACATTTTTCGGTTCAAATTCACAAACTAGACATTTACCTTGTCTTGTCTTACTCCTTGTTTGCATGCCAGCTTGTCTATCTCCAATAATTTGTGTCTTAGGATGATGTCTCCTAAAAAATCTTTCTAGTACTCTATCTCTTCTTTCTTGTTCATCCTGTGCAGGTTCATTTGCATGCTCGATAGGTCCATATTGCTCATCAGTTTCTCTTTCCTATTGTTCGATATTATTTTCTTGCTGATCAATTATCACAAGCTGTGGCTTTGGTAGATACTCTGGTTGTTCAATGTAAGTGAATCTACCATAGTCTTTCATTCCTTTGTACTTTCCTCTGTGTTCTTTTCATCAAACTCATCAACTCAGACGTTAGTACTTTCAATCATTTTATTTGTAACCTTGTTAAGACATTTATATGCTTTACTTTTAGTGGAATATCCCAGAAATATCCCTTCATCACCTTTTGAGTCAAATTTACCATTTCTCTCATCCTTTAGAATAAAGAATTTGCTTCCAAAAATCTTGAAATAACTTACAGTAGGTTTGTGTCCAAACCACAATTCATAGGGTGTCTTGTTGGTGTCCTTCTTCAATTGAACTCAGTTAAGAACATATACTGTAGTGCTGACAGCTTCTCTCCAATATGTATGGGCAACATTCTTTTGCAACATCAGTGTCCGAGCACAGTCAACTATTGACCTATTCCTTCTTTCAACAATGCCATTTTTCTGAGGTGTCCTTGGTGCAGAGACATGTCTTTTAATACCATGCTCATTATAGAAATTAGTAAATTCATCAGAGGTAAATTCACCTCCTCTATCAGATCTTAGGCATTTCAATTCCTTACCAGTCTCTTTTTCTACCTTATCTTTATACCACTTAAACATCTTAAATGCTTCAAATTTTTCTTTTAAGAACATAACAGTCATCAATCTAGTATAGTCATCAACAAAAAGAATAAAGTATCTATCACCATAATAACTCTGAGTTCTCGTAGGACCACATAGGTCGGTATGAACCAACTCAAGTATCTTCTTTATTGAATAATCCTTTCTTTTGAAACTAGATTTAGTCATTTTCCCTTTCTGATATTCATGACACATAACATGATCAGGTTTTGACAAGTTAGGCAGACCTCTAACTCTTTTCTTTTTACTGATCTTAATCATGTTATCAAAATCTATATGGCATAACCTTTTATGCCACAACCAAGCATCTTCATTTTTCATCATCAGACAAGAAGACTCATCAGTATCAAGATAAAATAGATTACCTCTTTATTGTGTTCCAGTTCCAACTAGTCTTCCTCCATCATTAAAGATTTTCACTTTCTTGCTTTGAAAAGCAACTCGGTGACCTAAATTGTTCAATTGTGCCACACTTAACAAGTTATAGTTCAGTCCATCTACCCAATAAGCATTATCACATTTTATCCTATCATTTATCATCAAGGATCCTTTCCCTCTTACCATACAGGGTGTGTCATTACCCATCTTAACTAATCCTCGATCGTATTCTTCAAGTTGATCAAATTTCTCTTCATCACCAGTCAGGTGATGTGTACAACCACTGTCTATGATCCATGTATTATGTTTGTTAACTCTAGAGATCAATGTTGTTTCTACATGTTTTTCTTCTTCCTTAGAGTCATCTTTCATAGCAACAAATACAACTTCTACATCATCATTAGAATCATATTTAGATTCATTATCTTCAGCTATGTAACATACCTTTTGTCCTTTGTTATTACTATCTCAGTTATCTCTGTTGTGTCGGTAGCCTCTGTTGAATCTTCTGCCATAGCTTCCTTCAAACTAGTCTTTGGATATTTCATCATCTTTCTTATGCAAAATTCTAGCAGCAATGTGGACAACCTCTTTATAGTTAAAGCATGCTAAAGGTAGCTTACCTGTATACCTTCCTTTACCTTTAGGTAACGTCCTAGCCATAAGAGCTTCAAGTTCATCAAGTTCATCATCGGTATTGCTATCACTATCATTATTCTTATTGTTCCTGCTAGACTTACCAATCTTTAGAGAAGACATGAAAGCAGACTCAACAGTCAGTACAACACTGTTATCAAAGTTATTCAATTCAAAGGTTGTAAGTTTACCAATTAGATTTTCAAGTGTAAGTACATTACCAGATGAAGACCTTGTTTCATGAATAGCAGATATTTTGATTGCATAAACTGGTAATAAGGTTCTGAGTACTTTTCTTACAAATGTATCTTCACTAATAACTTTGCCAGATGCTCTAATAGCATGTACTACCTCTTTCAATCTATTTGTGTATTGCACAATATTCTCACCTTCCTTCATCCTCGTATCATTGAATCTGCCCCTTAAGCTTTTAGCTCTGGCTCTTTTGACATTCACATCTCCACTGTAAACTTGAGAAAGTTTATCCCACATGGCTTTTGCAGTAGTGCATCTCTTAATATATTTAAATTCAGCATTGGTATAGGTAGCAGCAATCTCCATCATAGTAACATTATGTTCATGCTTGTCTTTCAGTTGATCAATGGTCAAGGGACCAATGGTCGGTTCTATATAGCCATTCTCCAACAATTTTAGTGCAGAATTCCCAATTCTAGATATGTACAACTTCATCCAGCTTTGCCATACTGTGAAGTTCTCTTTGTTCAGTCTTGGCACTTCCCTCTTATATATTTTGAGGTCTTTGTACTAAAGTCCTTAAAACTCTGTTCTAAGCAACCAATGCTCTGATACCAATTGTTGGAATAACTGAGAGGGGGGTGAATCAGTTAATCACTGTCTCAATACAAAATGTATAATCCAAAAACAAATACTTCAACTTATGTTGCTCGGTAACTTAAAATACTTTACTGTATGTGCATTTACCGATTACCAGTCTAAAACATATAGTAGTTTCCAATCAAATCAAATATGCAACATGCAAATATGACATCAAACAAATATCACAATCAACACATAACACAAGAGATTTAACGTGGAAACCCTATGAAGGGAAAAACCACTTAGGACTGGTAACCCAAAAATATTCACTCTTCTGAAGTGAGGTCAGTGAAGACCCAGCCCTGTTAAAGGTTACAAACACACTATTAGGTGTGACCTTGTTAGAGGATTTAAGACCAACCATTATCATCCAACCAACAGTCACTCTGGAGTTGACAGGATAACAATGTTCATTCTATGAATGATACATAATAAGACTTTCTTAGTCCACTCGGTTAAGAGATTTGACTATGTACAATGGTTAAATATGTAACAGTAGGTGATATGATCTATTACAACTTCAATTGTAGATATACAAATCAATATTCAGCTCATACAAATCTTTCTGATCAATGTAACATTTCTAATTCAACAATATATAAACTTACTATCCATCGGTAATTACTCTTTGTCACTTGGTAATGCTCTCCAGTAGGGTTCTCCTTAACCAATATGATTAGAATGCATGAAAACTTGTTCATGCAATGATTCTGCAGTTTCCTTTTCTTCCGACATCACACTCACTTGTGAAATCTCTAGTCTCTTATATAGACATGTAAACCATTTTCTTCTACTCCATCAGATTTTTTCGCTTAATCACATCCACTGATTTTGCCTCTTAAACATACCTCGGCACTTATTTCAATAACATGTTTAATTCTAATCCATTAGATCTTTCCTAAATTTTTGTTAGTCATCAATCATCATAACAAACTTTATCTATTACCTTGAAATCATGCACTTTCCAGCTCATCAATTCTTATCGGCTAAACTAGTCATTTAATTCATTTTGTTCTTCTTGGTTAACAAAGAAATGCATCGATGAACACAAGCTTGGTTTACACTATGCTCGGTATACACTACACTCTGTCAGTGTATACTGAAATGCTTCATTAACTGACAACACTGCTTTGTGTCTTTCAGCTCTTTTCCTCATTATAGATGAATACAACATAATCAAGTCAATATCATAAGATCATAGACTCATCAACAAGTTACTCAATGTATTATTTATCCTCATCTGTCATATCCATCTTCCTCATGTAGATATTTATGTTCTTCATCTCTTTCACTCCTTTTCTACAGATGTTTCGGTATAGTAACTTAAAAGATAAGTGTTGTCAAACTAGTTGACATCAATGACAACATAATACTGATTTAATCATCTTACATATCTAATCAATCAACTTGGTCATCTCTAATCATAGATTATTCAATTAGGTTCTAAATCAGTTGTAGTTCATCACTATATTGACCACACACTACTAATCTTCATATATTTCATCCAAAATCAAGGCACCACATACCTAAAACCTACAATTGCTATAGACCCATACATAACCAATTTCAAACTTACATACAAAGATAGACCCAAAATATCTTAACCATTCTAGATATAAGTAGCATGGAGATACTGCAAAATTGTATGCATATACACATAATACATATATAATAGCCTATATCTTCTAAGAACTACAAACCCAGGATCTAGAAACTATAGCCCTTCTAGGCTTACCTCCTATGTTTCTGTTTTCACTCTAGAAGTCTTCAATCCACATTAGTGCGGTCTTTTTGAGGAGGAAGGAATGCACCAATTTAATAAGAGGACCCTACCTTATCTTGAACTCGGCTAGGTTCACCCTTATTAGCTTTAGTGTTCTTCCAAGATCTTCTCTTAGGCCTATTCTTCTCTATCACTACTAGCGGAAGCACTTGAATCTATTCTAGCTTTACATTTAAGGTATCTAGGGTAGTTGAGAAAGGTTCATACCCTTCTACAATTAGATATTCCTTCCACCAATCCTTCTTGAGATCCACCTTCATATGTAACCAATTATGCAAAAAATCAACATTTCTAGCAATTGTTAGTTTTTGAGCCTCAAATTCTTTGACATCACACATTGCAAGAATAGGACGCCAGACCACCTCTTCAACAACATTTCATTTGTCTCTTAGCCCTATGGGATGATGCTATTCCACAAGATAAGAAATCATAAGATTCTGGTTCACATTGTGGACAACGACATTTAGATCCCCCAATAACTCCATCTTAAGAAACCTAAGACACAATTGTAGGGCATATAATTTCTACATACCCATAACCAAGAGAATGACAAAAACTATGGTTAATATGTCACAATTCACTCTAGCCTGGTGATCTATGACACTAAGTTCCTCCCCCATAATTTCTTGAACCATGTGAACAACCAAGTCATCCATTTCATTTAGAATTATGCTCCACCTCTCATGCACGACCTCCCCCAACTAGGCCATTTCCCAGTTATCTTTCTTTGGCTTTAGTCAAATGCTAGAATCCATTATCAAGGACCAAATATTTCCCTTCCACAACCTTGATATAATGAGAGGAAGGTTGTTTTTTTTAATTTGAAAACCTTTATAATGATAACAATAAGCTCATGAATCTTATTTATTAATCCTACCAGAGGAGGCAAATCCACTAGTTGTAAAATATGGGATGAGTTACCTCAAAGGATGGAAAAGGACAAGCTTTACATTTAATGATTGCCCAACCACTTCTCCAGAATTTTCTAGATTTTCTTTCAAATGACATCCTTGTGCCATGTCATTATGTCATGTTTCTCTTACTAGGCATTAATCTATCCATCATTTAAACTAACTAAAGGTATCTATTTGATACTTCAAAAAATCTATACTGAACCACTAATCCTTACCAATTCCTATCAATGAAAATCTCCTAACATGTTAAATAGTCAAAAAATACAATTTTTGAAATGGGTAATACATCCCAACCTTGAAACACCACCTAAAGAGGCTCCTGACCTAGGACAAATTTGGCATTCTACCCTTCAACAACTAGATTGGCCAGCTGGTATGCACCCTAATTAGTTTTCATGTAAACATGGTTAATTATGAATTTATTCAAAGTGATTGAGGACATTCGAGGCTTTTTCCAACATGGCATTGAGCTTCCAATTGGGTGTCCTTCCAAGCCTAACTACATCAACCACAATGGTTGAATCCCCTTCAACTTAAATTTTCTTCATATTAATTTCTTTACATAGAAGAATTCCAAAGACCAATGCATTAAATTCAGTATAATTCTTAGTATTGACCCCTAAAGGTACTATCCTCCTTCCTACAAATGAACCTTCCCAATTTTTAATGATGCATCCTACCCCGACAAGTCCTAGGTTACCCCTTGAGGCCCCGTAAAATTTTAATTTGTACCATCTAAGCTTGGGGGAATCCATATAGCTTGATCCCTTAGTGAATTTGATTTTTTTGAACCATTCCCTACAAAGGCCAAATTTTGAAGACCTATTCATGCAAACCTCATTCTACTATCTCAATCTGTAAAGATTGTATGCTTCTATGGGATTATTGCTTATCTATGATTTACTACCTCAATTATAGATACCTCAACCTTGTTTTGGAAGGATCCCAATAATATTTCCCTATCCTCAAGGTCCTTTGGTTTTATTCGTTCTAGATTTCCTAGATTATCATCGAAGGATAAATCTTCCAGAGATATTTTAGAGAGCCTAAGTTTACTTCTCTAGGCTAACATTAAAATTTACTTACTAAATCATTTGGTAAAGTTTTTATATATCCTATTTTAGCACATATCCATAACCAACACTCTTGAGAAAATTGGAAACCAATAAATATGTGGTCCATTTATTCCTCTTTCTTCTTACATAGAACACACTAGGGTGAACCTTCAAACCTAAGTTTCTTAAATATTTTGGTTGTCAAATTTTTCTTTTATAGAGCCACCCAAGCAAAAGTGCCAGCTCTAGGAATGCATTGTTTATCCCAGCATAATCCAATAAGTACCTCAATCTTAGCTAAGTCGACACCTCCAAAAAACCAATGATAACCATTCTTGACATTGTATTCACCATTCTTTGATGCTGCCCAAATAAGCCTATCCACTCCCTTTCTAAAAAGTACATGTCATTGAGAAAGAAGATGGGGAAAAACCTCAATTTCATGATCTGGTAAGGGGAGATAATAAATATCCTTCCAATTCCAACCCATATCCTAATCAGATGGTTTCTGAAGATAATCCTTGACCATGGAACCCCAGTGATCTTTTAAGTAATCTTTAGTAGTTTTTATATCTAATAGGTTGTCAATACTAGGGAGGTCACTCCAAGAATCTACACAAAATAGGGTCTTCTCACCATTATGAATATCCAAAGATAGAAATCTGCCAATGATTGGTCTATAATTTAGCATAAAGTTATATACTTTAGATTCTCTAGGTGGATCTCATACCTAGACTATACTCAAGCTATCATTCTCCTCCAGGTACTTTTCTTGAAGGATCCTAGCCCATTTTAATTGCAGAGATCTTATCATTTTTCTAAATTAACTTTTTACCAAGGGCCTTATTCTGCCACAAAATATTTTTAAGCCCACCTCCCCTGCATTATTTTGGTTTACAGATCTTTTCCATGAAATAAGTGTCATTTTGTGTTTTTCTAAGAGCCCTTGCCAAAAAAATCTTCTCATTTTATGAATGAAGGTTTGTTGGCCTCTGATGTGAGAGCTAGAAAGGATATAAGGTATATTGGTAGAGAGGAAATAACTAACCTAAGCATTACTATCCTCCCCTCCCAAGATAACCATCTCACTTTCCATGAACTTAGACATCAGTCTATCTTGTCTCTGAGAGGATCCCACAATTTATTATTTATTGGACCTTTATCTAGTGGAAGTCCAAGGTAGGAGCAGGGCAAGGCACCCTTTCTATACCCTAGTTCATTAAGAATTTTTCCCTCTTTCCTTGGATGAGTATTAATGAAGAACACTTTTGACTTATTTGGGTTGACATCCTACCCTGAGGGTACTACGTAGAGGGATATAATGTTTTTGATTTGTCTTGCCTCCTTATTTAAACTTCCAAACAACATAGTATTATTAGAAAATTACTAATGAGTTACTCTGATATTCCTTGATATTCTAATCCCTTGAAGATTATCATTGCTGCTTGCTTATGAAATGACCATCCCAATAGCTTCCACCATAATAATGAATAAGAAGGGGGATAGAGGATCTCCATGTCTCAATCCTCTAGAGATATGGAAAAAACCTTTTGGGGAACCATTAACAAGCACAGATATCCTTGAGAAGATATGCATTCAAATATCCAATTAAAGAATTACCTGCAAAAGCAAGAGCTTGTAGGGATTTGCATATAAATCTCTAGTCCACTTGATCATATACTTTCCTAATGTCTTGCTTTACCAACATACCTGAGGCATTATTACTTTGAAGTGAGTGAATGGCTTCTTGGGTACTAATCACACCATTAATAATAGATCTTCCTAGGACAAACCTCTTTGATCTTTTGAATAGATACTAGGAAGAACCTTTTTTATTCTATTGGCTTACACTTTGGCCATGATCTTATATAGTGTATTTCAAAAAGATATAGGTTTGAAATCCTCTAACTTAGTTTATTATTCTTTTGTGGGTATGATACTTAGGAAGGTATTATTCACCTCATTTAAAAGCATTCCAGAATTTTGTGTTGCTTTGAGGGAATATGCTAACTCTTTTCCTATAAAGTGCCAACATTTTTGGTAAAAATAGTCAAGAAACCAATTGGCCTCGATGCTTCATCAGGGTGCAATTGTTTCAAGGCTATCTCAACCTCCTCATAAGTGAAATTTCCTAGGAAACCAGATGTGTTAGATTGGCCAAGAGAAATGATTGTTCCTTCAAAGGTTCACCCACCTCCTTATTAAGTAATCCTTTATAAAAGGACACTATAGTCTTCTTAATATCAATGGATCCTCCAAGGATGACCCATCTGCCATTTCCAATTTATTGATACAATTTAGATCCCTTCTATGTTTAGTGATATTACGAAAATACTTAGTATTCTTGTCTCCCCTATCTAGCCAAAGCTCCCTTGATTTATAATGCCAGAAAATTTCTTCTTTGGCAAGAATATCCTCATATTCTTGCAAAAACCCTTTTTCTTTTAGGAACTTTCCATTATCCATGCCTTCCTTGATAACTTTTCATTCAAATATGCTAAGGCCTCTTTAATCTTAGATTTGGATTCAAATATGCTCTTGAAATGTGATTTATTCCATTCCAATATGTTCTTCTTAACCTTCTTTAGTTTTTTCATTAAAAAAAAAGAGTTTAGAACCACAAAACTCTTCCTCCTTCCACCAAAATTCTACCAAGGGTAAGAAAAATTCATCCTTTAACCACATGTTCTCAAATTTGAATGAGTCCTCCTCGATCTTGTTTCCATTAATAGATTCGACTAAATGGGTTAGTGATCTGAACTAAAACATGGCAAAATAAAACCCTCTAGGGACATTGGGAAAGTAGAGCGATCTCCATATAGAAAAAACCTATCCATTTTTTCTACAATATTGTTGAAACCAAGTCTTTTTTTGTTCCAAGTGTAACATCCATTCTTGAGCTCAACTTCCATAGGTTGTTTTTTGATTGCCCAGTCTTCAAAATCATTTTGGGTCTGATCTGGCTTGGAAATTCCCCCTCTATTATCCTATCTATAAAGGATTTCATTAAAATCTCCACCAAATTTTATGTGTGTCTCATGTCAAGCTAATGTGGGTATCCAACTCATGTCACAAGGCTCTCTTGTTTGTGAAAGAGACTGGGCTATTAACATTAATTATTGTGAATTAAAGGTTGACCTATAAGATCCTCCCCTTACCACTTAACCAAAGATGCCCATTAGGTACTACATCAAAATAAACTTTTGTTGTATTCCAACATATGGCCAATCCCTCAAAGGCTCCTGATGAGACCAAAGTTGGTCTATATTTTATGATATTTCATGCTCTATTTCTAAAACATTCCTGAATATTTGTGTGACTTTTAAGTACTTAAGTTTGCATATACTCCATAAGTATAGTTATATCCTCAAAACTCTTGGGTAGGAAGTAGTATACACATTGCCAATACTATATATATACATAATGTAGTGTTAGGATTAACAAGGCAGAAATAACAATTACATGCAAATATAACCAATATCAAAAAATAATAAACCACATAAAAGAGAACACAAGACACAAAGATTTAACGTGGTTCACCCAATCCCTGGGCTACGTCCACCAATAGCAAGTCCAATATTTTATTATCCAGTGATTACAACCTGATTACAATCTGTAATCCCTTATAGCTCAATTCTACCGCAAGTACTAAAATCATACATCATAATGAAATCCCTAACCCTGAGACAATATAACAAGGCTTATGTCGGTTAACAAGTTAACCCTAAAATACTTGACGAGACAACCTAAGAAAAGGCTTGATGAGTCAACCTAGGGAAATGTTTGACATGTCAACTAAAAAATGCTTGACGTGTCAACTCAAAAACTCTTAAAAAAATGTACAGTACTTTCCTAGATAGTACTTTCCTGATCAGTCACCATAAGCTAACAATCTCCCACTTGGGGACTGATCAGACTCCACACCAAACAACAATCTCCCACTTGGAGATTGATCGTGTAGCTAAACCCCTACCTTGTGAGGCTCCCACTAGATCCAACCACCCTAGACTCAACTCTCCCTTTATTATGTTCAGTCTAGTAGACCAACCAAAGTTGAACAGGAGTTCAACTTCTCCCTTGTTACTACCTTTGTAAACATATCTGCTAGATTATCATCTGTATGTATCTTTTCCAGCTTTAACTGCCCATCATCCAAAACTGACTGAATGAAATGGTACCGTAACTGTATGTATTTTGTCTTTGAGTGCAAATCAGAATTCTTCGCAAGATGAATGGCACTTTGGCTATTTGTATGTAGAAAATTACCCATTTGAGTATGTCCCAATTCTTCCATGAAGAATTGAAGCCATATTATCTCCTTGGCTACCTCTGTAGCAGCAACATACTCTACCTCTATAGTGGATGAAGCAACCACCTTTGGTAGTTGAGAAATCCAACTCACTGCTGTCTCACCAATAGTAAATACATAACCTATAGTACTCCTCCTGCTCTTTATATCTTTTGCCAAATCTGAGTCAACATAGCCTTGTACAGTAGTAGTAGAACCCCCAAAGTGTAAACACTTACTAGATGTACCTCTCAAATATCTGAGAATCCATTTGACTGCATTCCAATGCTCAATACCAGGGTTACTCGTATATCGGCTAACGACTCCCACTGCGTGTGCAATATTTGGCCTAGTACATGCCATAGCATACATTAAGCTCCCTACAGCTAAAGCATAAGGTACCTTAGACATTTTAGTCTCTTCTTCTGGTGTCTTGGGACACATATCCTTAGTTAATTTCAAATGACTAGGCAAAGGTGTGCTGACAGCTTTGGCATTCTCCATAGAGAAACGTTGCAACACCTTCTCAATATAATTAGCCTGAGATAGAGACAATTTCTTATTTTTCCTATCTCTGCAAATTTTCATACCAAGGATTTGTTTTTCTACCCCCAAATCCTTCATAGCAAATGAATGTGCTAACTGTTGTTTCAACCGCTTAATGTGATCCATGTTAGACCCAGTTACAAGCATATCATCAACATATAAACATAAAAAAATGTAGTTGTCATCATCCAACCTCTTAAAATAAACACAACGGTCAGAATGACACCAATTATATCCATGCTCATTCATAAAAGTGTCAAATTTAATATACCATTGCCGAGGTGCTTGCTTCAAGCCATATAAACTTTTATGCAATCTGCACACCAAATTCTCCTCACCCTTGACCTCAAATCCTTGTGGCTAGACCATATATATTTATTCATCCAAATCATCATGAAGAAAAGTAATTTTAACATCAAGCTACTCTAAATGCAAATCTTCAGTAGCCACAATACTTAAAACAGTACGGATAGAAGTCATTTTAACAACTGGAGAAAATATTTCATCAAAATCAATACCCTTTTTCTGTGCAAATCCTTTTACAACTAACCTGGCTTTAAATCTTTTCTTACCTCCATCCTCTTCTTTTATCCTATAAACCCATTTATTTTGTAAAGCCCTTTTACCTAAAGGTAACTTGCATAAATCCCAAGTGTGATTTTTCAGCAAGGAGTCCATTTCATCTTTCATTGCAGACTCCCACTCAAGCTTTGTATCCACCTGCACAGCTTCATTATAACATTTAGGTTCACCAGCATCTGTTAATAAAATAGAATACAAAGAGGGAGAGAATCTCTTTGGAGGTCTACCTAGCCTTGTTGACCATCTAACATTCATTAGGGTGTGTGGTATTTGTTGTTGCGGAGCATAAGGAACTACTGGAACATCATCTTTTGGAGTATCATCTAGTACTACATAATCATTTTCTTTCTTCTCATGCTGCTGCAACAAATCTTTGTACAATACTTTCTCATTGAATATGACAACCTTGCTTCTTACAATTTTATGATTTTCAAAATCCCAAAGTCTATAACCAAATTCATTAATGCCATATCCAAAAAATACACATTTCTTTGACTTAGCTTCTAGCTTGGTTCTGTTTTCAGAATCTATAAGTGCAAAAGCTTCACAACCAAAGGTTTTGAGAAAAGAATAACTCACCTTCTTGCCACTCCATGCTTCCTCTGGAATACCACAGTCCAAAGGAGTAGAGGGGCCTCTATTGATTAAATAAATAGTAGTGTTCACAGCCTTTGACCACATATTTTTGGGCAGCCTAGCATGCAACCTCATACTCCTTGCATGCTCCATTATTGTCTTGTTCATGCATTCAGCCACTCCATTTTCTTGTGGAGTCTTTGGTATAGTTTTCTGCCTACGAATACCATTAGAGGAATAATAATCTTCAAATTTTGTGCTGCAATACTCACCACCATTATTAGATTTGAGACATTTTAACCTTTTACCAGTCTCATTCTCAACCAAGCATTTCCATTTCTTAAAAGTTTGAAATACATCAGATTTCTGTCTAAGGAAATAAATCCATATTTTTCTTGTTGCATCATCTATAAATGTAACATAATATAGAGAGCCACCAAGGGAAGATACTTGAGCTGGTCCCCATACATCTGTATGCACAAGCTCTAATCTCTCATTTTTCTTTTCCTTCCCACTCTTCACAAAACTAACTCTCTTTTGTTTTCCATAAACACAACTTTCATAGAAATCCATATTGGCACATTTCAGACCAGGTAAAACTTTCTTTGAATGAAGTAATTTCATACCTTTTTCACTCATGTGCCCAAGTCTATTGTGCTACAGTGCTATGTCAGAATCTACAACAATGGTTTGACGTTCTTCCTACTCAACTGCAGCCACTGTTCCTGAACATTCATTATCTTTTGAAACAATTAAAGTAGAAGGAATAGTATGATCTGTACAAAGATATAAGGTGCCTACTTTCACACATTTTTCTACTACTAAGGAACCTTTTGAAACCTTCTAATTTTTATCATTAAAAGTAACTGTGCAACCCTCATCAGTGAGTTACCCTACTGAAATTAAATTTCTACTCAGCCTTGGAACATGTCTTACCTCTTGTAGTAGCCAATGATTCCCATTGTGCAACTTAATCTTGATTTTCCCTTTTCCAACAATTTGACAGGGTTCATTATCTCCCAAATAAACTATCCCAAAATCCCCTTGGACATAATCAACAAATTAACCTCTATGGGGTGTAGCATGAAATGAAGACCCTGAATCTAACACCCATGAATCATCAACATTTTCTAAAGACAAGAGCAAAGCATCCTCTTTGGATGTGTTACTTACCACATTTGCCTCCTTGTTTCCATCATGTTTGTCTCCTTGATCTTTCTTCCGAGACCAACAATCTTTCTTCTTATGACTTGGTTTTCCACAGTACCAACAATCATTTAGCCCTTTGGATTCAGACCTCTTTCCCTTTGATTTTCCTCTTGATTTTCCATAATTTCCAGAGTTGTTTCCTCTATCTCTTGTTCTGCCTCTGCTTTTTGCATTCAATACACTACCCAATGTAGATGCCCCTGAGCTTTTCCTATGAATTTTCTCACTCAATATAACACCAATAACATCATCAAACTTTAGGGTATTAGAACTAGAAATAGAATTACTAACAACCATTACCAAGCCATTCTAGCTTTCTGGCAAAGAACACAAAATCAAGAGAGCCCTAACCTCTTCATCAAAAGTAATTTTAACTAAGGCTAACTGACTTGTAACTTTATTAAACTCATTCAAATGATTAGCGACTGATCCACCTTCTACCATTTTCATATTAAATAAACGCTTCATAAGAAATACCTTGTTTGAAGCTGAGGGCTTTTCATACAACTTCGCTAGGGTATCCATCAGATCTTTAGCTTTCATTGCTCCAGTAATATTGAATGCCACTGATTGTGCCAGGCATAAATGAATACTCCCCAGTGCCTTCCTATCCAAAATATCTCAATCTTCCTGAGACATTGTTGCCTCTTTCTTGGCTATTCCCTCTAATGGCCACCATAGATCCTTCTAATAGAGATAGTCCTCCATTTGCATCTTCCATAACTAGAAGTTCTAGCAGTTAAACTTAGCAACCTTCAGCCTACCCTCATCTGCCATTTCTCCCACTTAACCGAGAGACTCTCCCACTGACTCGTGAGACCTGCTTCAGAGAATAGATGAAAGAACAAATGAAATAACCTCGCTCTAATACCACTTGTTAGGATTAACAAGGCATAAATAACAATTACATGCAAATATAACCAATATCAGAAAACAATAAACCACACAAAAAAGAACACAAGACAAAAATATTTAACGTGGTTCACCCAATCCCTAGGCTACGTCCACCAACAACAAGTCCAATATTTTATTATCCAATGATTACAACCTGATTACAATCTGTAATCCCTTACAGCTCAATTCTACGACAAGTACTAAAATCATACATCATAATGAAATCCCTAACCCTAAGCCAATATAACAAGGCTTATGTTGGTTAACAAGTTAACCCTAAAATACTTGACGAGTCAACCTAAGAAAAGGCTTGATGAGTCAACCTAGGGAAATGTTTGACGTGTCAACTCAAAAACAATTGATGAGTCAACTCAAAAATGCTTGAAAAAATGTACAGTACTTTTCTGGATAGTACTTTCCTGATCAGTCATCACAAGCTAACAATCTCCCACTTGGGGACTGATCAAACTCCACACCAAATAACAATCTCCCACTTGGAGATTGATCTTGTAGCTAAACCGCTACCTTGTGAGGCTCCCACTGGATCCAACCACCCTGGACTCAACTGTCCCTTTATTCTATTCAGTCTAGTAGACCAACCAAAGTTGAACAGGAGTTCAAGTTCTCCCTTGTTACTACCTTTGTAAACATATATGTTGGATTATCATCTATATGTATCTTTTCCATCTTTAACTGCCCATCATCCAAAACTAACCAAATGAAATGGTACCGCAACTGTATGTGTTTTGTCTTTGAGTGCAAAGCAGAATTCTTCGCAAGATGAATGGCACTTTGGCTATTTGTATGTAGAAAATTACCCATCTGAGGATGTCCCAATTCTTCCATGAAGAATTGAAGCCATATCATCTCCTTGGTTGCCTCTGTAGTAGCAACATAGTCTACCTCTGTAGTGGATAAAGCAACCACCTTTGGTAGTTGAGAAATCCAACTCACTATTGTCCCACCAACAGTGAGTTAACCCCGAACCCCACGATGAATGAAAAAATGTACAGTACTTTCTCAGATAGTACTTTCCTGATCAATCACCACAAGCTAACATGTAGTATTTCATATAGCTATTTTAATGTGTGTTTTAATATTTGGATAGAATTGATTAAGTTGAATATATGAATGTGCATACATATGCTACTAACCTACCAGGAATGAAGGAGCAGCTGGAAAACAAGTTGGTTACATCAATGAAGGAGTGGAGATGTTTCAGTCAGGATCAGGAGATCCATCAAGACAGTCGCAGGATATGCCTACAGAATTGAAGGAATGAATGAATGCTTCAAGGAATATAGGGAAGCATGATCATCCTAGATCTCCTCCATGATTAATGTTTTGTTAAGATGGTTGTTTGATCTTTATGGTCTTCTGTTATTGATTGACGTGTTCTCCTTCTTTCATGGATGAATTAGTCAAAGTGTATCTGAATGTTTGAATGTATTTCTCTATATATAGGGAGATGATCGATGGAAATCTAGTTAGACAAAATAATGTTGTTACTGTTATATTGAACCAAGTTATTCTTTAAGTCTATGTTCCGATTGTAATCTATTTTCTAAATATATGAAATGAAGGAATAATTTGAGTTATCTTTTATGTTAGTAGTTAGTCAAAACCAACCAAGGAGGGCCCACTTGGGAGGTGGAGAGATTAGAGTAGAGAAGAGTAGTTTAGTTGTTTTCAATATTTGAAGTAGTGTTCATTGTTCATTCCTGCAGCATTGTATATGTGTTTGTTCCTACAGCATATGTGGAGATAGCCATAGTACATGCATTAGAATGGAAGAATGAGCTGGAGTGAGATTTATAGTTGTTTACTTTAGTTTATTTACTCAGTTGTGTGTTTTACCTTCCTACAACAATAGCTTAGTTCTTTTTATGCATTTTTCCTTTCCTACATAAGCTTAAGTAAGATGACTCTATGTGAAACTTAGTGCACAAACTATGATGTCCCATTTCAAGTATATGTCCCTAGGTTTGACAATCTAAATGCACTTTGTGATGGGAAAATAATACCTAGTTTGAATATATTACTCCTAGGGAAGGCTTTGGCATAGTTATTATTACCTATTATGAGGTTCATTTTTGGCATCATTTCTAGGGATGGTGTCAAGCTGAGAATCCCATTGAGTCATGCTTGATAGTTTCTTGTTTTCTAGAATTAGTTTGTAAAACTTGAACTTGCTTCACAAGTTCATCAAATTACTTGTATGCATCAAAGGAGAAGAAAAAGAGATGTTCATGGTAGATTTCTCCCAAGAGAACCACCAAATTTGAATGAAGAATCTGTAGAAACCAAATTACCTTTTGTTGATGCGAGTCAAGAATTACCTCCATCTACTTCATTAGTAGAGGACCCATTTGATCCATTTGACCTTCGGCCTTTTGCTGAAATCTTGGCTAGTTTTCTTGCACAATCCACTCTAAGTGCATCAAATGATACTAGTACACCACTAAGTATAAACATCCCTCAACAACAATTTCAAGTTCAAGTACTAGCAGTAATTGCTCAGCTTACATTTCCATTTCCACTTCCTATCGTTATCAACAATGTTAATCTTAAAAATATCCCCATTGTTGTGTTACCAAAGTTCTATGGCTTAATAACTGAAGACCCTGACACTTTCTTATTTGAGTTTGACATTCTTTATTGAAGTTTTGACTATAACACTAATAGTCATAAGCTCAAATTGTTTCTATCTACATTAAAGGAGTCGGCTTTAAGATGGTTTATGGGACTGGGAGAAAATGCAACAACTGATTGGGATGGGATGAGAGACCTATTTCTACAAAAATACAAATAATACTACAAAGGAGGTGATTTGAGAGGAGATGTTATCTTCTGCATGTCACAAAAAGAAGATGAAACTCTGGAAGACTACATCTCACACTTCTTATACAATTTACAGGAGAATCATCAACATGCATTGCATGAGGACTCACAGAAACTCATCTTTTTAAGAGGAGTGAATGGTAATTGTTTGGAAGCACTGGACTTGTGTTAGCTTGTGGTGACTGATCAGGAAAGTACTATCTAGGAAAGTACTATACACTTTTCCTCCCGACCTTGCCCAGGGATTGGGTGAACCATGATAAATCTTTATGTCTTGTGTTCTCTTCTGTGTGGTTTACTATTTTTTGATATTGGTTATTTTTGCATATAATTGTTATTTCTACCTTGTTAATCCTAACAAGTGGTATCAGAGCTAGGTTGTTTTTTTAGTTATCCTCTGTAGGAAGATCTCACAGTTTAGTGGGAGTCTCATGGTTGAGTGGGAGAAATGGTAGATGAGGGTAGGTTGAAGGTTGACAAGTTTAATGGGCAGAACTTTCAGTTATGGAAAATCAAAATGGAGGACTATCTCTATTAGAAGGATCTATGGTGGTCGTTGGAAGGAAAAGTCAATAAACCAGCAACCATTTCTGATGAGGATTGGACAATTCTTGATAGAAAGGCTCTTGGTAGTATTCGATTATGCCTGGTATAATTAGTGGCATTTAATATTACCTCAGCTATGATGACTGAAGATTTGATGAAAACCCTAGTAAAGTTATATGAAAAGACCTCTGCTTCAAATAAGGTATTTCTTATGAAGCGTTTGTTTAATATGAAAATGGTGGAAGGTGGGTCATCTGTTGATCATTTAAATGAGTTTAATATAGTTACCATTCAATTAACTTCTGTCAATATTATTTTTGATGAAGAAGTCAGGGCTCTCTTGATTTTGTGTTCTTTGCCTGAAAGCTAGAATGTCTTGGTAATGGCTGTTAGTAATTCGGTTTTTGGGTAATGATGTTATTGGTGTTATTCTAAGTGAGGAAATTCATAGTAAAAGCTCAGATCCACATCAGGTAGTGTCTTAAATGCACAAAGCAGGGGTAGAACTAATGAGAGAGGAAACAACTCTAGAAATCATGGGAAATCAAGAGGAAAATCAAAGGGAAAGAGGTATGAATCCAAAGGGCCAAATGATAGCTGGTACTATGGAAAACTAGGTCATAAGAAGAAAGATTGCTGGTCTCAAAAGAATAAAGAAGGAGGCAAACAAGAAGGTAACAAGGAGGTAAATATGGTAAGTAATAAATCTGAAGAGGATGCTTTGATTCTTTCTTTAGAAAGTATTGATGATTCATGGATTTTAGATTTTGGGGCTTCATTTCATGCTACACCCCATAGAGTTTACTTTCTTGATTATGTCCAAGGGGATTTTGGGCTAGTTTATTTGGGAGATGATGAACCTTGTCAAATAGTTGGAAAGGGAAAAATTAAGATTAAGTTGCAGAATGAGAATCATTGGCTACTACAAGAGGTAAGACATGTTCCAGGGCTGAGTAGGAATTTAATTTCAGTAGGGCAACTGGGTGATGAGGGTTGCATAGTTACTTTTAATGATAGAAATTGGAAGGTTTCAAAAGGTTCCTTAGTAGTATAAAAATGTGTGAAAGTAGGCACCTTATATCTTTGTACAGGTCATATTGTTTCTTCTACTTTAATTATTTCAGAAGATAATGAATGTTTAGGAATAGTGGCTGCAGTTGAGCAGGAAGAACATCAAATCATTGTTGTAGATTTTGACACAGCACTCTGGCACAATAGACTCAGGCACATGAGTGAAAAAGGTATGAAATTACTTCATTCAAAGAAAGTTTTACCTGGTTTGAAATGTGTCAATATGGATTTCTATGAGAGTTGTGTGTATGGAAAACAAAAGAGAGTTAGTTTTGTGAAGAGTGGGAAGGAAAAGAAAAATGAGAGATTAGAGCTTGTGCATACAGATGTATGGAGACCATCTCAGGTATCTTCCCTTGGTGGCTCTCTGTATTATGTTACATTTATAGATGATGCAACAAGAAAAGTATGGATTTATTTTCTTAGACAGAAATCTGATATATTTCAAACTTTTAAGAAATGGAAATGCTTGGTTGAGAATGAGACTGGTAAAAGGTTAAAATGTCTCAGATCTAATAATGGTGGTGAGTATTGCAGCACAAAATTTGAAGATTATTGTTCCTCTAATGGTATTTGTAGGCATAAAACTATACCAAGGACTCCACAAGAAAATGGAGTGGCTGAACGCATGAACATGACAATAATGGAGCATGCAAGGAGTATGAGGTTGCATGCTAGGCTGCCCAAAAATATGTGGGAAGAGGTTGTGAACAATTTTTTTTATTTAATCAATAGAGGCCCCTCTACTCCTTTGGACTATGGTATTCCAGAGGAAGCATGGAGTGGCAAGAAGGTGAGTTATTCTTTTCTCAAAACCTTTGGTTGTGAAGCTTTTGCACTTATAGATTCTGAAAATAGAACCAAGCTGGAAGCTAAGTTAAAGAAATATGTATTTGTTGGATATGGAATTGATGAATTTGGTTATAGGCTTTGGGATTTTGAAAATCATAAAATTGTAAGAAGCAGGGATGTCATATTCAATGAGAAAGTATTATACAAAGATCTGTTGCAAGAGCATGAGAAGAAAGAATATGACTATGTAGTACTGGATGATACTCCAAAAGATGATGTTCCAGTAGTTCCTTATGCTTTGCAACAACAGAAACAACAAATACCACACACCCTAGTGAATGTTAGACGGTCAACAAGGCTAAGTAGACCTCCAGAAAGATTTTCTCCATCTTTGTATTCTATTTTGTTAACAGATGTTGGTGAACCTGAATGTTATAATGAAGCTATGCAGGTGGATACAAAGATTCGGTGGGAGTCTACAATGATAGAGGAAATGGACTCTTTGCTAAAAAATCATACTTAGGATTTATGCAAGTTACCTACAGGTAAAAGGGCTTTACAAAATAAATGGGTTTACAGGCTGAAAGACGAAGATGGAGGTAATAAAAGATTTAAAGCTAGGTTAGTTGTAAAAGGATTTGCACAACAAAAGGGTATTGATTTTGATGAGATATTTTCTCTAGTTGTTAAAATGACTTCTATCCATACTGTTTTAAGTATTATGGCTACTAAAGATTTGCATTTAGAGCAGCTTGATGTTAAAACAACTTTTCTTCATGGTGATTTGGATGAAGAAATATATATGTTACAACCACAAGGATTTGAGGTCAAGGGTAAGGAGAATTTAGTGTGCAGATTGCAGAAGAGTTTATATGGCTTGAAGCAAGCACCTCAGCAATGGTATATTAAATTTGACACTTTTATGAATGAGCATGGATATAGTCGGTGTCATTCTGACCATTGTGTTTATTTTAAGAGGTCAGATGATGATAGCTACATTATTTTATGTTTATATGTTGATGATATGCTTATCGTTGGGTCTAACATGGATCACATTAAGGGATTGAAACAACAATTAGCACATTCATTTGCTATGAAGGATTTGGGGGCAGCAAAAAAAATCCCTGGTATGAAAATTTGTAGAGATAGGAAAAATAGGAAGTTGTCTCTATCTCAGGCTGATTATATTGAGAAGGTTTTGCAACGTTTCTCTATGGAGAATGCCAAAGCTGTCAGCACACCTTTGCCTGGTCATTTGAAATTGACTAAGGAGATGTGTCCTAAGACATTAGAAGAAGAGGCTAAAATGTCCAAGGTACCTTATGCTTCAACTATAGGGAGTTTAATGTATGCTATGGTATGTAATAGGCCAGATATTGCACATGCAGTGGGAGTTGTTAGCCGACATATGAGTAACCTTGGTATTGAGCATTAGAATGCAGTCAAATGGATTCTTAGATATTTGAGAGGTACATCCAGTAAGTGTCTACACTTTGGGGGTTCTACTACTACTGTACAAGGATATGTTGACTCGGATTTGGCAGGAGATATAAATAGCAAGTAGAGTACTACAGGCTATGTATTTACTGTTGGTGGGATAGCAGTGAGTTGGATTTATTGACTACAAAAGGTGGTTACTTTATCCACTATAGAGGCAGAGTATGTTGATGCTATAGAGGTAGCCAAGGAGATGATGTGGCTTCAATTCTTCATGGAAGAATTGGGACATCCACATATGGATAATTGTTTGCACACAGATAGCCAAAGTGCCATTCATCTTGGGAAGAATTCTACTTTGCACTCAAAGAAAAAACACATACAATTGTGGTACTTTTTCATTCAGTCAATTTTGGATGATGGGAAGTTAAGGCTGGAAAAGATTCATACAGATGATAATCCAGTAGATATGTTTACAAAGGTAGTAACAAGGGAGAAGTTGAACTCCTGTTCAGCTTCAGTTGGTCTTCTAGACTGAATAGAATAAAGGAACAACTGAGTCCAGGGTGGTTCGATCCAATGGGAGCCTCATATGGTAGTGGTATTGCTACAGGATCAGTCTCCAAGTGGGAGGTTTTTTTAGTGTGGATACTGATCAGTCACCAAGTGGGAGATTGTTAGCTTGTGGTGACTGATCAGGAAAGTACTATCCAGGAAAGCACTATACACTTTTCCTCCCGACCTCATCAGGGTATTTTTGGGCTAACATATTGTAACTCATTATAACCCTAAAGCAGAAAAATATTGTATAATATGGCTTAGAGTTAGGGATTTCATAATTGATGATTTTAGTACTTGTGGCGAAATTGAGCTATAGGGGATTACGAATTGTAATCAAGTTGTAATCATTGGATAATAAAATATTGGACTCGCTATTGGTGGATGTAGCCCAGGGATTGGGTGAACCACGTTAAATCTTTGTGTCTTGTGTTCTCTTCTGTGTGGTTTACTATTTTTTGATATTGGTTATTTTTGCATATAATTGTTATTTCTGTCTTGTTAATCCTAACAACTTAATGGCTGGAGGTGATGTGTCCCAATCTTCTTGGGATGATCTCAAGAAAATTTGTTTGAGCTATTCAAGATCAGCAGTAAAGAAGGGTAGAGGATTTCGTCCAACACTTGAAAAAGGGAGTAGTTTTGGCATATTAAAGCTGGAAATATCAAAAGTTCTGTCAAATTTCAAGTAGGGCATAATCAATGATATTGCAACCCATTTGGATATAATGCAAGTCAAAAAGAAGCATGAAGAAGCTGAGTTGAAGTTAGTAAAGTATTGTCCACATTGTCGACGACAGAAGAAGGACTATAGATGCAAGCTAGTAGTGAATTTGGAAACACATCATGTTCCAACTGAGTTCAAGCAAATAGAGGGAGAAGATGAGAAAGTCTTCTTTGTTTCTCAACATATCCCATGGGCTCCATGACAAGGTATGCCTCAAGACCCACTAAAATCTTTTAATAATTATAATAGTCAATGGCAAACCTAGAATTCCTAATATCCTTCATAGTCTTTCCAACCTGTGTGGAATAATGCATGGCCAAATACTCAGCCTAACCAATGGTATAGCTCCCAAAAACCCCAATGGCCATGTCCACAACCTCAAAATCAATGGCAACCACCACAGTGAAATTGGCGACCATATAACCAATGGAGGGGACTTCAATGGTGGCCTAATCAGAATCCTGGATATCAACAATTACCACCTCCAGTTTCATAGTCAAAACTTATGCCACCTCCTTCAACCACAAGTTATCCTCCATGGCCAACACAATTATTGGCTCAGCCACAACCAAATCCTAATAATAAGTAGCATTAACCAGTCTACAATACTAAAGCCTAGTAGTACCTTGCATATGCATTGGACATCACTAATATCCACCTGAGATCTGGTACTACTCTACCAACACCAGAACCACCTGTTATAACTGAAGTACCAGAGACTCCTGTAGCATCAACACAACAACCAGAAGTTACCTTTCCAAATCCAACTCTACCAATTAAGATATCATGCCAAGATGAGCCTAAAATTCAAAATAAACCTCCATTTCCTTAGAGACTTAAGCTGGATAAGCATGTGCTCCAAGAAGAAGCCCCATTTGATATCCTAGACCAGTTAAAGAACATGCACATCTAGATTCCACTATTTCAGGCTATCAAGGATGTTCCACTCTATGGAAAATCCATTAAAGAAGCATGTCTTAAAAAACCTAGAAGAAAGAAAAAGGACCCCCAAACAGTGCATGTAATAGGTCAATCGGCTGATATAATGTTGGGCAAGATTGTGGTTCCCAAGTACTTTGATCCAAGAAGCCCAGTTGTAGACATAATAATTAATGGCCAGTCACTAAAGAATGTTTTGATAGACCTAGGTGCCACTATAAATGTCATGACTAAGGACACTATGCATAGGTTGAGTATAGAGGGACTAAAGACAACTCAAATAGTTTTACAACTTGTAGATAGTTCTATAGTTACTCCAGATGGTATGATTGAAGATATAGTAGTCACACTGGACTCTTGGGAATACCCTACTGATTTTATGATAATGTCACCTAAAGTAACCCTTGGTGGTTATCCAGTAATCCTTGGAAGGCCATGGTTAGCAATAGAAGATGCTAATATTAGTTGTAGATCAGGAAATATGACCATCTCTGATGGCCAAACTGTCAAGAAATTAACATTGTATCCTCCAGCCCAACCAAAAGCAGATCTAAATAATCCTATATGGCCAAACTTGGGAGATGAGGAAGAATACATAAAATCTGTTGCTTAGTTGATGATGTTGCATAGATATTCTTTTCTGAAATTACAAGAGGATGATGATATACTTTGAAGTATCCTCACAAATGAGTGTGTTACAACAAGAGATGTTTCCCAAATCTCAATTCTGCAATTGACCACTTATAAAAATTGTGTCTTGCCAACAGAGCTTGAAACCATACAACAGTTGTTACCTTGTGAGATATCAACCAACCCTATATCAGAAGCCTCCATGCTAGAGTTAACCACTACTGTGCAACTCTCACCTAACCATAACCTTTATGTTAACAATAAATCATCTCAGCAACAATTAAAATTGTTAACACAACTCTTATGCAAACATGAAAAGACTTTCTCTTGGGAATATGGGGACATGAAGGGATTGAGTCCAAAACTATGCACTCTTAGAATATACATCAATGAAGGCTGCCTACCTCTCCATTAGCCACAGAGAAGGATCAACCCAGTACTCAGGGAAATTGTGAATACTGAACGACATAAATTGCTAAATGTTGGATTCATATACCCAATCTCAGATAGTAAGTGGGTTCCACCTCTTGTGATAGTACCTAAGAAGAGGGGTAAGTGGAGGATATGCGTAGATTACAGAGAGATTAATAATGCAACAAAGAGGGACCATTTTCCACTACCATTCATTGATCAGGTGCTAGATACATTAGCAGGCAAAAAGTACTTCTCATTTCTTAATGGCTATAGTGGCTATAATCATATTATCATTGCACTTGAGGACCAAGAAAAGACAACATTCACATGTCCTTGGGGAATGTACACCTACTCTGTTCTTCCATTTGGGTTATGCAATGCTCCTGCAACCTTTTAGAGGGTTGTGATCAACATCTTTATTGACATCTCACATGAGTGCATGGAGATTTATATGGAAGACTTCACTACATTTGGAGTTACATATAAAGAAGCATTGAAAAATTTGGAGAAAGTTCTAATTAGATGCCAAGAGCATAACTTGTCACTCAACAATGAGAAGTGTTTTATGATGATGCAGGAAGGAGTCATTTTGGGACACTTCATCTTAGAAGCTATCATACAAGTGGACCCAACAAAGATAGAGGTAATTCTAACATTGCCCACTCCTACTAAGAAAAAAGAGGTTAGATCCTTTCTAGGACATGCTAGATATTATAGACATTTTATTCAAAACTTTAGTCAAATAGAAAGTCCACTATATATTTTACTTACAAAAGAGGAAGAATTTACATGGACCCCAGCTTGTGAAGAGTCATTCCTATAGCTTAAGAACCTTCTTACAAAGGCACCAGTACTAAAAGGCCTTGATTGGACTTTTCCATTTCACATACACATTGATGCATCTGATTATGCAATAGGAGTTGTCCTAGGCTGGAAATTTGAGAACCTTGAAAATGTTATTTACTACACTAATAAAAGTCTACATGGTCCAGAGCTAAACTACACAGTCATAGAGAAAGAATTGCTAGCAGTAGTCTATGTTGTTAATAAGTTTTGACACTATGTAACAGGATACCCCATATTTGTTCATACTGATCATGCTGCAATAAAATATCTCATGAATAAACTTGCCATTTTAGGCAGATTAGTTAGATGGTTACTCTTGTTACAGGAATTTGATCTCACAATAATAGATAAGCCAAGCAAAGCCAATGTAGTAGTAGACTATTTGTCTAGATTACAGCATGTTGATATAGATACTTCACTAATAAATGACACATTTCTAGATGAGGATCTATTTCACATTGGTATTAAAAATCCATGGTATGCTGATATAGAAAATTATCTTGTAGCCCACAAGATGCCTAAACACTTATCTCCAAAGGACAAAAAATTGCTGGTGGAAAAGAGCTTTCAGTACTCATGGATTGATAATACATTATTTTACACAGGCCTAGACCAGGTCATGATAAGATATGTCTGAGAAGATGAGACCTATGATATTTTTCATGCATGTCATAATGAACCCTATGGAGAACACTTTGTAGCAAAAAGGACAATAATGAAGGTGCTAACAACAGGTTACTATTGGCCAACACTTCACAAAGATGCAACCAATTACACCAGGAAATGTGACAAATGTCAAAGAATGGGAAGGCCAACAAAATCAAATTAAATGCCTCTCAACCCACAAGTAGTTGTCACACCATTTGACAAATGGGGACTAGATTTCATTGGTCCTATAAACCCTTCATCAAATGGAAAATCATATATCTTGGTATGCATGGATTATGTAACAAAATGGGTAGAAGTAAAAGCTATGAAGCATTCATGTGATAGCAAAGTGGCAGTCTTCCTGTATGAATAAATATTTACTCGTTATGGAGTACCAAGAGAGCTAGTGGCTGGTCAAGGGACCCAATTTACATCAAATCTCATCACAGAACTCATGAAATAATACAATATTAGACATCAGAAGTCAAGTCCATACCACCCTCAGGAAAATGGTCAAGTGGAAGTCACCAATAGGGTAATTGAAGCAATACTTACCAAAATAGCACAACTCAATAGATGAGATTGGAGTAGTCACCTAACAGAAGCAATGTGGGCATACAAAATCACATGGAAAACCACAACGGATTGACTCCATTTGAGCTACTCTATGGAAAAATAGCAATACTACCAATTGAGTTTGAACACAAAACATTAAGGACTGCTTTGAAGCTGAATATGGACCTTCGTGTAGCTCAGTGTGAACGCTTACTCAATCTCAACTCCTTGGATGAGATGTGGAAATCTGCCCTAGAGTGCACAAAAATAGTTCAAAAATAGAGGAAGAAATGGCATGACAACCACATCAAGAACAGACAATTCCAAGTAGGAGACTAGGCTCTACTATTTGATTCTGGGTATCAAGAGACACAAGGCAAGTTGCAAACAAGGTGGCTAGGGCCATATGAAATAACACATATTTTTTCAAATGGAGCGGTTCAATTGACAACAATTGACCCAGTGCAATTCAAGTTGTTGGTTAATGCCCATAGATGTTGTCTATACCATGAGCCACAGACCAAGATAGACTTCCTATAGCAATTCAAAGATCATGAGCCAAAGGTAACACAGGTAATCACTCCTGCAGCAGAAGGTGACAACCTTCTTCCTGAAGCTTCACCCTAGCATACAAGAGCGTACGTCCATAATAAAACTTCATTTTCAATGAAGTTTAATTCGACATTCACTTTTCTAAACTTATCTTTCCAACTCACCCCATTTCTTTACCTTCCACCCGTACAAATTATGTTTCACCCACTTTTCTCAATTTTCTAATTTTTCAATAAATCCACGTCAAAAAAAAATCATTCAGGAACAATCAATTTCAAGGCACATTCTCATCTTTCAAGCGCATATAGAAACATAATGACAGGTACATGTATTCAATTTATTCAATTTATTTCCACTTTTAAAACATAGATTTCGGTAATTATATTTAGTACTACATGTGTCTATATATTATGGCATTATGCTAGTTTTCTCTTCCCTACGAACGAGGACAAGTGTGGCCACTTGTCATTCTTTTGTACAGGGGAAAAAAGTGTATTAATTCCCAAGTTTCTATTTCCTGTACCTATCACTTCAAACCAGATTGCACATCAACAAAATCAGTACTTATGTGATGTGTCATCAAGTCCTTGTAATGTTTGCACAAATTGTTGTACTTAATTGCTCAAGTTATTCTTGATTCCTACCCTAGGTGACATAATTAAATTTGTGTAAGGCTTAATTGTACTTAAAAGAGATATAATTCCCCACTATCAAGTGTCATTATCATTTGTAATGCCCAATTTTCAAAATAGTATGACACAAATATTGAAGGGAGATGAAGTGAAGTGCAGTTATGAGCTAAATAAAAGGGGTTTTTCAAAGGAATTTAGAATATTTGGGGTTTTCAGAGCAAATAGACATAATGAAATTACAAACTGAGGGAGAGCTTGAGAAATAATTTGAGAAGGAATTTTGTGAAATTTAACACAATGGGTGGACAATTGATGAGGCATGAACTTGTTGTTCATACTATCTTATTGACAGATGTTGAGGTTGTTCGTAGGTTCCATGTCTGCAGATGGTTGGGTTACTTCTTAAAATTAATGGAGTATGATGAAGAAGTGGTAGCAGAGTTCATGAATACATTTGATGAGGGGGAAGATACTATGTGAGGAGTGACTATTCTTGCAACAAAATAAATAATTATGGAGGTGACGGGCTTACCTGCAGTAGGGGAGCATTACCCCAACGAGCAGGACACTAGTTCTGCACGAGCCCAATTTACCCAACCTACAGATCCTCCATTGGAAGTAAATAAGAAAGGATGCAAGAGGATGTCAATACCAGTTCCATATAATGAGTTGGTTGTGCATATCATCAGGTATTTTACATGTGAAGAGAGATTTTCCAACTTACATGCTCATCATTTCAAGTTACTTAGTTGTATCAGGAATAATCTTCAAATCAATGTTCCAAACTTTTTGTACAATATGTTAAGTATCAGTGTTGAGGAGACACAAGAGGGTAAAGCAAATTCCATTTCCCATCATGCCCTAATCAAAATTCTAGTTGAGAGAGCCCTTAGGGATGTCTCTAATATGGAATAGAAATTTTTTTTAAGAATAAAACCTTGCAGCCCCAGAATGAGCCTGTTGAGCAGCCAATTCTTGAAAATGAAATACCCCCTGAACAAGTAGAAGTATCCCAAGAAAAGGAATCATAGAGTCCCAAATCAAAACCACCTTCTCCTATTTTGGTTAATTATGTACCTACCCCATCCCAGAGAAAAGGGAAGGAAAAGGTTGATGAAGAAACTCTGGTTTCAGAAGAAAAATCTCAAAACCCTAAAGTTCCAAGAAGTCGAAAAAGAAAATTGGCTCCTGCAACAATTGATCCTTAGTAGAGAGACCGAAAAAGGTTAATAAAAGGAAAACTATAGAAGTAAAGGAAACTCCCTTAAGAAGAAGCACTAGGATGAGAGTACAGATTCCTCATGATTCCCTAGAAAGTCAAAAAGTTCCACTAAAAGAATCTCCTACGGAGCCTCACATTCATGATGTTGATTCTCCAATTCCACCATAAATTCTAGAACCCTCTTTCAATGAAGATGATCCATCTCCTGTTAAGTCCCTTGAACAACAAGGAAGCCCTAAGGGAAATGCACAAACCATTCAAGAAGATTTTCATGAGAACTTACAGAGACCTCAGTCACTTGTTCACTCTTATGTCCACTATACTATAGTGCCTTTTAGAAGGACTTGGTATACATATTATTTAGAATAGTCTCGTATTGTAGAAAGGAAATAGAGAAAATAATCAAAGGACCCTGGCCTACCTAATGTTTAGTCAATTCTATTTAGTTTGTATACCCAATTTGTTTTCAAGAATATTATGTGGGAAGAGGAGAATAAAAAGTTGAAAAAGGAAATTACTGAACAGAAGGAGGAAATTGAAAGCCTAAAGGAACAAATGGAAAATAAAAAATAATGAATGGAGCATGCCCTCAAGTTGGCTGACCATATTATAACCTGCAGGTCACCCTAATGGTTTATGCTATCTATTTGAAAGAACAGTTCCTTATGTTTCAACTCATGATGACTATTCAGAATAAGGATTCTGAATTCAAAACAACCAAGGATTTATATGGCTTGTATCAAACGCTTCTTGCTTGGCAGTAGAATTTTTTTGCATGAATTATACATTCATAATTTTATCATTCTCCATGATACTAATTGGAACCCTTTACTCTATTTAGGAGATGTCCATTTGAGAGCTTTGATGTCATGGATGCAAAATGAGGCTAATTATGATAGGCAGCTGGACAACTACAGAGACCAGGAGAAAACTGAGCCCTTACCTTTAAGAGTTGAATCCAACAAACCAGATGTCCTTTTAAGAGATTGGTTAGCACTCACCTATGGAAATAGAAAACCTAAATTCAGGGACAAGAGCTTTGTTCTTAGAGATAAAGTTTACAGGGAATATCAGGGACTTCTATATTTTTCATTTCAAAGGGGCCTAGCTGGATTGAGAAGTAGGTGGAATAGACTATCTGAGGTTTTTAAGAGATTTGAGCTGCATAGTCCAATAAATTTTGAAACACCTGTGAATAGGGCAGCCAGGTATATGCAGCTAGGACAACAGATCAGAAGAGAGTTTTGGTTTCCTTTAACCTTCCAACCACTAGTGCTCTTATGGCCACTATATGATATCAGTGCTACTAGAGTAGATCAGCTGCAAGAGGATCACATAATGGATTACTGGGAGTAGACTAGGGGATTCTATTACACTTTCAAGAGCAAGAAGAGGGGCAAGACATAAGTGGGAGAATTCAGATCTATAGCCAAAAAGTGTAATGCTTGAGGACAAGAATTATACTTGTTGGGGGGAAATGATGAGACCAAAGTTGGTATATATTTTATGATATTTCATGTTCTATTTCTAAAACATTGCTGAACATTTGTGTGACTTTTAAGTACTTAAGTTTGTATATACTCCATAAGTATGGCTATATCCTTAAAACTATTGGGTAGGAAGTAGTATACACATATTGCCAATACTATATATTTACATAATGCAATATTTCATATAGTTGTTTTAATGTGTGTTTTAATATATGGATAAAATTGATTAAGTCGAATATATGAATGTGCATACATATGCTACTAACCTGCCAGGAATGAAGGAGTAGCTGGAAAACAAGTCGATTACTACAATGAAGGAGTGGAGATGTTTCGGTCATGATTAGGAGATCCATCAAGACAGCCGCGGGATATGCCTGTAAAATTGAAGGAATGAATGAATGCTTCAGGGAATATAGGGGAGCACGATCATCCTAGATCTCCTCCATGATTAATGTTCTATTAAGATGGTTGTTTGATCTTTATGGTCTTATGTTATTGATTGATGTGTTCTACTTCTTTCATGTGAATCAATCGAAGTGTATTTGAATGTTTGAATGTAATTCTCTATATATAGGGAGACGATCGATAGAAATCTAGTTAGACAAAATAATGTTGCTACTGTTATATTGAACCAACTTATTCTTTAAGTCTATGTTTCGATTGTAATCCATTTTTTGAATATATGAAATGAAGGAATAATTTGAGTTATCTTCTGTGTTAGTAGTTAATCGAAACCAACCAAGGAGGGCCCACTTGGGAGGTAGAGAGATTAGAGTATAGAAGAGTAGTTTAGTTTTTTTTAATATTTGAAGTAGTATTCATTGTTCATTCCTACAATATTGTATCTGTGTTTTTTCCTACAGCATATGTGGAGATAGCCATAGTACATGCATTAGAATGGAAGAATGAGCTAGAGTTAGATTTATAGTTGTTTACTTTAGTTTATTTGCTCAGTTGTGTGTTTTACCTTCCTACAACAATAGCTTAGTTATTTCTATGCATTTTCCCTTTCCCGTAGCAACTTAAGTAAGATGACTCTATGTGAAACTTAGTGCACAAACTGTGTTGTCCCATTTCAATTATATGTCCCTGGGTTGACAATCTAAATGCACTTTGTGATAGGAAAATAATACCTAGTTTGAATATACTTTTCCTAGGGAAGGCTTTGGCATAGTTATTATTACCTATTATGAGGTTGTTCAGCTCCTATAATAGGGATGACCACAACTTTCCAATATTTAGAACACTTAAGGATTGACACTACTTCTTATGATTGCTTTTCTTACTAGATCAAAACTATATCTGCTCTACCCAAGTTGATCTTTTACTTGACAAAGCACCTTTTTTTAGGGGCATTTAGGCCTCTAGCATTCCATGAAAGGAGCATCATGGCTCCTAGATAA